>CM043702.1:44672500-45232500 GCA_023935145.1 Bretschneidera sinensis
GTCTCAAGATTTGGAAAAACGATAGACTCATATCCCATCTTTAAGGAATTTAAGAAAAAATTAAAATAAAAAATGCCCTACAACTAATATGCACCACATGTGTATATTACAACTTAGTATCATGTTTAAGAAAACAACATTCTCATCCTAATGTTATGAAATTTAATTAAAATTGGGAAAACAAAAATATTTTTATACTAGTATTAATCACATATGTGTAATAGACAACTTAAATCGCAGTAGAGAAGCACATATTCAATGCTAAATAATTATTAGAAAAGAATTTTCATTAATTTTTACTTTGACTATTTACTATTTTGGATGTAATTGTTACTTCAACTAAAACTTTTGGAGGAGAATGTTATTTTTCAAGAACTTGAAATTAAGTTGTATTTATTCTCAAATTTGAGGGATGTAATTATATTTTGCAGTACTATATATGATAAGTAGACAATAAATTGTAAGATTTGGACATATCCTAATATGTAAGTTTTTCCAATTATTTTACGCTCCTAATAGAAATTGCAAATTATATGTCTTTGCCATGAATCAATTTAAGCTAATTTGTTTCAAATTAACTTAAATACAAACCTAAACGTGACCTAAATAACCTGTAATTGTAGAAAATCTTGTTGGATATCTCATCTAAAGACATTCTTCATATTTGTCCACGATTGCACTTTTTTTTACAATGGATAAACAAAATAAATCAAAAAACTCCACGGTGAGAAATTCTTGGCTACACCCAATCCAAGTTAAGAGAGAGTACACGGGTACATTCAAGAAATCCAAGCTTAAAAGAGACTGCACTGGTTTTATATTTTTCTCTCCTTTTGGACAGCTTGGATGCATTTGGTGCATTCTTTCTCCACTTGCACTGAGTGCAACCTCAAGTAGTTTTAAGAACCTTTTCCATAAAATTAAGAATTCTTATTAACTTCTGCTAACTTTTATTCCAACGGAAAAGATAAACAAGAAACATTTTCGTTTCTTCAAGTCGGTGGTAGCAAACTACTGCTCTTCCGTCATCAAATCAATGGGTGGTAGTCCATGGCAAAAAACATATGAAAAAACTAAAAGATAAAATTGTGTTGGGCGATTCATAACACGTAGGAAATAAAGGAATTTTTGGCAAAACATGATTTTAAAGTGGTGTCAGATCAACATCTTTTAACTTTGACCATTCATATTAGAACTCCCATCATTTTTTATATTCGGACAATTGACCGGTGATAATACGATACTTTTCGAAAATCCTCTTATAATTTACTGTTTTATTTTCTTAAAATTTATTGTAGTTAATGTGTCATTTTATATTTTGATTCGTTAGTTTTTGTTTGGAGTATTCTCATACCTTTACTGTTTTAACTGTGGTTTTAAATGAAAACCAATGGTTTTGTAATTTTTGTGCCAATATACTTTTTCTGTCCCATTTTTTTAATCAATCTTTTTCTAAAATGAATGATCCATATTATTTGTCAATTTTCTTTAAATAAAATATAAAAATCAACAACTTTGCAAGTATATCCTTAATATCTTCTTTTTATGTCACACATAACTTTTATAAGACTCACATTTCAATTTTAAAGAGTGTTCTGTCATAAAAAATTCTTGTTTGTTTCGAACAAAACAACATTTGCGTTAAAATTTGTGTAAATAAAAAATGGACTAAAAATTTGAAACTGAGAAAAAACTTTTTTACCAATGCTATAAAGTTCTAACGCGCTCTCACTTGGGATCAACAAAATTAACATGTGAATCTTCTATTCTTAAAAGAACTTCAATGCCAATCTAGGGTCTACAATTCAGGTACTATGATTCACTCCATTCAATAATTTAGCCTCCACAAAATTATAAGAGTACATGTGAAATTGGGACTTAGATGCATTTAGCCCAACCAACATAAATGAAACTTTTATTCATTTGAATAACAATATAATAAGCCAAACATAAACTTAATATTCTTTATTTGTTAAATCCAATAGAAAATTATTCCTTCTTGGTGCATTTCTCTGAGGAGGAGTTCACACGGCTTTCAACTTTCTCCAACTTTCTCTTCATCTGACAAAACAGATAAAAAATCAGTCGATTTGTGAGATGAAAGAGATATAGTTAAAACCTGTTTGGCCCAATAGTAAAAATGGTTTATATATGGTTAGTAACAGATACCATTTCGTACATTCTTTTGAACATGTGTAAAGTTTAATGACCAGTGCTTTCTTTGGAGCTAAGGTTGGTGCACAAGGAGGAAGCACAACCGAGCTGGCACAAATATTGGGTACCTGTCTGATGGGATGAAGAGGTTGGTTTAATGCAATCTTTCATGCACTTCGTAGGGCATTTAATGGGTGATTTGAAAGTAGAACTTAAAATGAAGCAATTCTCGTAGCAATTTGTAACGACACATCCCGGGTTGGCCACCCCCGAGACAGTATTGTCATATTTTGAAAATCTCAGCACGACACATATATGAAACAATCAAAATATAATACCAGCATAAATTTTTACATCAATTCTCAACCCTCAACAGGGGAGATACATAATTCTGATCTTGACTTAAATATTATATACAACGTAATATGCATGAATATATACAAATAAATTTTTATTTTATTTTCTCAAAAATAACACTTTAACATATTAAGCAATAACATACAATATTTAAAGCAAATGTAATGTGTGTAGTGAAATGTTATTATTATTGGGAACGTCTTTCCACATGTCGACATGTTTTTATCTTAGACTGGCCGCCTTCTCGGTTCTTTCATTCTTATTTAGACCGGTTGCCTTCTCGGTTCATTTATTCTTATTTAGATCGGCTGCCTTCCTGGTTCTTTCATTCTCATTTAGATCGGCCGCTTTTCCGGTTCTTTCATTCTCATTTAGATCGGCTACCTTCCCAGTTATTTTACTTCATGCATATGCATACGAATAATGATATGAATATGCATATGAATAATAAAATAAAAACAAGCATATATTCAGACATTTAAACTATCTATCCTGATTATTCTCAAATTATTATTTGAAAAATTCCACTAAATTATTCTTCCCTTAAATCATATCAAATCATCCACTTCAGCTCGTCAAGAATTTCATTTATCACCTTAATATTAAATCGACTCATTATTCTAATAATATTACTTCTCATATAATAATTTTCTACACCTCCATTATTCCTATCATACCTATCAATCAAATTTTCATCTACCACCAAAGCATAAGTGAATAATTTATTCTAATATTATCACTAGATATTTCATATTTATCTTGATTGCTTAAATTAAATCTAACTCACCACGTAGCACTTAAAGCTACCCATGGATCACCACATTGCCTTTCTTGCTCCTCTCAGCAATCTCCTTCGGTTGCTGATCGTCAACACATGATATAATATTTATATTAAATTTATAATTTATTGTTCAATTCTTCCATAATTCATACCCTTTGAAAATTCCCACTTTGAATTCCAGGAAATTTCATATAAGCCAAATATAAAAAAATAAACTTCACGTTAATACTTTATGTTTTTCATAGGGCTTTCCGTGGTTCTCTATAAAATTCTCTCGAAAACCCCTTCAGAATTTTGCTCTTTCAACCTTTGTTTTGATCCTCAAGTGCTTAGAGAAAGAGTGTAATTTGAATCGCAGTTGAAGGAAAACCAAATAAGCTTTGGTAAGTAATTGAAAAAAACTAAAGTTATTTGAATATATATATATATATACACACACACACACATACATACAAATTTTTCAAACACATTCTGAGCACTTACCCTCCTCAAACTGCTGCCACGATTGTGTGATGCTGTTTTACATGCAGCATCACACTCCTAACTTGGCAACAGTTGTCAACACCTGTTGCCACGTTATTTTTATTTTTATTATTTTTTCCGGTTTTTTCTGGATTCCAATTTTTTTTTTTCAATTCTTTTCTTTTCTTTTCTTCTTCTAGACGCCATATTTTTCTAAGAATTTTTTTCATAAAAATTAAATCTTTCACATATATATATATATATATATATATATATATATATTATTTTAACTCTATGTCATAATTATTAAAGTATTTCTTTACTGTTACTTTAGAAATACGGGTATTATTAGAGAAAGAGGCTGTACATTCACCTACAACAAGCCCCAACACCAAACAAACCAACAAAACAAACTTCACTGCTTCGTCCGCCATTTTCTAATTATCTCTTTTCTTTAATTTTCAAAAGGAAGATGTCAATATGTCAAATTACTTGAATGGCTGGTAGCTTTTGGGGTTCAAGGAAGGTGTGTGTGTGTGTGTGTATATATATATATATATGTATATAGGAATTTATATGCATAATATAAGATAAAATACAATTACATCTCTCTAGTTTGATTGTGATTATAACTTTGTCTCCCACCTTTAAGGAATTTACACAAATGCCCTACAACTAATATGCACCACACGTGTATATTACAACTTGTATCAAGTTTAAGAAAACAACATACTCATCCCATTGTTAAGAAATTTAATTAACATTGCAAAAACAAAAATACTTTTATACTAATATTAGTCACATATGTGTAATGACAACATAAATCGCAGTGGAGAAGCACAAATTCAATGTTACATAATTATTAGAAAAGACTTTTCATTAATTTTTACTTTGACTATTTACTATTTTGGATGTAATTGTTACATCAACTAAAACTTTTGGAGGAGAATGTTATTTCTCAAAAACTTGAAATTAAGTTGTAATTATTCTCAAATTTGAGGGATGTAATTATATTTGCTGTATTATATAGGGTAAGTAGATAAAAAATAGTAAGATTTGGATATATCCTAATATATAAGTTTTCCAATTATTTTACGCTCCTTATAGAAATTGCAAATTATATGTCTTTGCCATGAACCAATTTAAGCTAATTTGTTTCAAATTAACTTAAATACAAACCTAAACGTGACCTAAATAACCTGTAATTGTAGAAAATCTTGTTGGATATCTCATCTAAAGACATTCTTCATATTTGTCCACGATTGCACTTTTTTTTACAATGGATAAACAAAATAAATCAAAAAACTCCACGGTGAGAAATTCTTGGCTACACCCAATGCAAGTTAAGAGAGAGTACACGGGTACATTCAAAAAATCCAAGCTTAAAAGAGACTGCACTGGTTTTATATTTTTCTCTCCTTTTGGACAGCTTGGATGCATTTGGTGCATTCATTCTCCACTTGCACTGAGTGCAACCTCAAGTAGTTTTAAGAACCTTTTCCATAAAATTAAGAATTCTTACTAACTTCTGCTAACTTTTATTCCAACGGAAAAGATTAACAAGAAACATTTTCGTTTCTTCAAGTCGGTGGTAGCAAACTACTGCTCTTCCGTCATCAAATCAATGGGTGGTAGTCCATGGCAAAAAACATATGAAAAAACTAAAAGATAAAATTGTGTTGGGTGATTCATAACACATAGGAAATAATGGAATTTTTGGCAAAACTTGATTTTAACGTGGTGTCAGATCAACATCTTTTAACTTTGATCATTCATATTAGAACTCCCATCATTATTTATATTCGGACAATTGACTGGTGATAACACGATACTTTTTGAAAGTCATCTTATAATTTACTGTTTTATTTTCTTAAAATTTATTGTTGTTAATGAGTCATTTCATATTTTGATTCGTTAGTTTTTGTTTGGAGTATTCTCATACCTTTACTGTTTTAACTTTGGTTTTAAATGAAAACCAATAGTTTTGTAGTTTTTGTGCCAATATACTTTTCCTGTCCTATGTTTTTAATCAATCTTTTTTTAAAATGACTGATCTATATTATTTGTCCATTTTCTTTAAATAATATATCCAAAAAAATAACTTTGCAAGTATATCCTTAGTCTCTTCTTTTTATGCCACAAATAACTCTTGTAAGACTCACATGTATTTAACTTTAATTTTAAAGAGTGTTTTGTCATTAAAAAATCTTGTTTGTTTTGAGCAAAACAACATTTGCGTTAAAATTTGTGTAAATAAAAAATGGACTAAAAATATAAAACCGAGAAAAGACTTATTTACCAATGCTATAAAGTTCTAGCGCGCTCTCACTTGGGATCAACAAAATTAACATGCGAATCTTCTATTCTTAAAAGAACATCAATGCCAGTCTAGGGTCTACAATTTAGGTACTATGATTCACTCCATTCAATAATTTAGCCTCCACAAAATTATAAGAGTACATGTGACAATGGGACTTAGATGCATGTAGCCCAACTAACATAAATGAAAGTTTTATTCATTTAAATAACAATATAATAAGCCAAACATAAACTTAATATTCTTAATTTGTTAAATCGATCGAAAATTATTCCTTCTTGGTGCATTTCTCTGAGCAGGAGTTCACATAGCCTTCAACTTTCTCTTCATCTGACAAAACAGATAAAAAAATCAGTTGATTTGTGAGATGAGAGAGATATCATGAAAACCTGTTTGGCCCAACAGTAAAAATGGTTAATATATGGTTTGTAACAGATACCATTTCATAAATTCTTTTGAACATGTGTAAAGTTTAATTACCATTGCTTTCTTTGGAGCTGGACGTGCACAAGGAGGAAGCACAGCCGAGCGGGCACAAATATTGGGTACGTGTCTGATTAGATGAAGAGGTTAGTTTAATGCAATCTTTCATGCACTTCGCAGGGCATTTAATGGGTGATTTGCCAGTGGAACTTAAAATGAAGCAATTCTTGTACCAATTTGTAACAGCATATCCTGGGTTGGCCACCCCCGAGATGGTATTGTCATATTTTGAAAATCTCAGCACGACATATATATGCAACAATCAAAAGATAATACCAACATAAATTTTTACATCAATCCTCAACCCTCATCAGGGGAGATACATAATTCTGATATTGACTTAAACATTATATACAACGTAATATGCATGAATATATACAAATAAAATTTTATTTTATTTTCTCATAAAAGACACTTTAACATATTAAGCAATAACATTCAATATTTAAAGCAAATGTAATGTGTGAAGTGAAATGTTATTATTATTGGGAATGTCTTCCCATATGTCGATATGTTTTTATCTTAGACTGACTGCCTTCTCGGTTCTTTCATTCTTATTTAGACTGGCTGTCTTCTCGATTCTTTTATTCTCATTTAGATCGGCTGTCTTTTCGGTTCTTTCATTCTCATTTAGATCGGCTACTTTTCTGGTTCCTCATTCTCATTTAGATCGGCTACCTTCCTAGTTATTTTATTTATTGCATATCCATATGAATAATAAAATAAACACAAGCATATATTTCAACATTTAAACTATCTATCCTGATTATTCTCAAATTATTATTTGAAAAATTCCACTAAATTACTCGCCTCGTAAATCATATCAAATCATCCACTATAGATTGTCAAGAATTTCATTTACCACCTTTAATATTGAATTGCTCATTATTCTAATAATATTACTTCTCATATAATAATTTTCTACACATCCATTATTCCTATCATACCTATCAATCAAATTTTCATCTACCACCAAAGCATAAGTTAATAATTTATTCTAATATTATCACTAGATATTTCATATTTATCTTGATTACTTAAATTAAATCTAACTCACCACATAGCACTTAGAGGTACCTGTGGATCACCTCATTGACTTTCTTGCTCCTCTCAGCAATCTCCTCTGGTTGCTGATCGTCAACACATGATATAATATTTATATTAAATTTCTAATTTATTCTTCAATTATTCCATAATTCATACCCTTTAAAAATTCCCACTCTGAATTCCAAGAAATTTCATGTAAGCCAAATTTCATAAATAAACTTCACGTTAATACTTTATGTTTTTCATAGGGCTTCCCGTGGTTCTCTATAAAATTCTCCCGTAAACCTCTTCAGAATTTTGCTCTTTCAACATTTCTTTTGATCCCAAAGTGTTTAAAGAAATGGAGTAATTTTAATCGTAGTTGAAGGAAAACCAAATTGCATTTGGTAAGTAATTAAAAAAAATAAAGCTATATATATATATATATATATACACACACACACACACACATACATACAAAATTTTCAAACACATTCTGAGCACTTACCCTCCCCAAACTGCTGCCACGATTGAGTGATGCTGTCTTGCATGCAACATCACACTCCTAACTTGGCAATAGGAGTCAACACCTATAGCCATGTTATTTTTATCATTTTTTTCCTTTTTTTGAATGCCAAATTTTTTTTAGAATTTTTTTCTATAAAAATTAAATCTTTCACACACACACACACACACATATATATATATATATATATATATATATATATATATATATATTATTTTAACTCTATTTCATAATTATTAAAGTACTTCTTTACCGTTACTTTACAAATACGGGTATTATTAAAAAAAAAGGCTGTACATTCACCTACGACGGGGCCCCAACACCAAACTAACCATCAAAACAAACTTCACTGTTTTGTCCTCCATTTTCTAATTATCTCTTTTCTTTAATTTTCAAAAGGAAGATGTCAATATATCAAATTACTTGAATGGCTGGTAGCTTTTGGGGTTCAAGGAAGGTGTGTGTGTATATATATATATATATATATATATATATATATATATATATATATATATATATATATATATAGGAAATTATATGTATAATATAAGATAAAATACAATTACATCTCTCAAGTTGGATAGAAATTATAACTTTGTCTCCCAACTTTGAGGAATTTAAAAAAAATTAAAATAAAAAACACTAATTCCTTACAACTAATATGCATCACATGTGTATATTACAACTTAGTATCAAGTTTAAGAAAACAACATACTCATCCCACAGTTAAGAAATTTAATTAACATCGGAAAAACACAAATACCTTTATACTAATATTAATCACATATGTATAATAGACAACTTAAATCGCAGTAGAGAAGCAGAAATTCAATGTTACATAATTATTACAAGACTTTTCATTAATTTTTACTTTGACTATTTACTATTTTGGATGTAATTGTCACATCAACTAAAACTTTTCGAGGTGAATGTTATTTCTCAAGAGCTTGAAATTAAGTTGTAATTATTCTCAAATTTGAGGTATGTAATTATATTTTGCTGTATTATATATGGTAAGTAGATAATAAATAGTAAGATTTGGACATATCCTAATATATAAGTTTTTCCAATTATTTCACGCTCCTTATAGAAATTACAGATTATATGTCTTTGCCATGAACCAATTTAAGCTAATTTGTTTCAAATTAACTTAAATACAAACCTAAACATGACCTAAATAACCATTAATTATAGAAAATCTTGTTGGACATCCCATCTAAAGACATTCTTTGTATTTGTCCACGATTGCACTTTTTTGTACAATGGATAAACAAAAAAGTCAAAAAATTCCACTGCGAGAAATTCTTGGCTACACCCCATGCAAGTTAGGGGAGACTACATGGGTGCATTGAAGACAACTTGGACGGATCTGGTGCATTCTTTCTCCACTTGCACTGAGTGCAACCTCAAATAGTTTTATGTAATTTTTCCGTGATATTAACAATTCTTATTAACTTCTGCCAACTTTTATTCCTACTGAACAGAAAAAAAAAAAGAAACATTTTCATTTCTTCAAGTCGGTGGTAGCAAACTACTGCTCTTCCGTTCATCAAATCAATGGGTGGTAGTCCATGGCCAAAAACAAATGAAAAAAACTAAAATATAAAAATGTGTTGGGCAATTCATAACACATAGGAAATAAAGGAATTTCTGGCAAAACATGATTTTAACGCGGTACTAGGTCAACATCTTTAAACTTTGACAATTCGTATTAGACCACCCATCCTTTTTTATATTCGGACAATTGACTGGTGATAATACGATACTTTTCAAAAATTCTCTTATAATTTATAGTTTTATTTTCATAAAATTTATTGTAGTTAATGAGTCATTTCATATTTTGATTCGTTAGTTTTTGTTTGGAGTATTCTCATACTTTTATTGTTTTAACTTTTGTTTTAAATGAAAACCAATGGTTTTGTAATTTTTGTAACAATAAACTTTTTCAGTCCCGTGTTTTTAATCAATCTTTTTTAAAATGAATTATCAATATTATTTATCCATTTTCTTTAAATAAAATATAAAAATCAATAATTTTGCAAGTATATCCTTAATCTCTTCTTTTTATGTTACACATAACTCTTGTAAGACTCGCATGTATTTAACTTTAATTTTAAGGAGTGTTTTGTCATTAAAAAATCTTGTTTGTTTTGAACAAAACAACATTTGCGTCAAAATTTGTGTAAATAAAATATGGACTAAAAATATGAAACCGAGTAAAGAATTATTTACCAATGCTACAAAGTTCTAACGCCCTCTCACTTGGGATCTACAAAATTAACATGCGAATCTTCTTTTCTTAAAAGAACATCAATGCCAATCTGGGGTCTACAATTCCGGTACTATGATTCACTCCATTCAATAATTTAGCCTCGACAAAATTATAAGAGTACATGTGAAATTTGGAATTACACGCATTTAGCCCAGCAAACAGCAATGAAACTTTTATTCATTTGAGTAACAATATAATAAGCCAAATAAAAACTTAATCATCTTTACTTATTAAATCAGATAGAAAATTATTCCTTCTTGGTGCATTTCTCTGAGCAGGAGTTCACACACCCTTCAATTTTCTCTTCATCTGACAAAACAGATAAAAAATCAGTTAATTTGTGAGAGGAGAGAGATATAGTTAAAACCTGTTTGGCCCAACAGTAAAAATGGTTTATATATGCTTTGTAACAGATACCGTTTCATAAATTCTCTTGAAATGTGTAAAGTTTAATTACCAGGGATTTCTTTGGAGCTGAGGTTGGTGCACAAGGAGGAAGCACAACCGAGCTGGCACAAGTATTGGGTATCTGTCTGATTGGATGAAGAGGTTGGTTTAATGCAATCTTTCATGCACTTCACAGGGCATATAAAGGGTGATTTGCCAGCCGCACATATAATGAGGCAATTCTTGTAGCAATTAGGGAAAGAGGCTGTACATTCACCTACAGCAAGCCCCAACACCAAACAAACCATCAAAACAAACTTCACTGTTTTGTCCTCCATTTTCTAATTCTCTCTTTTCCTTAATTTCAAAAGGAAGATGTCAATATATCTAATTACTTGAATGGCTGGTAGCTTTTGGGGTTCAAGGAAGGTGTGTATATATATATTCACATATATATACACATTTACATATATATAGGAATTTATATGTATAATATAAGATAAAATACAATTATATCGCTCAAGTTTGATAGAAATTATAACTTTGTCTCAAGATTTAGAAAAACGATAGACACATATCCCATCTTTAAGGAATTTAAGAAAAAATTAAAATAAAAACACAAATGCCCTACAACTAATATGCACCACATGTGTATATTTCAACTTAGTATCATGTTTAAGAAAACAACATTCTCATCCTAATGTTATGAAATTTAATTAAAATTGGGAAAACACAAATATTTTTATACTAGTATTAATCACATATGTGTAATAGACAACTTAAATCGCAGTAGAGAAGCACATATTCAATGCTAAATAATTATTAGAATAGAATTTTCATTAATTTTTACTTTGACTATTTACTATTTTGGATGTAATTGTTACTTCAACTAAAACTTTTGGAGGAGAATGTTATTTTTCAAGAACTTGAAATTAAGTTGTATTTATTCTCAAATTTGAGGGATGTAGTTATATTTTGCAGTACGATATATGATAAGTAGACAATAATTAGTAAGATTTGGACATATGCTAATATATAAGTTTTTCCAATTATTTTACGCTCCTAATAGAAATTGCAAATTATATGTCTTTGCCATGAACCAATTTAAGCTAATTTGTTTCAAATTAACTTAAATACAAACCTAAACGTGACCTAAATAACCTGTAATTATAGAAAATCTTGTTGGATATCTCATCTAAAGACATTCTTCATATTTGTCCACGATTGCACTTTTTTTGACAATGGATAAACAAAATAAATCAAAAAACTCCACTGTGAGAAATTTTTGGCTACACCCAAAGCAAGTTAAGAGAGAGTACACGGGTGCATTCAAGAAATCCAAGCTTAAAAGAGACTGCACTGGTTTTATATTTTTCTCTCCTTTTGGACAGCTCGGATGCATTTGGTGCATTCTTTCTCCTCTTGCACTGAGTGCAACCTCAAGTAGTTTTAAGAAAATTTTCCATAAAATTAAGAATTCTTATTAACTTCTTCTAACTTTTATTCCAACGGAAAAGATAAAAAAGAAACATTTTCGTTTCTTCAAGTCGGTGGTAGCAAACTACTGCTCTTCCGTCATCAAATCAATGGGAGGTAGTCCATGGCAAAAAACATATGAAAAAACTAAAAGATAAAATTGTGTTGGGCGATTCATAACACGTAGGAAATAAAGGAATTTTTGGCAAAACATGATTTTAAAGTGGTGTCAGATCAACATCTTTTAACTTTGACCATTCATATTAGAACTCCCATCATTTTTTATATTCGGACAATTGACCGGTGATAATACGATACTTTTCGAAAATCCTCTTATAATTTACGGTTTTATTTTCTTAAAATTTATTGTAGTTATTGTGTCATTTCATATTTTGATTCGTTAGTTTTTGTTTGGAGTATTCTCATACCTTTACTGTTTTAACTGTTGTTTTAAATGAAAACCAATGGTTTTGTAATTTTTGTGCCAATATACTTTTTCTGTCCCATGTTTTTAATCAATCTTTTTCTAAAATGAATGATCCATATTATTTGTCAATTTTCTTTAAATAAAATATATCCACAACTTTGCAAGTATATCCTTAATATCTTCTTTTTATGTCACACATAACTTTTATAAGACTCACATTTCAATTTTAAAGAGTGTTCTGTCATAAAAAAAATCTTTTTTGTTTCGAACAAAACAACATTTGCGTTAAAATTTGAGTAAATAAAAAATGGACTAAAAATATGAAACCGAGAAAAAACTTTTTTACCAATGCTATGAAGTTCTAACGCGCTCTCACTTGGGATCAACAAAATTAACATGTGAATCTTCTATTCTTAAAAGAACTTCAATGCCAATCTAGGGTCTACAATTCAGGTACTATGATTCACTCCATTCAATAATTTAGCCTCCACAAAATTATAAGAGTACATGTGAAATTGGGACTTAGATGCATTTAGCCCAACCAGCATAAATGAAACTTTTATTCATTTGAATAACAATATAATAAGCCAAACATAAACTTAATATTCTATATTTGTTAAATCCAATAGAAAATTATTCCTTCTTGGTGCATTTCTCTGAGGAGGAGTTCACACCGCTTTCAACTTTCTCCAACTTTCTCTTCATCTGACAAAACAGATAAAAAATCAGTTGATTTGTGAGATGAGAGAGATATAGTTAAAACCTGTTTGGCCCAATAGTAAAAATGGTTTATATATGGTTAGTAACAGATACCATTTCGTACATTCTTTTGAACATGTGTAAAGTTTAATTACCAGTGCTTTCTTTGGAGCTGAGGTTGGTGCACAAAGAGGAAGCACAACCGAGCTGGCACAAATATTGGCTACCTGTCTGTTTGGATGAAGAGGTTGGTTTAATGCAATCTTTCATGCACTTCGTAGGGCATTTAATGGTGATTTGAAAGTAGAACTTAAAATGAAGCAATTCTTGTAGCAATTTGTAACGACACATCCCGGGTTGGCCACCCCCGAGACAGTATTGTCATATTTTGAAAATCCCAGCACGACACATATATGCAACAATCAAAAGATAATACCAGCATAAATTTTTACATCAATTCTCAACCCTCAACAGGGGAGATACATAATTCTGATATTGACTTAAATATTATATACAACGTAATATGCATTAATATATACAAATAAATTTTTATTTTATTTTCTCAAAAATAACACTTTAACATATTAAGCAATAACATACAATATTTAAAGCAAATGTAATGTGTAGTGAAATGTTATTATTATTGGGAACATCTTCCCACATGTCGACATGTTTTTATCTTAAACTGGCCGCCTTCTCGGTTCTTTCATTCTTATTTAGACAGGTTGCCTTCTCGGTTCTTTCATTCTCATTTAGATCGGCTGCTTTTTCTGTTCTTTCATTCTCATTTAGATCGGCTACCTTCCCAGTTATTTTACTTCATGCATATGCATACGAATAATGATATGAATATGCATATGAATAATAAAATAAAAACAAGCATATATTCAGACATTTAAACTATCTATCCTGATTATTCTCAAATTATTATTTGAAAAATTCCACTAAATTATTCTTCTCGTAAATCATATCAAATCATCCACTTCAGCTCGTCAAGAATTTCATTTATCACCATTTAATATTAAATCGACTCATTATTCTAATAATATTACTTCTCATATAATAATTTTCTACACATCCATTATTCCTATCATACCTATCAATCAAATTTTCATCTACCACCAAAGCATAAGTGAATAATTTATTCTAATATTATCACTAGATATTTCATATTTATCTTGATTGCTTAAATTAAATCTAACTCACCACGTAGAACTTAGAGCTACCCATGGATCACCACATTGCCTTTCTTGCTCCTCTCAACAATCTCCTTCGGTTGCTGATCGTCAACACATTATATAATATTTATATTAAATTTATAATTTATTCTTCAATTCTTCCATAATTCATACCCTTTGAAAATTCCCACTTTGAATTCCAGGAAATTTCATATAAGCCAAATATGAAAAATAAACTTCATGTTAATACTTTATGTTTTTCATAGGGCTTTCCGTGGTTCTCTATAAAATTCTCTCAAAAACTCCTTCAAAATTTTGCTCTTTCAACCTTTGTTTTGATCCTCAAGTGCTTAAAGAAATAGTGTAATTTGAATCGCAGTGGAAGGAAAACCAAATAAGCTTTGGTAAGTAATTAAAAAAAACTAAAGTTATTTGAATATATATATATATATATACAAACACACACACATACATACAAAATTTTCAAACACATTCTGAGCACTTACCCTCCCCAAACTGCTGCCACGACTGTGTGATGCTGTCTTACATGAAGCATCACACTCCTAACTTGGCAACAGGAAGCAACACCTGTTGCCACGTTATTATTATTTTTTTTTTTTCGGACGCCTAATTTTTGTTCAATTTTTTATTTTATTTTCTTTTCTTCTTATTGACACCAGATTTTTTTTAGAATTTTTTATAAAAATTAAATCTTTCACATATATATATACTATTTTAACTCTATGTCATAATTATTAAAGTACATCTTTACCCTTACTTTACAAATACGGGTATTATTAAAGAAAGAGGCTGTACATTCACCTACAACAAGCCCCAACACCAAACTAACCATCAAAACAAACTTCACTGTTTTGTCCTTCATTTTCTAATCATCTCTTTTCTTTAATTTTCAAAAGGAAGATGTCAATATATCAAATCACTTGAATGGCCGGTAGCTTTTGTGGTTCAAGGAAGGTGTATATATATATATATATATATAGGAATTTATATGCATAATATAAGATAAAATACAATTACGTCTCTCAGGTTGAAAGAAATTATAACTTTGTGTCATGATTTGGAAAAACGATAAACTCATCCCACCTTTAAGGAATTTAAGAAAAAATTAAAATAAAAAACACAAATTCCCTACAACTAATATGCACCACATGTGTATATTACAACTTAGTATCAAGTTGAAGAAAACAACATTCTCATCCCACTGTTAAGAAATTTAATTAAAATTGGGAAAACACAAATATCTTTATACTATTATTAATCACATATGTGTAATAGACAACTTAAATCGCAGTAGAGAAGCACATATTCAATGCTAAATAATTATTAGAAAAGAATTTTCGTTAATTTTTAATTTGACTATTTACTATTTTGGATGTAATTGTTACATCAACTAAATGTTTTGGAGGAGAATGTTATTTCTCAAGAACTTGAAATTAAGTTGTAATTATTCTCAAATTTGAGGGATGTAATTATATTTTGCTGTATTATATAGGGTAAGTAGATAATAAATAGTAAGATTTGGACATGTCCTAATATATAAGTTTTTCCAATTATTTCACGCTCCTTATAGAAATTGCAAATTATATGTTTTTGCCATGAACCAATTTAAGCTAATTTGTTTCAAATTAACTTAAATACAAACCTAAACATGACCTAAATAACCTCTAATTATAGAAAATCTTGTTGTTCAAATTAACTTAAATACAAACCTAAACATGACCTAAATAACCTCTGATTATAGAAAATCTTGTTGGACATCCCATCTAAAGATGTTCTTTGTATTTGTCCACGATCACACTTTTTTGTACAATGGATAAACCCAAAAAATCAAAAAATTCCACGGCATGAAATTCTTGGCTACACCCAATGCAAGTTAGGAGAGAGTACATGGATGCATTCAAGACATCCAAGCTTAAAAGAGAGTGCACTTATTTTATATTTTTGTCTCCTTTTGGACAACTTGGACGGATCTGGTGCATTCATTCTCCACTTGCACTGAGTGCAACCTCAAATAGTTTTATGTAATTTTTCCGTGATATTAACGGTTCTTATTTTTCAAGAACTTGAAATTAAGTTGTAATAATTCTCAAATTTGAGGGATGTAATTATATTTTGCAGTACTATATAAGGTAAGTAGATAATAAATAGTAAGATTTGGACATATCCTAATATATAAGTTTTTCCAATTATTTTACGCTCCTTATAGAAATTGCAAATTATATGTCTTTGCCATGAACCAATTTAAGCTAATTTGTTTCAAATTAACTTAAATACAAACCTAAACGTGACCTAAATAACATGTAATTATAGAAAATCTTGTTGTATATCCCATCTAAAGACATTCTCTGTATTTGTCCACGGTTGCACTTTTTTTTTACAATGGGTAAACAAAATAAATCAAAAAACTCCATGGCGAGAAATTCTTGGCTACACCCAATGCAAGTTAAGAGAGAGTACACGGGTGCATTCAAGAAATCCAAGCTTAAAAGAGACTGCACTGGTTTTATATTTTTCTCTCCTTTTGGACAGCTTCGATGCATTTGGTGCATTCTTTCTCCACTTGCACTGAGTGCAACCTCAAATAGTTTTATGAAATTTTTCCGTAAAATTAAGAATTCTTATTAACTTCTGCTAACTTTTATTCCTACGGAAAAGATAAAAAAGAAACATTTTCGTTTCTTCAAGTTGGTGGTAGCAAACTACTGCTCTTCCGTCATCAAATCAATGGGTGGTAGTCCATGGCAAAAAACATATGAAAAAACTAAAAGATAAAATTACGTTGGGCGATTCATAACACGTAGGAAATAAAGGAATTTTTGGCAAAACATGATTTTAACGTGGTTTCAGATCTAACATCTTTTAACTTTGACCATTCATATTAGAACTCCCATCATTTTTTATATTCGGACAATTGACTGGTGATAATACGATACTTTTCGAAAATCCTCTTATAATTTACTGTTTTATTTTCTTAAAATTTATTATAGTTAATTTTCATTTCATATTTTGATTCGTTAGTTTTTGTTAGTTTTTGTTTGGAGTATTCTCATACCTTTACTGTTTTAACTGTGGTTTTAAATGAAAACCAATGGTTTTGTAATTTTTGTGCCAATATACTTTTTCTGTCCCATTTTTTTAATCAATCTTTTTCTAAAATGAATGATCCATATTATTTGTCAATTTTCTTTAAATAAAATATAAAAATCAACAACTTTGCAAGTATATCCTTAATATCTTCTTTTTATGTCACACATAACTTTTATAAGACTCACATTTCAATTTTAAAGATTGTTCTGTCATAAAAAATTCTTGTTTGTTTCGAACAAAACAACATTTGCGTTAAAATTTGTGTAAATAAAAAATGGACTAAAAATATGAAACCGAGAAAAAACTTATTTACCAATGCTATAAAGTTCTAACGCGCTCTCACTTGGGATCAACAAAATTAACATGCAAATCTTCTATTCTTAAAAGAACTTCAATGTCAATCTAGGGTCTACAATTCAGGTACTATGATTCACTCCATTCAATAATTTAGCCTCCACAAAATTATAAGAGTACATGTGAAATTGGGACTTAGATGCATTTAGCCCAACCAACATAAATGAAACTTTTATTCATTTGAATAACAATATAATAAGCCAAACATAAACTTGATATTCTTTATTTGTTAAATCCGACAGAAAATTATTCCTTCTTGGTGCTTTCAACTTCTCTTCATCTGACAAAACAGATAAAAAATCAGTTGATTTGTGAGATGAGAGAGATATAGTTAAAACCTGTTTGGACCAGCAGTAAAAATGGTTTATATATGGTTAGTAACAGATACCATTTCATAAATTATTTTGAACATGTGTAAAGTTTAATTACCAGTGCTTTCTTTGGAGCTGAGGTTGGTGCACAAGGAGGAAGCACAACCGAGGTGGCACAAATATTGAGTACCTGTCTGATTGGATGAAGAGGTTGGTTTAATGCAATCTTTCATGCACTTCGCAGGGCATTTAATGGGTGATTTGCCAGTAGAACTTAAAATGAAGCAATTCTTGTAGCAGTTTGTAAGGACACATGTAATATCCGTATTTTAAGAGTAAGGGTGAATGTATATTTTTAATAAATATGACAAAAAGTTAAAAATCACAGAATGGCTGAATAAAGATTTCTGGAGACAAAGGTTGAAAAGCCAAAAAAAAAAAAAAAAGTCAACTATGAACAGTAGATCGTGGCAGCAGGTCTGCCACCTACTGCCACCGAAAGATTTATGCAAATGGTTGTCTTTATATTTTGTTTCCTAGTGTAAGTGGAGAGAATTTTTAATGGTGTAAGTGGAGAGATTTAATGATGATGTTTTTTTTTCTAATCATGATGTTTTTAGTATTAAATTGATATCTCCATATCATAGAGAATTTTGGAGAGAGGCGGGGCTGCTAATTTTCAGCCGAGCTCCCCTATAAATATGAGTTTTGAATTCGTGTAATTACACGAAGAAATTTTCCTATAGTTCCAAATAATTTATATGTGTTCTTAAAACACTTGGGAGTTTAAAGAAAGGTGGAAGGAACAAAATTTTGAGGGTACTTTCGAAAATATTTCGGAAAGCTATCAAAATAGCAGAAGGTAATAAGGTAATGTTATTTTAACATTTATGAAAGTTTCAGGAGGTTAAAATAGGAAATTTTTTTCAAACTGTGTGGTTTATGGAGAAAAGAATAAATAATAAGGAATTTAAATTCCAATATTATGTCAGGTGTTAGTAGTAAGCAATTGGGAGAAAATTCGAAGAAGAACAGGAAAGGCAAAGAGGTGGTCCACGAGTAGCTTTAAGTGCTACGTGGTGAGTTGGATTTACTTTAAGTAGTCTAAATGAAAAATCAATTATTTAGTGATAATATTAATTTTAATTATTTAAGTATGCTTGGGTGATAGACAAAAAATTGATTTATGAGTATGATAGGAAATTTGGACAGGTAGAAATATTTCTCGGTGAGAAATAATATTTTTTGGAAATTATAAGTTTATTTGAGAAGAAAAGCAATAAATAAATTATTGATGAGATATATTGATGTTTTAATACGAGTTATAATAAGATGAATTTTAGTAGAGCTTGACAAAATTTTGGTGGATGATTTGAGGTGAATTTTAGTGGATCTTGGCAAACTTTAATAGATTATTTGATGTGATTTGGGGATAGAAGAATTTAGTGGAATTTTTATATAATTTGATAAAAATTTGGATGTTTGGATGTAAGAAATTTTTAAAGAAACTTTGTTATATAAAATTTGTGGATAATTAGGATAGCCAAATTAAGTGGTTTGAATCTTTATATTGTTTTTATATTACTGTTTATATTACTGTTTCATATCATTGTTCATGCACATATGCATTTAATAATATAACTGAAAGAACCGGGAAGGCAGCCGATCTAATGAAATAACCGTGACAGCCGGTATATGCTGGGATGAAAAATAAAAACCGTGACAACCGGTATATGCTGGGATGAAAAGTATATGCTGGGATGAAAAGTGAAAACCGTGACAGCCGGTATATGCTGGGATGAAAAGTGAAAACCGAGACGGCAGCCGATCTGATGAGAATAAAAGAACCGGGAGGGCAGCCGGTCTAAGATAATAATAACCTGTCGACAGGTGGGAAGACGTTCCCATCATAATCATTCATGCATCTGCATTTGTTTTAATTATCATTGCATTATTTGAAATGCTGAGATGTGGTATATTAATTGTGAATTAAATTATAGATGGCTGGGTCTCATAAAAAGAGACAGCTATAATGATGAGATTTTTGAGATACTGGGATGTTGTATATTAATTGTGAATTAAATTATAGATGGCTGGGTCTCATAAAAAGAGACAACTATAATGATGAGATTTTTGAGATGCTGAGATGTGATACTTTTTGTGAATTTCATTATAGAAGATTGAGTTTCATAGAAAGAGACAGTAGGGTGATAAGACTTACCTAAATGATAGACTTTTTGATATGAACCTCATTACAAGGTAATTTGGAGATAATTGATAGTCTTAAGGTGAGCCAATGATTAAGAAGAAGATATTGATAGTAGAAAGTTATCATCAGGTTCTGCGAAAATAAATTTTAATATTAAAGGATTATTGATGGAATTTGGAATACTTTCAGTAAATTTAATTCGCTGAGCTTGTGAAGCTCATTCCTCTCTGTTCAATGTTTTCAGGTAACAATCAAGATAAATAATCTGGTGGGTTGAAAATCAGATGAGATCTTTTCTTTTCTGTAAGCCAAGTACGTGTCAATATCCTCAGACAATTGAGTTAAAGACTTGTAAAAATCTTATTGTAAATATTCATGCATTTATGTATATTATGTTTAAGTGAATATCAGATTTCTTTACCTCTCCTGTTAAAAGATAAGGAAAAAGAAAAAAAAAATCTGGTAATATTATATTTATTGTTGCATATATGTGTCGTGCTTGGATTTTCAAAATGTGATGACACCATCTAGGGATGGCCAACCTGGGATGGGTCGTTACAACACATCCCGGGTTGGCCACCCCTGAGACGGTATTGTCACATTTTGAAAATCCCAGCACGACACATATATGCAACAATCAAAAGATAATACCAGCATAAATTTTTACTTCAATCCTCAACCCTCAACAGAGGAGATACATAATTCTGATCTTGACTTAAATATTATATACAACGTAATATGCATGAATATATACAAATAAATTTTTTATTTTATTTTCTCATAAATAACACTTTAACATATTAAGCAATAACATTCAATATTTAAAGCAAATGTAATGTGTGAAGTGAAATGTTATTATTATTGGGAATGTTTTCCCACATGTCGACATGTTTTTATCTTAGACTGGCTGCCTTCTCGGTTCTTTCATTTATATTTAGACCGGCTACCTTATCGGTTCTTTTATTCTCATTTAGATCGGCTGCCTTCCCGGTTCTTTCATTCTCATTTAGATCGGCTGCTTTTCTGGTTCTTTCATTCTCATTTAGATCGGCTGCCTTCCCAGTTATTTTATTCCATGCATATGCATATGAATAATGATATGAATATGCATATGAATAATAAAATAAAAACAGTCATATATTCAGACATTTAAACTATCTATCCTGATTATTCTCAAATTATTATTTGAAAAATTCCACTAAATTATTCTCCTCGTAAATCATATCAAGTCATCCACTATAGCTCGTCAAGAATTTCATTTACCACGTTTAATATTAAATCGACTCATTATTCTAATAATATTACTTCTCATATAATAATTTTCTACACATTCATTATTCCTATCATACCTATCAATCAAATTTTCATCTACCACCAAAGTATAAGTTAATAATTTATTTTAATATTATCACTAGATATTTCATATTTATCTTGACTACTTAAATTAAATCTAAGTCACCACGTAGCACTTAGAGCTACCTGTAGATCACCTCGTTGCCTTTCTTGCTTCTCTCAGCAATCTCCTCCAGTTGCTGATCGTCAACACATGATATAATATTTATATTAAAATTTTAATTTATTCTTCAATTCTTCCATAATTCATACCCTTTGAAAATTCCTACTTTGAATTCCAAAAAATTTTATGTAAGCCAAATATCAAAAATAAACTTCACGTTAATACTTTATGTTTTTCATAGGGCTTCCCGTGGTTCTCTATAAAATTCTCTCGTAAACCTCTTCAGAATTTTGCTCTTTCAACATTTCTTTTGATCCCCAAGTGTTTAAACAAAGAGAGTAATTTGAATCGTAGTTGAAGGAAAACCAAATAGGATTAGGTAAGTAATTAAAAAAACTAAAGTTATATATATATATATATATATATATATATCCACACACATACATACAAAATTTACAAACACATTCTGAGCACTTACCCTCCCCAAAATGCTGTCACGACTGTGTGATGCTGTCTTACATGCAGCATCACACTACTAACTTGGCAACAGGAGTCAACACCTGTTGCCATACTATTTTTATTTCTTTTTTCTTTTTTCTGGACGCCAAATTATTTTTTCAAATTTTTTCTTTTCTTTTCTTTTCTTCTATGGACGCTAGATTTTTTTAGAATTTTTTTACAAAAATTAAATCTTTCACACACACACACACACATATATATTATTTTAACTCTATGCCATAATTATTGAAGTACTTCTTTGCCCTTACTTTACAAATACGGGTATTATTAAAGAAAGAGGCTGTACATTCACCTACAACAAGCCCCAACACCAAACTAACCATCAAAACAAACTTCACTGTTTTGTCCTCCATTTTCTAATTATCTCTTTTCTTTAATTTTCAGAAGGAAGATGTCAATATATCAAATTACTTGAATGGTTGGTAGCTTTTGGGGTTTAAGGAAGAGGTCTATATATATATATAGAAATTATATGTATAATATAAGATAAAATACAATTACATCTCTCAAGTTGGATAGAAATTATAACTTTGTCTCCCACCTTTAAGGAATTTAAGAAAAAATCAAAATAAAAAACACTAGTTCCCTACAACTAATATGCACCACATGTGTATATTACAACTTAGTATCAAGTTTAAGAAAACAACATACTCATCCCACTATTAAGAAATTTAATTAACATTAGAAAAACACAAATACCTTTATACTAATATTAATCACATATGTGTAATAGACATCTTAAATCGAAGTACAGAAGCACATATTCAATGTAACATAATTATAAGAAAAGAATTTTCATTAATTTTTACTTTGACTATTTACTATTTTGGGTGTAATTTTTACATCAACTAAAACTTTTTGAGGAGAATTTTATTTTTCAAGAACTTGAAATTAAGTTGTAATTATTCCCAAATTTGAGGGATGTAATTATATTTTGCAGCATTATATATGGTAAGTAGATAATAAATAGTAAGATTTGGACATATCCTAATATATAACTTTTTCCAATTATTTTATGCTCCTTATAGAAATTGCAAATAATATGTATTTGCCTTTGAACCAATTTAAGCTAATTTGTTTCAAATTAACTTAAATACAAACCTAAAAATGACCGAAATAACATGTAATTATAGAAAATTTTGTTGGATATCCCATCTAAAGACATTTTTTGTATTTGTCCATGATTGCACTTTTTTGTACAACGGATAAACAAAAAATAAAAAAACTCAACGGCGAGAAATTCTTGGCTACATCCGATGAAAGTTAAGAGAGAGTACATGGGTGCATTCACGACATCCAAGCTTAAAAGAGAGTTTTCTGGTTTTATATTTTTATCTCCTTTTGGACAGCTTGGATGCATCTGGTGTATTCTTTCTCCACTTGCACTGAGTGCAACTAGCTAAGAAATTCGCCCTTCTGATAGGGTTGTTTAGTTTTCAATTTTAACCGAATTAACTGTTCGAAATCAAAATAGTTTATATACTTTTGAATTTAGCTTCTCATTTCATATTATATAATTTTTTTAATAAAAAATTATGAATTATTTTTTTTATAATTACGGGTGAAGGGTTTCAAATTTGGGACCTTCTCCTTAAAAGTGAGGTATGGCTATCAATTAATTACGCCAAGCCACCAATGTATTTTCTTTATTTCCTCACACAATATTTGTTGTATATTTTGATAGGAAAACATTTATATGTTCAAGGATTTGTGTGTATGGGTTTAGCTATTATAACCCAACTGAGGTTACATAAAGGCGCACCTGCCGGTTAGTCAAATTAGTTGTTATACCCTATTCTAAAGGTGATTATACCTTTTAATAATAAAGTTATTAAGTGATGTTTTGTAGGTTATTATACTATAGTCTTATAAGTAGGACTATTAAATTTGCATGCCCTTTGTATAGCAAGAACTCAAACCAATACTCTTCCCCTTCATTTTACTTTCTCTTCCACTTTCTATTATTTTACTATATTTCGAACAAAGAAAGGTGTATTGTGGTTAGGGGTGGCAATTTTGGACACGGCACGTGAACCCGACACGACACGACACGAAATAAAGCGTGTTAGTGTTGAGTATAATCGGGTTCGTGTCGTAATCGTGTCGACACGATTATGACACGGAATAATCGTGTCGTGTCGCGGGTTGACCCACCAACCCGAAATGACACGATTATAACACGATTAATGGGTCGCGGGTTGATGGGTCGTGTTGACACGGTTATGACCCATGACCTATTTATGACCCATTTAAAAAAATATCTATTAAATTAAAAAAAAATCTTAATATATATATATATATATAAAATAAACCCTAATACTAATTTTACAATCCACAGACACAGAAATGGGTTAAGCGTGTCGAGTCGTGTCGGGTCTAACACGACCCGTTTATTATATGGGTTAAATGTGTCGTGTCGTGTTGTGTCGGGTCTAACACGACCCGTTTATTAAACGGGTTAAGCGTGTCGTGTCGTGTTACCTGTTTAATAATCGTGTCGTGTTCGTGTTGGGTTTTCTTGACACGATTAATAATCGTGTCGTGTTCGTGTCAACCCATTAATAATCGTGTCGTATTCGTGTCGACACGAACACGACCCGCCAACCCGAATTGCCACCCCTAATTGTGGTGGAGTTTTGTCCTGTTGTACGCTGAAAACGATGCAGCCATGGAAATGACAACGGGACAAGTTTGGGACAGTGACTGCATTCTTCGTCCCCATTTATCTAAACAATCTTAAATGTGGATTTTTTTTGGCCCGACGAAAATTTTTGAAGGCCTAAATTACCCATTAACCTTTTGTTTTGAAAAAAAACAATTACACTTAGTTCAAATAAAAAATTCAACAGTATCTATAACAAGAAAGAGATAATAATTTATACTAAATAAATATTCTATCCACACAAACTTCTAATTAGGGAAATTGGGCATTTTAGGAGTCGAACCTGAGATCTTTCTCAAGGACTCAATATTGATATTTTACCACTGAACCAAAACCTCATTAATTTTTGTTAACTAAGGAAACCCAAGACCCAAGAGGGGAGTGAATTGGGTTTAATTTTTTTCCACAAATATAAATATAATCACAAGATTAAATAACCAATCAAGAACAAGTAATATAACAATAAATATAAGCTTATTGAAAATTAAAAAAGGAAGAGAGAAGAGCGTGGAAACTCGATTTATAATGGTTCGACAATATCGGAATCACATCTGACCCAATGTCCACTTCTCTTTAAGGCTCTCTTTGAAGGTTTCACTAATACAAACAAGTAACTTCCCCGGTGTTGTTAAAACCTTTACAAGATATCTTTACACAAAAGATTTTCACTCAAAGTATGTAACACCTAAACACTCGCAAGAGTTACACCAACTCTTCCTTACAAGATAGAATTGAATGAGAGATTTTTGGTACACAAGAGAGAATGAAATTAATGATTACAACTCAAATATTTTTCTCTCTCACAAGAACAAAGGTTAAGAATGGCTCAAAGATAAGATTTTAAAAGCTTTGAAGAGTTATAAATAAGCATTTGAAGAAATTGAGTGCTATAGATGAAACTGAATAATCATTTATAATGGGTATTTATAGCTTCAACTCCAATTGGCCGTTAGAGACATCAAATGTTCGTTTGGTGCATTGAATGCGCTGTCTCCCACCTCAATTTTGAAAAATAGTCGCTATACACGACAATACAGTTGACTATGGTTTAGTCCCAGTTGACTTCGACTATGCTCTTTAAAAATCGAATGATGAGGCTTAACGAGTGAGGCATAATCAACTGTGAGAACACCTAGTGGACTATGAAAAGTTTTCTATTTCCCACACAGTCGACTATGAAGACCTTATAGTCGACTATCTTTGAGGTTATGTAATTTTTAAAGGAAAGGCTTAACAGAATTCCAATCAACTGTGGTACCAACATAGTCCACTATGGTTACCGAAAACACAACTTTTTACTTAAACTTTTTGCACCCAATTTGAAAAAAAGAACTAAGGTTCTAAGCAAGATATTTTGAAAACAAACTGAATCATTTAAAGCTAAGTAATTGAGAGAGAGATTATGTAATACTTAACTACCTTAAGACCTCCAAGCTCAAATATATTCTTCTTTGAAATTGCCACAAAAGGTTGAATCTTGGAGCTAGTGAGATGAAGTATGTGCACACCTTCTAATGTTTGATCAAAGCACCTTAAATAATGGAAAACTTAGATAAAAGATAGTTAGAACAATTTAATATAGTTTTGTCGTTATCAAAATCAATATGGGGTTAACAATCTCCCATTTTTTGATGATGAGAAAACAATTTCTTAAAAAGCTATTTATAAATACTAAGTGTTTGCTTTTTGAAGAAACTTTGACAAAGTCTCCTATGTAATTTTAATAAAACCCCTTGCATTTTAAAGTATAATCCAACCAAACAATTTTAAAGAGTAAAGAAATTAACTACTATGTATAAGAAAAGTTAATTGTTAATTTTTCTCCCCCTTTTTCTCATGATTAATTAGCCTAAGTTATTTTTTTTTTTCGTTCTAAAACAGACTTCTTTCTCCTCGGTTTTGACAACATCATAAAATGAAAAAAAAAATAGACAAGCTCCCCCCTAACATTGAGCATCCATATGTAGAAAAAGAAAAGCTAACTATGAGAATTTTAAAGAAAAATAGGTAGAGTTTCCCCTATTTTTCCATATAACTTCTTGCAAAAGAAGTAAACATATACAAAACAACCACAACCAACCATAATTAATGAAAAAGAAATCCATAAAACATTCAAGAAATTCAAAAGCAAAAGGCTCCCTCGAGTGAAAACATGAAACTAAAATGCATGAAAATGAAATAAATATATGTCCTTGCAAGAGTTTGATCGTTGAAAAAAAGACTAATCAAACAGAAAGAAAGACTTCAAGATTTAAGAATCTTGATCAGAATTATGAGTCAAGATTTCTCGGATGTCATCAAGAGATCCCTCAGTGCGAGACTTAAAAACCTCTAAATCATTGCGAAGAGTATTAATCGAAGCTTCCATGCTGGTCCTGAAAAAATCAGAACATGTCCTCATTAATGGAAATCTTATAATTCTTATAACTTAGGTCTTACCCTTAGATTACCTATCTAGAGATTATTAAGCTTGAAAATGTTTCATTGCTTACCAATTAGTATGTGCAATGAAAGTGTTTGTGTTCAAATAATATTTGGATTATCTAGTATAGACAATTTAGGAATGCATGATATATATTGCAGTTAGTTTTTCTATACTTTTTTTTTTTTGTTTCGAGTAAATTTCGGTATCATCTTCTCCTTGTTCTCTAGATACATACTAAATTCGAGGCTATTTTCTTTAGGAGATAGCTTTGCATTTAAGTCATATGCTTGGAGAACTAAAGGGAGATGCTGGCGAAATTTACTTGAAACAAACAAGCCTGGAAAAACTAACTGCAATATAGATCACACATTCTTGAATGGGTTATGAACCTCTACCTATTAGTGAATGGAAAGAACATGGTTATTAAGCAACAACATGCATCAATTGGAAATGGGAAAAACTTTGAGATTTGATTTGATTTTAGTCAGTGGAATGATGTTAGTTGACCGGAGTTGGATGGACCGTCGGGTTATGGATAATGCTTTATCATTTGAATTTGAGGAGGTCAAGAATTTCTTGACTTCACCTACAGTAACGTAAGGTTTGTGCACGAGAGAACTATTTGGTTTCCTTGCAAAGTTTGTAAGAAAAATAAGTTCCTAACTCAAGATAAGGTTACCCTGCACCTGTACAGAAAGGGTTTTGTTAATTATTACAAGCGTTGGTCTCTCCATTGGGAAGCTAATTGGGTTGAGGAATCGTCAACAGAATTATTTGATTATGTCGAAAAAGATTATAGAGAAATGAATCTGTAGCTCGAGGTTTCAACCCAAGAAGGGGGTGAATTGGGTTTTTAAAAACTTTTTGTGGAATTAATACAAGTTTATAAAAACTGATAAGCAGCAAACAGTTAATACAAGTAATGTGCTGTAAATAAAGAGTTTAAAGAAAGAGGATGCAAACACAGTTTATAGTGGTTCGACAATATCGGATTCGTTCCGACCCTATGTCCACTCTCTTCAAGGAACTCCTTGAAGTAATCCACTAAGAAACTTAGTCGCACAACTTAGCCGGGTGTTGTACAAACCGTACACAAGCAAATTACAGGAGTTGCTTAAACCGAAAAATCCCCTTCCTTTCGAAAGTTTCCCCTTCCTCTCGGAAGTAATCCCTTTACAAAGATGGTGTAAAGTAAAAGGTAGAGAGACAGCAAAAGAAAGCTTATTACAACATAAATGTCTCTCTTTCAAAGTAAAGCTTGAAGAAATGGCTCAACAAGATTATTTCAAAGCTTTTTGTGTTTCAAGAGTATAAAAACTTGATTATGTGAGATCAACTCTTTTTGAATATTTGCAGCTTGTTATTGAATGCTTAACTGAATGGGTTTATATAGCAATCAATTAATATGGCCGTTAGGACTTTAATTTGAAAAAGATTTACTTTAAAATGTTCAGATTTGGAGTCCAACGGTCATATTTTTGAACTACCAGTCGACTGGGTCGAGATACCAGTCGACTGGGTTCACTTGAAAAAATCACGTTTTCAGACCTTCTGGGTATCCAGTCGACTGGTATATATCATCCAGTCGACTGGGGACTTTCTGTCCATTGTACCAGTCGATTGGGTTGATTCATCCAGTCGACTGGGGACTTACTGTCCATGTACCAGTCGACTGGGTTGATTCATCCAGTCGATTGGGTACCTTCTGTTCGATATACCAGTCGACTGGTATATGTACCCAGTCGACTGGGTTGTCTTCCAACCCAGTTTTTCTTCTGTTTTTCATTAAAAACATTTAAAAACATTTAAAAACAATGGTTTTTAGAAAATCTTTTGTGTTCGAGCCATTGAACAAGCTAATACAATGTATAAGTGAGACTTACATTGGTTCTAAACCTTAAGACCTATACTAGATCTTCAGTCTTCACTTGATACTTGATTTGGTTCGAGTTCTTGCACTTTGTTCCTTGGTTGAATGTGTTTGATCCTTAATACAACTTAGTTTAAACTTGTTAGTTAAATAACAGTTGTGTTTTGCCATCATTAAAATATGGGTGAGGGTCAACAAAATCAAATTGGGGAGACAGTAATGGATGCTACTGGGCCAAATTTTAATTGGGATACAGAAGAGGGGCCGAATCATGATGCTACAAAGTTTTATGATATGTTGAAGATGATGATAAGCCTTTGTGGGAGGGTTTCAAAAAGCATACTAAGTTATCGAAAGTCCCGTAACTATTGAATTGTAAATCTAATTTCAACATGTCTGAGAACTCTTACGATCGGTTAATGTCAATAATCAAGCGTATGTTACTGAAAAGAGAGAAGTTGCCTGAAAATTTTTACTAGTTGAAGAAGATGGTAAAGGGGTTAGGACTTAGGTATGAGAGAATACATGCATGCCCAAATGATTGTATGTTGTATTACAAGGAAGACAATGAAAAGAAAAAGTATGACGTGTGTGGCCATGATCTATTTCAACCTAAATAAGTGGGTAATAAGAAGCAAAAGGACATACCATACAAGGTGTTGTGTTACCTTCCAGTCACATCAAGGCTTCAAAGAATTTGTATGTCCAGAAACACTGCCCAATACATGAGAAGGTACAAAGAGGGAAAATGTAGTAAGCTAGAAATGGTCATCCACTTGGCGGATGATAAGGCATGGAAACACTATGATGATAAACATTTGTTGTTTGCCGTCGAACCAGAGAATGTTAGGTTGGGACTCTCAACTAACGGGTTCACACTGTACAGTCATTCGAATTCTCTTTACTCTTATTGGCCGGTATTTATCGCCTTGTACAACTTACCACTTGGGATGTGCATGAAGGAGTAGTTTTTTTCTTATCCTTGGTCATTCTAGGTCTAAACCTCCCTGGTAAAAATATGAATATCTATCTAAGGCTAATGGTAGATGAGTTAAAGATGGAGTTGTTACTTACGATGCATTAAAAAACAAAGTTTCAACATGAAGGTCCCACTTCTATGGATGATCAGTAACTTTCCCGTGCATGGTATGCTTTTTGGTTGGAGTACTCATGGGATTTTGGCTTGTCCTTACTGTATGGAGCATACCAAGTCATTCTAACTGTCCCATGGCCATAAAAACTATTTGTTTAACTACCATCATCAATTCTTACCAATTGATCATATTTTTCGAAAGCAAAAGTATAGTTTCAAAAAGAACATAGTGGAGTACTCTCTCCCACTGGATCGGTTGTCTGGGGAAGAATTGAAAGAGATAGTTTTCTCTTTCGAAAAAATAATCTTTAGAAGTGGGTCAACACAGGTGACTCTTAGATTTGAGAAGGGGTACAATTGGATGAAAAAAAGTATCTTTTGAGAATTGCTTCACTGGTCAACATATCTAGTTTGCCATAATCTAGACCTCATGCATATTAAGAAAAATGTTTTCGATAACATCTTCAAAATTGTTGTACAAAATTGTTGTAGATACCAAGGCCACGAATGATAATGCAAATGCTCGAGAAGATATGAAGGCGTTATGTAAGTGTCCACAATTAGAGTTGGTTGAAGTGAATGGGAAAATGAAGAGACCTAAAACGACCTACACATTGGACAAGTCTCAGATAAATATTGTGTGCGAATGGGTCTCAATGTTCAAGTTCTTTGTTGGATATGCCTCGAACATAGCTCAATGTGTTAAAGTAGATGAATTTAAGTTCCATGGCATGAAGAGTCACGATTGCCACGTGTTCGGAATCAATATGAGATGCTTTGACATAACTCAGTCACATTTTTAGAGATATATATGCAACCGAACTACAAGTTGACCATATGAAGATGATTTAGAAAAACATCATGGTGACCTTATGCAAACTAGAGAAAATATTTGCCCTAGAATTTTTTGATTCTATCAAGCATGTACTGATCCACTTACCGTACGAAGCCAAAGTTTGTGGCTCTATGCATTATCGGTGGATGTATCCCTTTAAGAGGTAACAATCTTTTCCATTTTTTATCCATATTATAAAGCAATTTTGTCTTCCTATTAATAATTGTCATATATGAAAAATAGGTGTATGAATAGTTTAAAGAAAAAAGGCTCGTAATAAAGCGCGTGTGGAAGGTTTCATTATTGAATCTTACATTATAAGGAAGTTTCCAATTTTTGCTCCCAATATTTCGAACCCAATGTTCAAACAAACTTGAATCGAAGTGGTCGCAATAAAGATGAAGGGGTTATGGTCCCAAAGGATTATATTTCAGTTTTTTGTTACCTCAGTCATGTCTTTGGTAGTCTGAAGAGTAGAGTGTTAGATGAGAATGAGATCAAAGCTGCAGAGATATATGTTCTAATGAATTGTATAGAGATTGGGCCATATGTAGAGTAAGTACTTAGCTCAATCGTTATTCCTAATGTTTTCATTCTATAATTGTATATATAATTAATTCAATATACAATAATGTAGATAATATAATGACATGCTGAGGCGTAATCAACCCCTTCTTAGTGACGCTGAAATAAAGAAGCTTTGCCAAATTATTTTTGCATCATAGCTTCATGACCTTGTAATCAATTTCTATAATACTTTCTAATTATGAACATGTACATTGAATTAATATTCATAACTGCCTTGGTATTATAATTCTTCCCTTAATATTTATGAATTTTTTTTTTTTATTGTAATGGGTTTTAACCAACCCAACTATAGATGAAAGGATTTGAGAAATATGACTTCACCTCTTTAAACATGTTAGGTGTTTTAACGGTTATATTGTAAATGGATTCAAGTTTCACACATAAGAGTATGAAAAATTTAAGAAAATAATGAATAGTGGTGTATGTGTCAAAGGTAATTATTACGATGCATATAAACTTGACTTCTAGTATATGTTGACAGAAATTATAGAGTTATAATATGAAGAGGTTGGTAACATTGTTTTATTATTTAAATTCCACTAGTATGATCATGAGAATGGACTTAAAGTGCACCAACTACACGGTCTCATAGATATTAACTATAAATCATGTCTTAACTCGGATGAGCCATTTATCTAGGTAGAGCAAGCAACCTAAGTTTACTATTGCCCTTATTCGTCCAAAAAGAAAGGCAGAAGTGACTGGATGGTAGTTTGTAAAGCCAAAGCGAGGGGCTTTGTTGATGTTCTTTCCAATGAAGATCCAACTAACGATGTAGTGCCTATTATTGCGGAGTACTTCCAAGATGATGAAACATCTTTTCTAAATCAAATTCTTTTAGACGATGAACTAGATATAATGGGTATTCTTCATGATTGTGATGGTATAATAGAGGATGAAACACCTTTTCTAAATCAAATTCTTTCGGACGATGAATTAGATATACTGGGTATTCTTTATGATTGTGATGGTATAATGGAAGATGTAAATCCATCAAAAGAAGAAGAAGAAGCGGAAGACGATGGTGATAGTCATGATGACGACGACGACGATGATGATGATGATGATGATGATTATGCCAACTTTGGTACTTACATAGATGTTGATGAGTGAATGGTAAAACTTTAATTCATGCATATTGAGGATATATATTGTACTATGAATTGAATGAATTTCTCTTGTTATTTATATAACTTGTAAACCATTTGTATCACTTTTAAACTGTTTTCATCAATTTTTTTTTTATAAAACATGATGGTTACTAGAGGTCGAGGGACAGGTAGAGGTCATGCAACCGATTGCAGGTAGGGTAGTGGACAACCCATGGTTGACTAGAGCCTTGTTACAGATAAAGCATATATATAATTTTTGTTCATTTTTATATAGCGCCCCTTTAAATCTATATTAAATTTTTTTGTTGACATGTCAAGATATAATGAAACTGAAAATAGTGGACAGCCCACTATGGGGCCAGATTCTAAGACTGTACAGGAGGTGGAGAGGATAGACACAAATTTTAGATCCCCCAACGAACCCTACGAAGCAGACCCTACCGACTATCTTGTCTCGGAGGTGCTTTTTATATTTCATTTGTAATGGGGTTATATGTTTATTACTTTTATTGTTTTTATTATGATATTAAAATTACATCTTCGATGTTTGTAGGGTTTTCTATGGGTGCGACAAGGTGGTGGGTGTCATTTTCCACTTGACTCTACGAAATTTTCCAGGTGCTTGTCCTTCATGGAACAACTACCCAGAATCCGTGAGGGATGTTGTTTGGAAAGACTTTCTAGTATAAAAAAATTTATTTTCTATTAAGTAGTAAATGCCTTTACTTATATATGCATATTAAATATATATGCACTGGTAAAAAGTAGATTTCAACTAATGTCTTCTTGGCTGTTTTCAAGACCGCTGTAGGTTTCAAACTCAAGAGTTTCAAGCTTAATCCAAAAAATTATTTGATCACATCGCTACTAGGCACATCTTTGATCTTATATCAAAGTTTTGGATAAAGGCCAAATGAGTTATGGGTACTGAAGATGTGAGCACATGGAAGGGATGACCTAACTATAGGCTGAGACAACTTTATGGGGAGGGGTTATGTTATATCTGGTCTTAGCAGTCCTGGCAGCAACATTCCTTGGTGTCCTCTTCGAACATGCAGGTGAGAGGTGAGATTATCCACCATTTGATAGGGTCCATCAGTATACCACAACACAAAGAGAGACTAATATGATGTATTCCTTCTTTCGTAAAATATTTATGGTTAATAGTAGTAATTCATTTGAATTTTCACTGATAAATATCATTACTACGTGTAGAAGAAGAACCTGGGTCACGATCCTTTGTCTATTGAAGTGTTCTTGGAGACACATAAGAGAAAGGGATATGGTGAATTTGTGGACACCAAGTTAAAAGTTGTGGTTGTAAGTAATATTTTATTGTTTCATAAGTAGCATGTAGTGTATGTATATTTAGTATGTTCTTTCATTAATTTTCTAATTATGCATATTGATGAAACATGTTCATTTGTCATTGTAGGAGAGATATATTCAGGCGCTGCAGGAGAAATATAAAGATGATCCATCATCATAGCACGCATTCGACAAGGAGACATGGTTGAAAGTGTCCGATGGATCTAGCAATAAGATGAATTATAGATACAACAACTAGACGGACTAGACCTTCATCGTACCCCACTCCCACCTCGACATTCAATCCATCAAAACCATATTTTATTGAATCCCAATAGCGTTATATGGATAAGAAGAGTCAAGAGAACGTGAATCAGGCAATGGAGAGAACTATAATTCACATGTGTACGCAGTTGGGCATCAATCCTTCAGAGATCGGACTTCCACCACCATCCTGATCAGATGTAAGTAAACACATAATCACATGTTAACTTTTTTATTTTCATAACTTAGTAGCTTAATTTTTTTATAAGTAACTTAGTAGTTTAAGTTAGTGGTTTTAAGATAAAATAATTTTAGGATAAAATAGTTTACAACTTAGCACTTTTAACATCAGAAGAGTAAAATACTTGTCTAATGGATGAGGTAGGGTTACCGTCACATCCGTTAGGTAGAATATGACTAGAGGGAACAAACAAAATCCATTTTGGATCATGGGTTACAAACTTAGGGGGTTTCAGTATAAAAACATAGATAATTTAGCGGTTTTAAGGTCAAAATAGTAAAATACTTGAATAATAGACGAGGAAGGGTTACTTTCACGTTCGTTTGGCAGAATGTGGCTAGTGGGAAATAACAAAATCCATTTTAGATCATAGGTTACAAACCGAAGAAGGCGGGTTTATCGTCATGTTAGTTTGGTAGAATGTGACTAGTAGGAACATACGGAATCCCTTTTGGATCATTAGTTACAAACTCGAGAGGGTTTAAGTCTAAAAACGTAGATAACTTAGAGGTTTTAAGGTTAAAAGACTAATATACTTGTCTAACGAATGAGACGGGGTTATCATCACATCCGTTTGGTAGAATGTAACTAGTGGGAACAAATGAAATCCATTTAGGATCACGGGTTATAAACCCGGGGGGTTTAAGTTTAAAAATGTAGATAACTTAGTGGTTTTAAGGTCAAAAAAGTAAAATACTTGTCTAATGGATGAGGCGGGGTTACTGTCACATCCGTTTGGTAGAATGCGACTAATGGGAATAAACAAAATCAATTTTGGATCAGGGGTTACAAACATGGGTGCTTCGATCTAACGTAGATAACTTAAGGATTTTAAAGTTAAAAGAGTAAAATACTTGTCTAACGGAAGAGACAGGGTTACCTTGTGACTAGTGAGAACAAACAAAATCTATTTTGGATCATGGGTTACAAACCTGGGGGGTTTTGGTCTAAAAAACGTAGATAACTTAGCAGTTTTAAGGTCAAAAGAGTAACATACTTGTCTAATGGACGAGGTGGGATTACCATCACGTCCATTTGGTATAATGTAAAAATAAACATAATCATTTTGGATCATGGGTTACAAACCCGATGGGTTTCAGTCTAAAACCGTAGATAACTTAGCGGTTTAAAGGTCAAAAGAGTAAAATAATTGTCTAACAGATGAGGTAGGGTTACCATCATGTCCGTTTGCTATAATTTGACTTGTGTCAACAAACGAAATCCATTTTGGATCACAGATTAGAAACCTAAAAAATTCTTGGTCTAAAAACATAGATAACTTAGTGGTTATAAGGTCAAAAGAGAAATACTTGTCTATCGGACGAGATGGACTTACCATCATGTCCGTTTGGTCAAATTTGACTACTAGGAACAAACAAAATCAATTTTGAATCACGGGTTACAAACCCAGGGAGTTTCGGTCTAAAACTGTAGATAACTTAGCGGTTTTAAGGGACAAGGTGCAGTTACCATCACATCTGTTTGGTATAATGTGACTAGTGTTAACAAACAGAATCCATTTTGGATCACTGGTAACAAACCCGAGGGGTTTCTATAACGACCCATCCCGGGTTGGCCACCCCGAAATAATGTCATCACATTTTGAGAATCCCAACACGACACATGTATGCAACAATAAAAATAAATATTATAAATAGAACTTTACATCAATCCGTAAAATGCATGAGGATTTACAAATAAATTTTTCATTTTATTTTCTCATTAGTCTGAGGATGATGACACGTACGCGACTTACAGAAAATTGATCTCGTCAGAACCTCAATTCACCAAACTATTTGTCGAGCCTGCTACCTGAAAATTATTGTACAATGAGGGGTGAGCTTCACAAGCTCAGTGAATTAAATTTACTAGAAGTATTCCAAATTCCATAAATAGTCATTTATTATTATTGTCTTTTATTCTTCTCTATCAATATCTTCTTCTAAATCATTAGTCCCCCTTAAGATCATCAGTTATCTCATAATTACCTCGTAATGAGGTTCACATCATAAAATCTTCCATTTAAAAAATCTTAACACCATAACTGTCTCTTTCTATGAGACTCATCCATTTATAATTAAATTCACAATAATGTCCCACATTTCAGTATTCCAATAATCTCATCATCATAGTTGTCTCTTTTTATGAGACTCAGCCGTCATACACGACAATATACCTCATCTTAGCTTTTCAATAATATTTTCATCATAACTGTCTCTTTCTATGAGACTCAATCATCTATAATTATTTTCACGATAATAAATCACTCCTCAGCATTTCAATCATGCGGCAATAATTAAAACACATCACAGCATTTCAATAACGCAACAATAGTTAGAACAGATGCAAATGCATGAATGATTATGATGGGAACGTCTTCCCACCTGTCGACAGGTTGTTATTATCTTAGACCGACTGCCCTCCCGGTTCTTTTAATCTCATCAGACCGACTACCTTCCCGGTTAATTCCAGCATATACCGGCTGTCACGGTTTTCACTTTTCATCCCAGCATATACCGGCTGTCACGGTTTTTACTTTTCATCCCAGCATATACCAGCTGTCACGGTTTTCAATTTTCATCCCAGCATATACCGGCTGTCACGGTTTTCACTTTTCATCCCAGCATATACCGGCTGTCACGGTTATTTCATTAGACCGACTGCCTTCCCGGTTCTTTCGGTTATATTATTAAATGCATATGCGAATGAACAATGATATGAAACAGTAATATAAACAGTAATATAAAAACAATATAAAGATTCAAATCACTTAATTTGGCTATCTTGATTATCCACAAATTTTATATAACAAAGTTTCTTTAAAATTTCTTACATCCAATTATCCTAATTTTTTTTATCAAATTATATAAAAATTCCACTAAATTCTTCTCTTCCCAAATCACATCAAATAATCAATTAAAGTCTATTAAGATCCACTAAATTTCATCTCAAATCATCCACCAAAATTTGTCAAGATCTACTAAAATTCATCTCATCATAACTCGTATTAAAACATCAATATATCTCATCAATAATTTATTTATTGCTTTTATTCTCAAATAAACTTATGATTTCTAAAAATATCATCTCTCACCGAAAAATATTTCTACGTGTCTAAATTTTTTATCATACCCATAAATCAATTTTTCATCTATCACCCAAGCATACTTAAATAATTAAAATTAATATTATCACCAAATAATTGATTTTTCATTTAGACTACTTAAAATAAATCCAACTCACCCCGTAGCACTTAAAGTTACCCGTGGATCACCTTCTTGTCTTTCCCGGTTCTTCTCAGAAATTTCTCCCGTTGTAGGATAATCAACACCTGACATAATATTTGTATTAAATTTCTAATTATTTCTTAAATTCATCGAAAACCACTCCCTATGAAAATTCTCACTTTGAGCTCCGGGAATTTCGTATATGCTAAAAATTCAAAAATAAATATCATACTATTATCTCATAATACTGATAGCTTCTCATGATCCTCTATAAAATTCTGCAGAAAACTCTTTCAAAATTTTGCTCTTTTGACTTTTCTTTGGGTTTCCAAATATTGTGAGAAATACAAAAATTTGAAAGAAAGAAACTGAACGATTGAAACCGTTCAGTATACAACTTATATATATATATATATATAGGCGAAGTGCTTCAGCTGCCCCTTCCACCAAAATTGTAAGCCTTTTAAAAAAAATTCTCCATGTTTGCAAAGTTGCTTCAGCCGCCCTCTCCACTAAAATTGCAAGCCTTTTAAAAACAAATTCTCCACGTTTCAAAAACGTGGAGAACTCTTTACTACCTAACAAATACTTGGCAGCAAGGGTGCCACTTTTGACTTTGAATTTTTTTTTTTAACTTTTCTTTTTAAAATAATATTTTAATATATATATTTTCCATTCTTTTCATTCTTCTGCACCTGGCATACAACTTTTTTTTACTATTCACTACTCACGTTTTTACTATTCATATTTTACTATTCATAAATTTTTTTAAGAATTATTTTATTCAATATTAATCATTTGCATAAATATATTATTTAAATCTCATGACATATATATCAAATTATTTTTTTCCCTTAATTCATGAATACGAGTATTACAATATAAATAATCTCTCTTCATATTGTCTTACAAAAAATTTCGTCCTCGAAATTTCTTTACTTTACTTCAGAATCAAATATAAATAATCTCTCTTCATATTGTCTTACACTTTCATGAAATCTCTTCAACATCCTTATTCCGTCACCGAACTTTACACTAGTGAAATTATTCTTTTACACAAGACTTACTTTCTTTGTCCAAAATTCTCACTGGTTCTTGTATATAAGTCTAAACTTTCTAAATTTCTATAACTTAGCTTGAAATATCATGTAAACACTTTCTTAAAAGTGAAACATGAAGTACATTATATAAATGTTTTAATTTCTGAGGTAATTTAGGTTACTCACAACTAATTCAACTTTTTCAATAACCTCATAGAGTCCCACATACTTCGGATTCAACTTTCATTTTCCGTTTAAATCTCAATACACCTTTTCATTGAGATATTTTTCAATACATCCAATCACCTACTTAAGACTCAAGAGTTCTACTCTAGGCTGCTTTACAATTCTCTCTAACAAATTTGATCATCTTTAGCTCAATAATAGATAGACCAGATATATTTTTCTCTTTCATTTCTTCCCAACATATAGGAGTTCTACACCTCCTATCATACAATGTCTCAATGGGTGCCATCCCAATACAAATTTGATACTTGATTATTATAAACAACTTCAATCAATGGCATGTAAGCATCTCAATTTACTGAAAAATTCATCACATTTGTCCTTAACATATCTTCTAGTATTCTAAAAATCCAATATGAGCATGAAAATTATATTAAATTGCCACTGCATATCCGTGGATTTCTGAAAGCCTCTCCCAATACTAAGATGTAAATCTAACATCTTTATTTGACATTATGCTCAATAGTACTCCATATAACCTTACAGTCTCAGCTACATCCCTTTTTAAATCTTGACCATTAGAATTTTTGTTTAAATCCTCTATATTTCTTATTGTTACTTGATTTCATCGAATCTACATCATTATGTACCTTTCTCACTATCTTTTTTTTTTTCAATTTTTGCATTATTGGGAACACCATTCATGTACCAACACCAAACTGCCTTCATTTCAGATTTGATCTCAAAATGCTTTCTAGTAAGCACTCAAAGTTGATTTTTTCTATCTCTTCATCTTAACCTTGCATCTCTAAAACATTTTACCATAGATAATTGTATAACCATATTCATTAACTATAATCCTCTATCACTGACATTCAACTTCATTCTTATCTTTTTTAAATCTATCATCAATTTCACATCAGGATCCCTATAACAGTTAACCCTCTTGTAGAATTTTCTACTCAATACATCAGCTATCACCTTCGTATTTTTAGATGATAATGAATTGTACAATCATAGTTACTAATCAACTCCATTCACCATCTTTGCCTCAAATTCAACTCTCTCTAGGTAGGAAAGTATGTCAAACTTTTATAACCCATGAATATCTTACAAATGGCTCCATACAAATGATGTCTCCAATCTTTTATACAATCACTATGGCAGCCAACTCTAAGTCATGAGTATGGTAATTTCTATCATGAATCTTCAATTGCCTAGAAATATAGCCCATAACTTTTCTATATTACACATATCCCAATCATTGATATGACTTATCATTATACACCACAAATCCTTCATCACCAGAAAGAAACACCAATACCGGAGCTGTAGTCAATTTCTCCTTTAGTAATTGAAAATTTTTCTCACACTTCCTTCACCATACAAATCTCACATCTTTACTGGTCAATCTATTCAACAACAATTCAATAATAGACAAATTCTGAAAGAATCTTCTATAATAACCAGCTAATCCCAAGAAGATTCTAATCTCAATTATATTAGTTGGTTTCTCCCAACTTAACATTATCTTTACTTTTTGTGGATCAACTGTTATGTCATTTCCGAATATTATATGTTCCAAGAAAGTTATTTCCTTCAACCAACATTCACACTTAGAAACTTTGTCTTTAATTTCTCTCTTCTCAGAATCTCTGACACACTGTTTAATGGTCTATATGTTGTTTTTCCTTCTCAGAATATATCAGAATGTCATTACTGAACACAACCATAAGATTATCAAGAAACAGTATAAATATTTTATTCATCAAGTCCATAAATGTTTCTGGAACATTAGTTAATCCAAATGACATCACGAAAGCTTATGAGCATAATGTGTCCTAAAAGTAGCCTTAGGCACGTCTCCCTTCTCTATCCTCCATTGGTGATAACCTGATCTCAGGTTTATCTTAGAAAACATTCTCACTCCTTGCAACTGCTTAAACAATTTATTTATCCAGGGAAAAATATATTTATTCTTATTCAACTATATGTAGTCTATACACATCCTTATCGATCCATCTTCTTTCTTCACTAACAACACCTAACTCCCCAAATACATTAGGTCAGATAAATTGTTTATCCACAAATTCTTAAAATGGTATGTTCAACTTTCTCAATTCAGCTGACATCATTCTGTAGGGTGTTATTAAATATATGTGATAATCCTGGTATCACATCAATAGAGACTTTAATCTCCCTACTTGGAGGCAACCTAAACAACTCATCAAAAATTAATTTAGAATATTCTTTCATCACTATCTCCTTTTTATAATTCATGATATATGTCCAATACTCCTTAAAACCCTTCTTCAATCATCTCCTATTGACCAGAGCAAAAATAAGATAGTTAAAAGCATCTCACATCTATATCTTGAACCTTCTTTCTGGAATAATCAACCTAGACGTAAAACATTGATAACCAATTATTTCCCAAAATAAATTATATTCGAAGATAATAAATCAACTTCAGATTTTCTGCCACTGGTACGAATCACACAATCCCTCATGAATATTCATGATTATCACTCTATCTCAAGTGAGAACTTTAACAAGGATATTTTGCAATCCAAGGACTAATAAATTCTTCAATAGATTTTATATGAATACTTGATGCAATAGAATTGGTTGCATCAAGATCAACCAATATTGACCTGTTCATTTTCTCTACACATAAAGCACTTCAATTTTGAAAATTTTGGGATAAATATCTTATCTGAATATAATTATAATAAACTTTTATATCCCAATCATACATCAGATTGCCACTTCCACTTGGTGGCATACTTACTTCCTCTACCATAACTTCCAGTTCTCATAATCTGTCTCTCAAATCTAAGGGTCTCACTAATAGTATTTTAAGATACATAAGCATCAGATTCTATTTGCCTCTGACTCTGTACTTCAGTTTCTAGTAACAAGGAATGCCCTATTTGGGGTGGTCTCTCTCCCTGTACACTCATATTACTACTACCTTTATAACCTTTATATCTTAGTCTTTTTAACCACTTTTTCTTTTTCCCTTAAACTCCATCACATCTCTCTCGATCTGAAATAATATATCCACCAATCTAACATAATTCATAAGGCTCATGTAAGATAGTTTCGATCAAACCTTAAAATATAGTTAATATTTGAACCTCTTACAGTTCTTCTCCTCTTGGTTTACCAATTTTTTTTTTTTTTTTACAACCATTGACAAAACCATAAATCTGCTATCATAACGAACCACAATTAACACATTTACCCTAAATAAATAATATCTCTATTTGGTTGAGCTCTAGAGATATAAGGAAAAAAAAATATCTATCAAGAAAAACTTCTTTAAACCTATTTCAGGTTACGGGTCTATCAAATTTGTACTTACTTGGAAAGAATATCCTTCCATCATTCTAAGATTTCTCCTTCCAACTCAAATGAAGTAAAGGTAATCATCTATCTATCAGTTACTAGTAAAATACTAAATAATATCTCTTGCATGATTCTCCCGAAACTCAGGTGTAAAAGGGTTCATAGATCCTTTAAACAACAAAACATTTAGCTTAGTTATATCTCCCTGCATCTTATGCATAAATCCATTTTTCCCCCTTTTTAAGTGTCTACAATAACTGAATTAACAACATCAGGCACTGCTCTAGTCTGCTTATCAAGTCTATGCTATAAGTTATCCACTCGATCATCTGAGACATTCATCTTCTCAAAAGTATGAGTAAGAGCTTATCTTAGCTTATCTCTTTTAACTTCAGATTCTCTCATACCTCGATTATATTACTAATATAAATCATATTATCAACACGTTCCCTTCTAGGAACCACAGATTCAGACTCAACCTTGACTTATCAAAAATACTTTGGGCCTATCACGCCCTCTTAAATCAACAATTCTAACTCTAGCTCTAGTGCGTCCACGTGTCGTCCTCAGACTGCTCATTATAAATTACCTTAATCTTCCACTTTCTTACTTTTTATGCAGTCTACAGAATCATACAACCTTATGCTCTGATACCAAAATTGTAACGACCCATCCCAGGTTGGCCACCCCGAAATAATGTCATCACATTTTGAGAATCCCAACACGACACATATATGCAACAATAAAAATAAATATTACCAATAGAACTTTACATCAATCGGTAAAATGCATGAGGATTTACAAATAAATTTTTCATTTTATTTTCTCATTAATCTGAGGATGATGACACGTACGCGACTTACAGAAAATTGATCTCGTCAGAACCTCAACTCACCATACTATTTGCCGAGCCTGCTACCTGAAAATTATTGTACAATGAGGGGTGAGCTTCACAAGCTCAGTGAATTAAATTTACTAGAAGTATTCCAAATTCCATAAATAGTCATTTATTATTATTGTCTTTTATTCTTCTCTATCAATATCTTCTTCTAAATCATTAGTCCCCCTTAAGATCATCAGTTATCTCATAATTACCTCGTAATGAGGTTCACATCATAAAATCTTCCATTTAAAAAATCTTAACACCATAACTGTCTCTTTCTATGAGACTCATCCATTTATAATTAAATTCACAATAATGTCCCACATTTCAGTATTCCAATAATCTCATCATCATAGTTGTCTCTTTTTATGAGACTCAGCCGTCATACACGACAATATACCTCATCTTAGCTTTTCAATAATATTTTCATCATAACTATCTCTTTCTATGAGACTCATCTATTTATAATTAAATTCACAATAATGTCCCACATCTCAGTATTCCAATAATCTCATCATCATAGTTGTCTCTTTTTATGAGACTCAGCCATCATACACAACAATATACCTCATCTCAGCTTTTCAATAATATTTTCATCATAACTGTCTCTTTTTATAAGACTCAATCATCTAGAATTATTTTCACGATAATAAATCACTCCTCAGCATTTCAATCATGCGGCAATAATTAAAACAAATCACAACATTTCAATAATGCAACAATAGTTAGAACAAATGCAAATGCATGAATGATTATGATGGGAACGTTTTCCCACCAGTCGACAGGTTGTTATTATCTTAGACCGGCTACCCTCCTGGTTGTTTTATTCTCATCAGATCGGCTGCCTTCCCGGTTAATTCCAGCATATACCGGCTGTCACGGTTTTCACTTTTCATCCCAGCATATACCGGTTGTCACGGTTTTCACTTTTCATTCCAGCATATATCGGCTGTCACGGTTTTTACTTTTCATCCCAGCATATACCAGCTGTCACGGTTTTCAATTTTCATCCCAGCATATACCGACTGTCGCGGTTTTCACTTTTCATCCCAGCATATACCGGCTGTCACGGTTATTTCATTAGACCGGCTGCCTTCCCGGTTCTTTCGGTTATATTATTAAATGCATATGCGCATGAACAATGATATGAAACAGTAATATAAACAGTAATATAAAAACAATATAAAGATTCAAATCACTTAATTTGGTTATCCTGATTATCCACAAATTTTATATAACAAAGTTTCTTTAAAATTTCTTACATCCAATTATCCTGATTTTTTTTATCAAAATATATAAAAATTCCACTAAATTCTTCTCTTCCCAAATCACATCAAATAATCAATTAAAGTCTGTCAAGATCCACTAAATTTCATCTCAAATCATCCACCAAAATTTGTCAAGATCTACTAAAATTCATCTCATCATAACTCGTATTAAAACATCAATATATCTCATCAATAATTTATTTATTGCTTTTATTCTCAAATAAACTTATGATTTCTAAAAATATCATCTCTCACCGAAAAATATTTCTACGTGTCTAAATTTTCTATCATACCCATAAATCAATTTTTCATCTATCACTCAAGCATACTTAAATAATTAAAATTAATATTATCACCAAATAATTGATTTTTCATTTAGACTACTTAAAATAAATCCAACTCACCTCGTAGCACTTAAATCTACCCGTGGGTCACCTTCTTGCCTTTCCCGGTTCTTCTCAGAAATTTCTCCCGTTGTAGGATAATCAACACCTGACATAATATTTGTATTAAATTTCTAATTATTTCTTAAATTCATCGAAAACCACTCCCTATGAAAATTCTCACTTTGAGCTCCGGGAATTTTATATATGCTAAAAATTCAAAAATAAATATTATACTATTACCTTATAATACTGATAGCTTCTCATGATCCTCTATAAAATTCTACAGAAAACTCTTTCAAAATTTTGCTCTTTTGACTTTTTTTGGGGTCTCCAAATATTGTGAGAAATACAAGAATTTGAAAGAAAGAAACTGAACGATTGAAATCGTTCAGTATACAACTTATATATATATAGGCGAAGTGCTTCAGCCGCCCCTTCCACCAAAATTGCATGCCTTTTAAAAAAATTCTCCATGTTTGCAAAGTTGCTTCAGCCGCCCCCTCCACTAAAATTGCAAGCCTTTTAGAAACAAATTCTCCACGTTTCAAAAACGTGGAGAACTCTCTCCCACCTAACAAATACTTGGCAGCAAGGCTGCTGCTTTTGACTTTGAATTTTTTTTTTAACTTTTCTTTTTAAAATAATATTTTAATATATATATATATATATATTTCCTTCTTTTCATTTTTCTGCACCTGGCGTCCAACTTTTTTTTACTATTCACTACTCACGATTTACTATTCATATTTTACTATTCACGATTTTTTTTAAGAATTATTTTATTCAATATTAACCATTTGCATAAATATATTATTTAAATCTCATGACATATATATCAAATTACCTTTTTACCCTTAATTCATGAATATGGGTATTACAGTTTCAGTCTAAAAGCATAGATAAATTATTTTTTTCTACCAAAATGCTTTCAAATTAACTTATTTAGCCTTTCACTCAATAACACCAATAATAATTACTTTTTTGTTCTAACCTTTTTTCGAAGATGCTGGGGACGATGAGGATGAGGATAGTGAGGATCCCTTTTGTGGCGAAGATCTTGGGGACCTGTAGGACTTTTTATTTAAATATTATAACATTTCATGTTTATTATTATTATATTTGGATATTGAACATTGTTATCATAATTTTTGCTATAATTAGAATTTGTTCACTTTGTATTCATGTAATCAAATATAATTTTAAATGTAAATTCGATATATTTTTTAGCAGGAAATTGAGCGAATTTTTTTTTATTTTTTAAAACATTCCAAGAAACAATTAAAAAAAACCCAATGAATTATTTGTGATGGGTACCCCCTCGTAGAACCCATCGCTAATATTGGAATTATAAACCCTTATTTGTGACAGCATCATTGAGGGGACTCCCCTCGTTGAAATTGGAATATTAAAAAGTTATCTGCGACAAACTCAGCGAAGGGAATCCTCTTGCTAGTAGCTTAACAATATATGCAACTATAATCCCGTCGCTAAAATCAATTATAATATAATTTTTTTGGTCACCTCTATTTGGTGAAAGGCATCAACAACGAGTCCATACCATCTCGGATGACAAATATCCTGTCGCTAATTCCTAAATTAACGACAGGTTTTTTGCCTGTAGTTGGTTTTTCTCATTTGCGACGAGGAAATTTATGACGGGATCCCATCACAAATGACTCTCAGCGATGGGAATTGATGTTTCTATGACGATAAATCCCATTGCAAACGACCCTTTTTTTCTTGTAGTGAGAACTCGATCCAATCTTAGTCCTCAACCCATTGATGGATAACTAAAGGTTTGCCAAATCCTGAAAGAGGTCAGCATTAGCATGCAAGCCAGTTTTTGTCTCTTGATCACTTACACCAGCCTCCTGACCACCAATATCCTCATCACCCAATTCTTCTCCTTCTTCTTTCTCAACAACAGGACTACCCACACCAGGTTTCAATTCAGTCCTAAACAACTAACAAAGTGAAAGACAAAGGGGCAGAGAATCTGGAACAACCAGCACTGCTCAACATAAACAAATTAACCATTTCCAGAAAACCAGGAACCATAACTTGACTTAAACAAAAAACACACTTCAGCAGAAAACATGGGGTAGTGATACCAGCAAACATAGGGTTGTAACACAAAAACATGGAGTAGTGGTGCATCAAACATGGACTAGTGGTACAGCTAATCATGCAGCAAAGCACCTGATGCAAATAACCAACACAAACCACCCTGGATTGCAATTGAAAGGCGATTTCTGAAAGCTGCTAAAGCTTTCCACAAAGACAGTTGATTCAAGGCTATGGAAAGCATGAGGTCACACTTAGATCCTATATTCATGTGGTTAATTTAAAAACCATTTACATGGATAAGACAGTTCAACATGTAAAAACGATTAGGTAACCAACAATCATATAGAGTCCTTTAATTAATGGGTGAAAAAGTTTAGGAACAAGCCGGTATATGATCTGTTGGAGTGTCTTACATTGAAGTTGATGGGTAAGCTCCACATGACGTAGGATTGGGTGCTACTTAGGAGAAAGAAAAAGTAACACCCAAGACCAAGGAGAATTTAAACAATATATTGTATAGAACAAAGTCATGTAAGTATTTGCTATGTGGGAAGGATTAATTCCAAGATATAGAGGATGAGGTGATGTATGTAGTGAACTTGGTTGATAAAACTTACAGCTGCAATTATTGGTTGAAGACTTGACTTGTTTGCAAACATGCAGCTATCTGTATTAAGTAGCACAAGAGAGAAGAGTTAGAAGACTATTTCCATGAGTATTTCACTGTGAAGGCATACGTGGAAGTCTATAGTGATATAATTCATGACTTACTTAATGTTGATTTAACCCCCAGAGAACATTGATCAAGATATACAACCTCAACAACTACAAAAGTTGATTCGAAGGACAAGAAGGAATAGGAGAATATAGCTTGGTAAGCATGCTCCATCTAATATGAGAAAGAGATCTTGTACAATTTTCAATAATTTTGGGCATAAACAAAGAACATGCAAGAGAGATCTTATAAGGAAGAGGAAAACTAAGACTATTAACCCCCAACTAATGAGCCTAGCAACAATGCAACAACTAGAGAGGTAAATTTCCTAGTATTTTTCCATAATTTCCCCCCAGATATTTTGCTAATATAGAATTACCTTCCAATCTTTGTAGAAGGTTAGTGGTGTATCTAGTGCCAGATCTGGTAGCATGGGTGATGGAAGAGTTTGTGGCAGATCTGGTGATGTGGCTAGTGAAATGGTAGATCTGGTAGAAATGGTGGAAGAGTTGGTAGAGGAAGTGGTAGATATAGTTGTGTCGCTAGTGGAAGTGAGATTGTTATAGGTGGTAGAGGAGATGAAAGAGGTGGTGGTAGAGATAATGATGTGGCTAGTGGAAGTGAGACTGTTATAGGTGGTAGATGAGGTGGAAGAGATAGTGATGTGGCTAGTGGAAGTGGGGTTGTTACAGGTCGTAGAACTACTGCAACAATGGTTATTGTGATGACTAATAAACTGACAAGAGAAAGGTATTGGGTTGAAAAATGTGTATTTGAGAGTGCTACAAGTGGTGGATCTGCTACGACTAGAAGTAGTAGATCTGTTGTTGTTAGAAGTGGTAGACCTGTTATTAGGAGTCCAAAAAATTAAGAGAATACACTGATTTGCTCAATTTGTGTGTTTGTTAATCACTAATTTGCACTGTTTTTGATCGGTTGCAGGGAAGTACTAATGGAGCTGGTATGAGAGCTCAGAGCACACCTCAAAGTGGAGTAACAAATGGAACTAAATAAAGCATGAGTAGGAGACCTTAGTTATGATTTGGTAGTAGATTGGATTTTGTTTTTGTGTTGTATTTTTTGTGGGTGTTGGTCTTGGATGAGTATTGATTTCAATATTGAATGTAAAGTCTAAGGAACCATATTTTTCTTTTGTGAACATGGGTATGGAAGTATCTATTTGTAGTCATGGACATGTATTAGATAGTTAATAAGAGCTATTATGTGAGTTTGAATATTTTTTACAGCTTGTATTTGAAGCTTTTGAGATGAAATGAAATTGTTTTATTCTTTTCACATGAGATGGATTTGCATTGTGTTGATTTTGATGATTTCTTTGTATTATATGAACGTGCACATGGAGACCATTTTAAAACATAGTAAACGATTTCACACTAGGAGACCACACTGCAAACCAAGAACTTGTTCAATCTCGTTGATTAAAAAAGACTAATTACAACAAAACACACACCATTGCAAGTAACAAGTTCAATTACAACCAAATCTACTATTAAGACAACCCACACATTTTCTTTTAACTCTTCAATAATACAAGAAAAAGTAACATCTAAATGAAGGCATTACAAGCAACAAAAACAAATGCAAATAGTTTGATGGCCCCAAATCCATTGTTAATACCATATAGATGTGCACGTACTAATTGAAATTCCTTGATAATCCTTTGAATTTCTCTACCTTCTGTAGAACACCAATTTTTAGGCACATACTAATAAAAAAGGTGCAGTTTCTAGATTGGTGAGGGTAATACAACATGTTCTTGTTTTTTTGAGACTCAGAGACCCTCACAATGGCTCTACGACCATTGCATTGTAAATTGGTGAACTTGAGATACCAACCGTCTTCATTGACACCGGAATAGGACATAATTGAACTTTCTTGTAAATATATAGCACAAGAATGCACAATATTAGCAATTAGTTTCATTCAGACATTTCATCAAACACATAACCGAAAATATAATAATGGATAGAAAATCTGAAACAATCCTTGGATAGTCAAATCTAAAACAAGAAATAAACCTAAATCCAATCAAATCAACCAAAAACAACCATAATTGAAGGATAATGAAACTAAAACCTCGAAAGCCCAGAAACCTATAAACGTGGAAAACCTAGAAACCCAAAAAAACCCTGAAAATCCTGAAAACCTAGATAAAGGAAGAAAAAATAAGACAGGAAAGGTTGACAAAGAAGCGAAGTAGAGAAAAAAGAAAGACAAGTAAGAATAAAGAAGAAAAAGAATAAGAGAAATGAGGAAGAAGATAGATGTTCCTTATCAAGGATGAAAGAGGAGAGTTGTTTCAGTTCGGTGATTATGAGGGAGATCTGAAATCACATATGGATGATGGAGGAGATGAGAGAAAATAAATGATTGAAATTGGTTCAGTAATGAGAGAAAACAGTAAATTAGTTCATAAACGATTTGTTTGAAAACTAAAAAGTTTTTGAAAATAATGTTTAACTATGGTAAGGGAAAACTTGGTTTCCCAAATAGTTTTAATGAGGTGGCACCATATTCGATCAAATATTTAACGTTTGACTAACAACGGATCAACAGTAGGTGAGTATTTTTAACGCAAAAAATTTAAATTGTGAAATTGATAAGATAAGTAAATGCATATATTTAAAAATACATGTGAAAGTTGTAGCTTTAAATTAACCTTAAAAAATAGTTTTATGTAATTTTTCTGTAATATTAAGCCAAACATAAACTTAATCTTCTTTATTTGTTAAATCCGATAGAAAATTATTCCTTCTTGGTGCATTTCTCTGAGCAGGAGTTCACACCGCCTTCAACTTCTCTTCATTTGACAAAACAGATAAAAAATCAGTTAATTTGTGAGATGAGAGAGATATAGTTAAAACCTGTTTGGCCCAATAGTAAAAAATGGTTTATATATGGTTAGTAACAGATACCATTTCGTAAATTCTCTTGAACATGTGTAAAGTTGAATTACCAGTGCTTTCTTTGGAGCTGAGGTTGGTGCACAATGAGGAAGCACAACTGAGCTGGCACAAATATTGGGTACCTGTCTTATTGGATTAAGAGGTTGGTTTAATGCAATCTTTCATGCACTTCGCTGGGCATTTAAAGGGTGATTTGCCAATAGAACATAAAATGAAGCAATTCTTGTAGAAATTTGTAACGACAAATCCCGGGCTAGCCACCCCCGAGTTGGTATTGTAACATTTTGAAAATCCTAGCACGATACATATATGCAACAATTAAAAGATAATTCAAACAAAAATTTTTACATCAATCTTCAACCCTCAACAGAAAAGATACATCATTCTGATTTGACTTAAACATTAGATACAACGTAATACGCTTGAATATATACAAATAAATTTTTATTTTATTTTCTCATTAGTCTGAGGATGTGGACATGTACGTGGCTTACAGAAAAATGATTTCCTCTAAATCTCAACTTACCAAACTATCTGTCTTGTCTGCTATCTGAAATTATTGTACAATGAGGAGTGAGCTTCATAAGCTTAGTGAATTAAATTTACTTGAAGTATTCAATTTAATACTCCCAGTTACATCTTATAATTTAATTTTTTCTAAAAATTCTTCCGATATTCATTCATCTTTTCCTCAAATAATTCAATAACAATATTCGGAAATCACTACTCAATTTCATAATTCCCTTATTACACAATCTCTTTAAGTTACTCATTACACATATTTCCATATTTCTTCCTTAGTATATTTATCTCTCTGTGAGACTTATTCCTCTATCAATAGATTTACAATCATAAAAAACACTTTAACATTTCAAGCAATAACAATCAATATTTAAAGCAAATGTAATGCGTGAAGTTAAATGTTATTATTATTGTGAACGTCTTCCCACATGTCGACACGTTTTTATCTTACACTTGCTGTCTTCTCGGTTATTTCATTCTCATTTAGACCAGTTGCCTTCTTGGTTCTTTTATTCTCATTTATATCGGCTGCTTTCCTGGTTCTTTCATTCTCATTCAGATCGGCTGCCTTCCTGGTTCTTTTATTTTCATTGAGATTGGCTGCCTTCCTGGTTCTTTTATTTTCATTGAGATTGGCTGCCCTCTCGGTTCTTTTATTTCATGCATATGCATATATGAATAATGATATGAATATGTATATGAATAATAAAATAAAAACAAGTATATATTCAAACATTTAAACTATCTATCCTGATTATTCTCAAATTATTATTTGCAAAATTCCACTAAATTATTCTCCTTGTAAATCATATCAAATCATCCACCATAACTCGTCAAGAATTTCATTTACCACCTTTAATATTCAATAGACACATTATTCTAATAATATTACTTCTCATATAATAATTTTCCGCACATCCATTATTCCTATCATACCTATCAATCAATTTTTCATCAACCACCAAAGCATAGGTTAATAATTTATTCTAATATTATCACTAGATATTTCATATTTATCTTAATTACTTAAATTAAATCTAACTCATCACGTAACACTTAGAGTTATCTATGGATCACCTCATTTCTTTTCTTGCTCCTTTCAACAATCTCCCCCGCTTACTAATCGTCAACACCTGGCATAATATTTATATTAAATTTCTAATTTATTCTTCAATTCTTCTATAATTCATACCCTTTGAAAATTCCCACTTTGAATTTCAAGAAATTTCATGTAAGCTAAATTTCAAAAATAACCTTCACATTATTACTTTCTATTTTTCTTAGAGCTTCCCGTGATTCTCTATAAAATTCTCCCGTAAACCCCTTCAGAATTTTGCTCATTCAACATTTCTTTCGATCGCCAAGTGTTTAAAGAAAAAGAGTAATTCGAATCGTACTTGAAGGAAAACCAAACAAGATTTGGTAAGTAATTAGAAAAACTAAAGTTATATATATATATATATATATATATATATATATATATATATATATATTGTCAAACACATTCTGAGCACTTACTCTCCCCAAAGTGCTACCATGATTGTGTGATGCTGTCCTACATGAAGCATCACACTCCTAACTTGGCAGCAGGTTGCAACACCTATTGCCACGTTATTTTTATTTTTATTATTTTTTTCTTTTTTCTGGATGTCAGATTTTTTTTAGAATTTTTTAATAAAACTTAAATCTTTCACACACACACACATATATATATTTATATACATATATATATTATTTTAACTCAATGTCATAATTATTAAGGTACTTCTTTACTCTTACTTTATAAATACGGGTATTATTGGAGAAAAAGTCTGCACATTCACCTACAACAAGCCCCAACACCAAACAAACCATCAAAACAAACTTCACTGTTTTATCCACCATTTTCTAATTATCTCTTTTCTTTAATTTTCAAAAGGAAGATGTCAATATATTTAATTACTTGAATGGCTGGTAGCTTTTGGGGTTCAAGGAAGGTGTACACACACACACATATATAGGAATTTATATGTATAATATAAGATAAAATACAATTACATCTCTCAGGTTTGATAGTAATTATAACTTTGTCTCAAGTTTTGGAAAAATAATAAACTCATCCCACCTTTAAGGAATTTAAGAAAAAATTAAAATAAAAAACTCAAATGCCCTACAACTAATATGCACCACATGTGTATATTACAGCTTGTATCAAGTTTAAGAAAACAATATTTCATCCCACTGTTAAGAAATTTAATTAACCTTGGAAAAACAAAAATATCTTTACACTAATATTAATCACATATGTGTAATAGACAACTTAAATCGCAGTAGAGAGGCTCAAATTCAATGTTACATAATTATTAGAAAAGACTTTTCATTAATTTTTACTTTCACTATTTACTATTTTGGATGAAATTGTCACATCAACTAAAACTTTTGGAGGAGAATGTTATTTCTCAAGAACTTGAAATTAAGTTGTAATTATTCTCAAATTTGAGGGATGTAATTATATTTTGCTGTATTATATATGGTAAGAAGATAATAAATAGTAAGATTTGGACATATCCTAATATATAAGTTCTTCCAATTATTTTACGCTCCTTATAGAAATTACAAATTATATGTCTTTGCCATGAACCAATTTAAGCTAATTTGTTTCAAATTAACTTTAATACAAACCTAAACATGACCTAAATAACATGTAATTATAGAAAATCTTGTTGGACATCCCATCTAAAGACATTCTTTGTATTTGTCCAGGATTGCACTTTTTTTTGTACAATGGATAAACAAAAAAAAATAAAAAAACTCCATGGCAAGAAATTCTTGGCTACACCCGATGCAAGTTAGGAGAGAGTAGATGGGTGCATTCAAGACATCCAAGCTTAAAAGAGAGTGCACTTGTTTTTATATTTTTCTCTCCTTTTGGACAACTTGGATACCTCTGGTGCATTCATTCTCCACTTGCACTGAGTGCAACCTCAAATAGTTTTATGTAATTTTTCCGTAATATTAACAATTCTTAATAACTTCTGCTAACTTTTATTCCTACTGAAAAGATAAAAAAGAAAATTTTCGTTTCTTCAAGTGGGTGGTAGCAAACTACTGCACTTCCGTCATCAAATCAATGGGTGGTAGTCCATGGCAAAAAACATATGAAAAAAAGTAAAAGATAAAAATGTGTTGGGCAATTCTTAACACGTACGAAATAAATGAATTTTTGGCAAAATATGATTTTAATGTTGTGTCAGATCAACATCTTTTAACTTTGACCATTCATATTAGAACGCGCAAAATTTTTTATATTCAAACAATTGACTGGTGATAATACGATACTTTTCGAAAATTCTCTTATAATTCACTGTTTTATTTTCTTAAAATTTATTGTAGTTAATGAATCATTTCATATTTTGATTCGTTAGTTTTTGTTTGGAGTATTCTCATACCTTTACTGTTTTAACTTTGTTTTGTAATTTTTGTAACAATATACTTTTCCGGTCCCATGTTTTTAATCAATATTTCTTAAAATGAATGATCAATATTATTTCTCCATTTTCTTTTAATGAAATATACAAATCAATAACTTTGCAAGCATATCTTTAATCTCTTCTTTTTATGTCACACATAACTCTTGTAAGACTCATATGTTTCAATTTTAAAGAGTGTTTTGTCATTAAAAAATCTTGCTTGTTTTGAACAAAACAACATTTGAGTTAAAATTTTTGTAAATAAAAAATGGACTAAAAATATGAAATCGAGAAAAGACTTATTTACCAATGCTATAAAGTTCTAACGCACGCTCTCTTGGGATCTACAAAATTAACATGCAAATCTTCTATTCTTAAAAGAACATCAATGCCAATCTAGGGTCTACAATTCAGATACTATAATTCACTCCACTCAATAATTTAGCCTCCACAAAATTATAAGAGTACATGTGAAATTGGGAATTAGATGCATTTAGCCCAACAAACATAAATGAAACTTTTATTCATTTGAATAACAATGTAATAAGCCAAACATAAACTTAATATTCTTTATTTGTTAAATCCGATAGAAAATTATTCCTTCTTGGTGCATTTCTCTGAGCAGGAGTTCACACAGACTTCAACTTTCTCTTCATCTGACAAAACAGATAAAAAAAATCAGTTGATTTGTGAGATGAGAGAGATATAGTTAAAACCTGTTTGGCCCAACAGTAAAAATGGTTAATATATGGTTTGTAACAGATACCATTTCATAAATTCTTTTGAACATGTGTAAAGTTTAATTACCATTGCTTTCTTTGGAGCTGGACGTGCACAAGGAGGAAGCACAACCGAGCTGGCACAAATATTGGGTACGTGTCTGATTAGATGAAGAGGTTTGTTTAATGCAATCTTTCATGCACTTCGCAGGGCATTTAATGGGTGATTTGCCAGTAGAACTTAAAATGAAGCAATTCTTGTACCAATTTGTAACAGTACATCCTGGGTTGGCCACCCCCGAAACAGTATTGTCATATGTTGAAAATCACAGCACGATATATATATGCAACAATCAAAAGATAATACTCACATAAATTTTTACATCAATCCTCAACCCTCAACAGGGGAGATACATAATTCTGATATTGAATTAAACATTATATACAACGTAATATGCATGAATATATACAAATAAATTTTTATTTTACTTTCTCATAAAAGATGCTTTAACATATTAAGCAATAACATTCAATATTTAAAGCAAATGTAATATGTGAAGTGAAATGTTATTATTATTGGGAATGTCTTCCCATATGTCGACATGTTTTTATCTTAGACTAGCTGTTTTCTTGGTTCTTTCATTCTTATTTAGACTAGTTGCCTTCTTGGTTCTTTTATTCTTATTTAGATCGGCTGTCTTCCCGGTTCTTTTATTATCATTTAGATCGGCTACTTTTCCGGTTCTTTTATTATCATTTAGATCGGCTACCTTCCTTGTTATTTTATTTATTGCATATGCATATAAATAATGATATGAACATGCATATGAATAATAAAATAAACACAAGCATATATTTCAACATTTAAACTATCTATCCTAATTATTCTCAAATTAATATTTGAAAAATTCCACTAAATTACTCGCATCGTAAATCATATCAAATCATCCACTATAGATTGTCAAGAATTTCATTTACCACCTTTAATATTAAATCGACTCATTATTCTAATAATATTACTTCTCATATAATAACTTTCTACACATCCATTATTCCTATCATACCTATCAATCAAATTTTCATCTACCATCAAAGCATAAGTTAATAATTTATTCTAATATTATCACTAGATATTTCATATTTATCTCGATTACCTAAATTAAATCTAACTCACGACGTAGCACTTAGAGGTACCTGTGGATCACCTCATTGCCTTTCTTGCTCCTCTCAGCAATCTCCTTCGGTTGCTTATCATCAACACATGATATAATATTTATATTAAATTTCTAATTTATTCTTCAATTCTTTCATAATTCATACCCTTTGAAAATTCCCACTTTGAATTCTAGGAAATTTCATGTAAGCCAAATTTCATAAATAAACTTCACGTTAATACTTTATTTTTTTTATAGGGCTTCTCGTGGTTCTCTATAAAATTCTCCCGTAAACCCTTTCAGAATTTTGCTCTTTCAACATTTCTTTTGATCCAAAAGTGTTTAAAGAAAGAGAGTAATTTGAATCGTAGTTGAAGGAAAACCAAATTGCATTTGGTAAGTAATTAAAAAAAATAAACCTATATATATATATATACACACACACACACACACACATGCATACAAAATTTTCAAACACATTCTGAGCACTTACCCTCCCCAAACTGCTGCCATGATTGTGTGATGCTGTCTTACATGCAACATCAAACTCCTAACTTGGCAACATGAGTCAACACCTGTAGCCATGTTATTTTTATTATTTTTTTCCTTTTTCTGGGCGCCAAATTTTTTTTAGAATTTTTTTTATAAAAATTAAATCTTTCACACACACACACACACACACACACACACACACACACACACACACACACACACACATATATATATATATATATATATATATATTATTTTAACTCTATGTCATAATTATTAAAGTATTTCTTTACCCTTACTTTACAAATACGGGTATTATTAAAGAAAGAGGCTGTACATTCACCTACAACAAGCCCCAACACCAAACTAACCATCAAAACAAACTTCACTGTTTTGTCCTCCATTTTCTAATTATCTCTTTTCTTTAATTTTCAAAAGGAAGATGTCAATATATCAAATTACTTGAATGGCTGGTAGCTTTTGGGGTTCAAGGAAGGTGAGTATATATATATATATATATATATATATATATAAAAGAAATTATATGTATAATATAAGATAAAATACAATTACATCTCTCAAGTTGGATAGAAATTATAACTTTGTCTCCCAACTTTAAGGAATTTAAAAAAAAAATTAAAATAAAAAACACTAATTCCCTACAACTAATATGCATCACATGTGTATATTACAACTTACTGTCAAGTTTAAGAAAACAACATACTCATCCCACTGTTAAGAAATTTAATTAACATTGGAAAAACACAAATACCTTTATACTAATATTAATCACATATGTATAATAGACAACTTAAATCACAGTAGAGAAGCAGAAATTCAATGTTACATAATTATTAGAAAAGACTTTTCATTAATTTTTACTTTGACTATTTACTATTTTGGATGTAATTGTCACATCAACAAAAACTTTTGGAGGAGAATATTATTTCTCAAGAACTTGAAATTAAGTTGTAATTACTCTCAAATTTGAGGGATGTAATTACATTTTGCTGTATTATATATGATAAGTAGATAATAAATAGTAAGATTTGGACATATCCTAATATATAAGTTTTTCCAATTATTTCACGCTCCTTACAGAAATTGCAGATTATATGTCTTTGCCATGAACCAATTTAAGCTAAATTGTTTCAAATTAACTTAAATACAAACCTAAACATGACCTATATAACCTTTAATTATAAAAAATCTTGTTGGACATCCCATCTAAAGACATTCTTTATATTTGTCCACGATTGCACTTTTTTGTACAATGGATAAACAAAAAAATCAAAAAATTCCACGGCAATGAATTCTTGGCTACACCCCATTCAAGTTAGGGGAGACTACATGGGTGCATTGAAGATAACTTGGACGGATCTGGTGCATTCTTTCTCCACTTGCACTGAGTTCAACCTCAAATAGTTTTATGTAATTTTTCCGTGATATTAACAATTCTTATTAACTTCTGCCAACTTTTATTCCTACTGAACAGAAAAAAAAACAGAAATATTTTCATTTCTTCAAGTCGGTGGTAGCAAACTACTGCTCTTCCGTTCATCAAATCAATGGGTGGGTAGTCCATGACCAAAAACAAATGAAAAAAACTAAAATATAAAAATGTGTTGGGCAATTCATTACACGTAGGAAATAAAGGAATTTCTGGCAAAACATGATTTTAACGCGGTATTAGGTCAACATCTTTAAACTTTGACAATTCATATTAGACCACCCATCCTTTTTTATATTCGGACAATTGACTGGTGATAATACGATACTTTTCAAAAATTCTCTTATAATTTACTGTTTTATTTTCATAAAATTTATTGTAGTTAATGAGTCATTTCATGTTTTGATTCGTTAGTTTTTGTTTGGAGTATTCTCATACTTTTACTGTTTTAAATTTTGTTTTAAATGAAAACCAATGGTTTTGTAATTTTTGTAACAATAAACTTTTTCAGTCCCATGTTTTTTAATCAATCTTTTTAAAAATGAATGATCAATATTATTTATCCATTTTCTTTAAATAAAATATAAAAATCAATAATTTTGCAAGTATATCCTTAATCTATTCTTTTTATGTTACACATAACTCTTGTAAGACTCACATGTATTTAACTTCAATTTTAAGGAGTGTTTTGTCATTAAAAGATCTTGTTTGTTTTGAACAAAACAACATTTGCGTCAAAATTTGTATAAATAAAAAATGGACTAAAAATATGAAACCGAGTAAAGAATTATTTACCAATGCTACAAAGTTCTAACGGCTTCTCACTTGGGATCTACAAAATTAACATGCGAATCTTGTATTCTTAAAAGAAAATCAATGCCAATCTGGGGTCTACAATTCGGGTACTATGATTCACTCCATTCAATAATTTAGCCTCCACAAAATTATAAGAGTACATGTGAAATTTGGAATTACACGCATTTAGCCCAGCAAACAGGAATGAAACTTTTATTCATTTGAATAACAATATAATAAGCCAAACAAAAACTTAATCATCTTTACTTATTAAATCAGATAGAAAATTATTCCTTCTTGGTGCATTTCTCTGAGCAGGAGTTCACACAGCCTTCAATTTTCTCTTCATCTGACAAAACAGATAAAAATCAGTTAATTTGTGAGAGGAGAGAGATATAGTTAAAACCTGTTTGGCCCAACAGTAAAAATGGTTTATATATGGTTTGTAACAGACACCGTTTCATAAATTCTCTTGAAATGTGTAAAGTTTAATTACCAGGGATTTCTTTGGAGCTGAGGTTGGTGCACAAGGAGGAAGCACAACCGAGCTGGCACAAGTATTGGGTATCTGTCTGATTGGATGAAGCGGCTGGTTTAATGCAATCTTTCATGCACTTCACAGGGCATATAAAGGGTGTTTTCCCAGCTGCACATATAATGAGGCAATTCTTGTAGCAATTAGGGAAAGAGGCTGTACATTCACCTACAGCAAGCCCCAACACCAAACAAACCATCAAAACAAACTTCACTGTTTTGTCCTCCATTTTCTAATTCTCTCTTTTCCTTAATTTTCAAAAGGAAGATGTCAATATATCTAATTACTTGAATGGCTGGTAGCTTTTGGGGTTCAAGGAAGGTGTGTATATATATATTTACATATATATATATATATATATATAGGAATTTATATGTATAATATAAGATAAAATACAATTACATCTCTCAAGTTTGATAGAAATTATAACTTTGTCTCAAGATTTGGAAAAACGACAGACTCATATCCCATCTTTAAGGAATTTAAGAAAAAATTAAAATAAAAAACACAAATGCCCTACAACTAATATGCACCACATGTGTATATTACAACTTAGTATCGTCTTTAAGAAAACAACATTCTCATCCTAATGTTAAGAAATTTAATTAAAATTGGGAAAACACAAATATTTTTATACTAGTATTAATCACATATGTGTAATAGACAACTTAAATCACAGTAGAGAAGCACATATTCAATGCTAAATAATTATTAGAAAAGAATTTTCATTAATTTTTACTTTGACTATTTACTATTTTGGATGTAATTGTTACATCAACTAAAACTTTTGGAGGAGAATGTTATTTTTCAAGAACTTGAAATTAAGTTGTAATTATTCTCAAATTTGAGGGATGTAGTTATATTTTGCAGTACTATATATGATAAGTAGACAATAAATAGTAAGATTTGGACATATCCTAATATATAAGTTTTTCCAATTATTTTACGCTGCTTATAGAAATTGCAAATTATATGCCTTTGCCATGAACCAATTTAAGCTAATTTGTTTCAAATTAACTTAAATACAAACCTAAACGTGACCTAAATAACCTATAATTATAGAAAATCTTGTTGGATATCTCATCTAAAGACATTCTTCGTATTTGTCCACGATTGCAATTTTTTTTTACAATGGATAAACAAAATAAATCAAAAAACTCCACGGTGTGAAATTCTTGGCTACACCCAATGCAAGTTAAGAGAGTACACGGGTGCATTCAAGAAATCCAAGCTTAAAAGAGACTGCACTGGTTTTATATTTTTCTCTCCTTTTGGACAGCTTGGATGCATTTGGTGCATTCTTTCTCCACTTGCACTGAGTGCAACCTCAAGTAGTTTTATGAAATTTTTCCGTAAAATTAAGAATTCTTATTAACTTCTGCTAACTTTTATTCCTACGGAAAAGATAAAAAAGAAACATTTTCGTTTCTTCAAGTCGGTGGTAGCAAACTACTGCTCTTCCGTCATCAAATCAATGGGTGGTAGTCCATGACAAAAAACATATGAAAGAACGAAAAGATAAAATTGTGTTGACTGATTCATAACACGTAGGAAATAAAGGAATTTTTGGCAAAACATGATTTTAACGTGGTGTCAGATCAACAGCTTTTAACTTTGACCATTCATATTAGAACTCCCATCATTTTTTATATTCGGACAATTGACCAGTGATAATACGATACTTTTCGAAAATCCTCTTATAATTTACTGTTTTATTTTCTTAAAATTTATTGTAGTTAATGTGTCATTTCATATTTTGATTCGTTAGTTTTTGTTTGGAGTATTCTCATACCTTTACTGTTTTAACTTTGGTTTTAAATGAAAACCAATGGTTTTGTAATTTTTGTGCCAATACACATTTTCTGTCCCATGTTTTTATTTGTCAATTTTCTTTAAATAAAATATAAAAATCAACAACTTTGCAAGTTTATCCTTAATATCTTCTTTTTATGTTACACATAACTTTTGTAAGGCACACTTCAATTTTAAAGAGTGTTTTGTCATAAAAAAATCTTGTTTGTTTTGAACAAAACAACATTTGCGTTAAAATTTGTGTAAATAAAAAATGGACTAAAAATATGAAACCGAGAAAAAACTTATTTACCAATGCTATAAAGTTCTAATGCGCTCTCACTTGGGATCAACAAAATTAACATGTGAATCTTCTATTTTTAAAAGAACTTCAATGCCAATCTAGGGTCTACAATTCTAGTACTATGATTCACTCCATTCAATAATTTAGCCTCCACAAAATTATAAGAGTACATGTGAAATTGGGACTTAGATGCATTTAGCCCAACCAACATAAATGAAACTTTTATTCATTTGAATAACAATATAATAAGCCAAACATAAACTTAATATTCTTTATTTGTTAAATCCGATAGAAAATTATTCCTTCTTGGTGCATTTCTCCGAGGAGGAGTTCACACGGCTTTCAACTTTCTCCAACTTTCTCTTCATCTGTCAAAACAGATAAAAAAATCAGTTGATTTGTGAAATGAGAGAAATATAGTTAAAACCTGTTTGGCTCAACAGTAAAAATGGTTTATATATGGTTAGTAACAGATACCATTTCATACATTCTTTTGAACATGTGTAAAGTTTATTTACCAGTGCATTCTTTGGAGCTGAGGTTGGTGCACAAGGAGGAAGCACAACCGAGCTCGCACAAATATTAGGTACCTATTTGATTGGATGAAGAGGTTGGTTTAATGCAAACTTTCATGCACTTCGCAGGGCATTTAATGGGTGATTTGCAAGTAGAACTTAAAATGAAGCAATTCTTGTAGCAATTTGTAACGACACATCCCGGGTTGGTCACCCCCGAGACAGTATTGTCATATTTTGAAAATCCCAGCACGACACATATATGCAACAATCAAAAGATAATACCATCATAAATTTTTATATCAATTCTCAACCCTCAACAGAGGAGATATATAATTCTGATCTTGACTTAAATATTATATACAACGTAATATGCATGAATATATACAAATAAATTTTTATTTTATTTTCTCAAAAATAACACTTTAACATATTAAGCAATAACATTCAATATTTAAAGCAAATGTAATGTGTGAAGTGAAATGTTATTATTATTGAGAACATCTTCCCACATGTCGACATGTTTTTATCTTAGACTAGCTGCCTTCTCGGTTCTTTCATTCTTATTTAGATCGGTTGTCTTCTCAGTTCTTTTATTCTCATTTAAATCGGCTGCCTTCCTGGTTGTTTAAATCTCATTTAGATCGGTTGCTTTTCCGGTTCTTTCATTCTCATTTAGATCGGCTACCTTCCCAGTTATTTTACTTCATGCATATGCATACGAATAATGATATGAATATGCATATGAATAATAAAATAAAAACAAGCATATATTCAGACATTTAAACTATCTATCCTGATTATTCTCAAATTATCATTTGAAAAATTCAACTAAATTATTCTCCTCGTAAATCATATCAAATCATCCACTATAGCTCGTCAAGAATTTCATTTATCACCTTTAATATTAAATCGACTCATTATTCTAATAATATTACTTCTCATATAATAATTTTCTACACATCCATTATTCCTATCACACCTATCAATCAAATTTTCATCTACCACCAAAGCATAAGTTAATAATTTATTCTAATATTATCTCTAGATATTTCATATTTATCTTGATTGCTTAAATTAAATCTAACTCACCACGTAGCACTTAGAGGTACTCGTGGATCACCACATTGCCTTTCTTGCTCCTCTCAGCAATCTCCTCTGATTGCTGATCGTCAACACATGATATAATATTTATATTAAATTTATAATTTATTCTTCAATTCTTCCATAATTCATACCCTTTGAAAATTCTCATTTTGAATTCCAAGAAATTTCATATAAGTCAAATATCAAAAATAAACTTCACGTTAATACTTTGTGTTTTTCATAGGGCTTTCCATGGTTCTCTATAAAATTCTCTCGAAAACCCCTTTAGAATTTTGCTCTTTCAACCTTTGTTTTGATCCTCAAGTGCTTAAAGAAAGAGTGTAATTTGAATCGTAGTTGAAGGAAAACCAAATAGGCTTTGGTAAGTAATTAAAAAAAATTGAAGTTATATATATATATATATATATATATATATATATATATATATATATATATATATATATATATACACACACACACATACATACAAAATTTTCAAACACATTCTGAGCACTTACCCTCCCCAAACTGCTGCCACGACTGTGTGATGCTGTCTTACATTCAGCATCACACTCCTAACTTGGCAACAGGAGTTAACATCTGTTGCCATGTTATTATTATTATTTTTTTCTTTTTTTCGGACGCCTAAGTTTTTTTCAATTTTTTTCTTTTCTTTTCTTTTCTTCTTATGGATGCCAGATTTTTTTTAGAATTTTTTATAAAAATTAAATCTTTCACATATATATATTATTTTAACTCTATGTCATAATTATTAAAGTACTTATTTACCCTTACTTTACAAATATGGGTATTGTTAAAGAAAGAGGCTGTACATTCACCTACAACAAGCCCCAACACCAAACTAACCATCAAAACAAACTTCACTGTTTTGTCCTCCATTTTCTAATTATCTCTTTTCTTTAATTTTCAAAAGGAAGATGTCAATATATCAAATCACTTGAATGGCCGGTAGCTTTTGGGGTTCAATGAAGTTGTGTATATATATATATATAGAATTTATAATTTATAATTTAAATATAACAGAAAATAAAATTACATCTCTCAAGTTGGATTGAAATTATAACTTTGTTTCCCACCTTTAAGGAATTTAAGAAAAAGTTAAAATAAAAAACACTAATTCTCTACAACTAATTTGCACCACGTGTATATTACAACTTAGTATCAAGTTTAAGGAAACAACATACTCATCCCACTGTTAAGAAATTTAATTAACATTGGAAAAACACAAATACTTTTATACTAATATTAATCACATATGTGTAATAGACAACATAAATTGCAGTAGAGAAGCACATATTCAATGTAACATAATTATTAGAAAATATTTTTCATTAATTTTTACTTTGACTATTTACTATTTTGGATGTAATTGTTTCATCAACTAAAACTTTTGGAGGAGAATGTTATTGCTCAAGAACTTGAAATTAAGTTGTAATTATTCTCACATTTGAGGGATGTAATTATATTTTGCTGTATTATATTTGGTAAGTAGATAATAAATAGTAAGATTTGGACATATCCTAATATATAAGTTTTTCCAATTATTTCACCCTCCTTATAGAAATTGCAGATTATATGTCTTCGCCATGAACCAATTTAAGCTAATTTGTTTCTAATTAACTTAAATACAAACCTAAACACCACCTAAATAACCTCTAATTATAGAAAATCTTGTTGGACATCCCATCTGAAGACATTACTTTTTTGTACAATGGATAAACAAAAAAAATCAAAAAATTCCAAGGCGAAAAATTCTTGGCTAAACCCGATGCAAGTTAGGGGAAAGTACATGGGTGCATTCAAGACATCCAAGCTTAAAAGAGAGTGCCCTTGTTTTATATTTTTGTCTCCTTTTGGACAACTTTGACGGATCTGGTGCATTCTTTCTCCACTTGCACTGAGTGCAACCTCAAATAGGTTTATGTAATTTTTCCGTGATATTAAAAATTCTTATTAACTTCTGCTAACTTTTATTCCTACTAAAAAGAAAAAAAAGAAACATTTTCATTTCTTCAAGTCGGTGGTAGCAAACTACTGCTCTTCCGTTCATCAAATCAATGGGTGGTAGTCCATGGCAAAAAACAAATGAAAAAAACTAAAATATAAAAATGTGTTGGGCAATTCATAACACGTAGGAAATAAAGGAATTTCTGACAAAACATGATTTTAACGCGGTATTAGATCAATATCTTTTAACTTTGACAATTCATATTAGACCACCCATCCTTTTTTATATACGGACAATTGACTGGTGATAGTACGATACTCTTCGAAAATTCTCTTATAATTTACTGTTTTATTTTCATAAAATTTATTGTAGTTAATGAGTCATTTCATATTTTGATTCGTTAGTTTTTGATGGAGGAGGATTTGAGTCAGATGATGCTGAGTTGTCAAATAGCACGTTGTTGGCACTGAGATACCTTGAGTTGGTAGATTAGTGCAAAGGTGGCAGGTGGACTGTAATACCCATATTTTTATAGTAAGGGTAAATATCTATTTTAATAAATATGACAAAGAGTTAAAATCCCAGAAGGCTGAATGAGGATTGAAGGAGACAAAGGTTGAAAAGCATAAAAAAAAAAGTCAACAGATGAATAATAAACTCGTGGCAGCACACGCCAACCGGGAAAATGATTGCAAAGGCAATCATGATTGTTTTTTCCTTCATCATTTCATTCTTGTCTCATAAGGGAAAAGTAAAGGAAAAAGGAAAAAGAAAAAAATAAAGAATAATGATGTTAGGAGAATACCTCTCAATCTCTCCAAATCGTGGAGACTATAAGAGAGGGGCTGCTGAAATTTTCAGCCTAAGCTCTCTCATATAAATGGGTACAAATAAGTTCAAGCAGAGTACGCGAAGGAATTTTAGTTAGTTTCATGTAATTCTTTTGTTTTCTTAAAACACTTGGGAGCTCAAAGAAATGCTGAAAGAGCAAAATTTTGAAGGAGTTTTCTGTGGAATTTCATAGAAGATCATGAGAAGCTATCCGTGTTATAAGGTAATAGTGTAGTATTTATTTTTGAATTTTTTAGCATATATGAAATTTTCGGAGCTCAAAGTAGGAATTTTCAAAGGGAGTGGTTTATGATGAATTTAAGAAATAATTAGAAACTTAATACAGATATTATGTCAGTAGTTGACTATCTACATCGAGAGAAATTTCTGAGAAGAACCAGGAACGACAAGAAGGTGATCCGCAGGTAGCTTTGAGTGCTACGATGTGAGTTGGATTTACTTTTAGTAGTCTAAATAAAAATCAATTATTTGGAGATATTATTATAATTAATGATTAAAGTATGCTTGGGTGATAGATGAAAAATTGATTTATAGGTATGATAGGAAATTTGGTCAGATAGAAATATTTTTCGGTGAGAAATGATATTTTTGAAAATCATAAGTTTATTTGAGAATAAAAACAATAAATAAACTATTGATGAGATATATTGATGTTTGAATACGAGTTATGATGAGATGAATTTTGGTAGATCTTGACAAATTTTAGTGGATGATTTGAGGTGAATTTTAGTAGATCTTGACAAATTTTTGTGGATGATTTAAGGTGAATTTTAGTGGATCTTGACAAATTTTGGTGGATGATTTGAGATGAAATTTAGTGGATCTTGATAGACTTTAATTGATTATTTGATGTGATTTGGGAAGAGAAGAATATAGTGGAATTTTTATATAATCTGATAAAAATCAGGATGATTGGATGTGAGGAATTTTAAAGAATCTTTGTTAGATAAATTTGTGGATAATCAGGATAGCCAATTTAAGTGGTTCGAAATTTTATATTGTTTCTATATTACTGTTTTATATCATTTTTCATGTGCATATGCATTTAATAATATAACCGAAAGAACAGGGAAGGCAGCCGGTCTAATGAAATAACCGTGACAGCCGGTATATGCTGGAATGAAAATTGAAAACTGTGACAGCTGGTATATGCTGGGATGAAAAGTGAAAACTGTGACAGCCAGTATATGCTGGAATTAACCGGGAAGGCAGCCGATCTGATGAGAATAAAAGAACCGAGAGGGCAACTAGTCTAAGATAATAACAACCTGTCGACAGGTGGGAAGACGTTCCCATCATAATCATTCATGCATTTGCATCTGTTTTAATTATTGCTGCATGATTGAAATGCTGAGATGTGATATATTATTGTGAATTTAATTATAGATGACTGAGTCTCATAGAAAGAGACAGTTATGATGAAAATACTATTGAAAAGCTGAGATGTGGTATATTGTCGTGTATGATGGCTGTGTCTCATAAAAAGAGACAGCTATGATGATGAGATTATTGAAATGCTGAGATATGATATATTATTGTGAATTTAATTATGGATGGTTGAGTCTCATAGAAAGAGACAGTTTGGTGATAAGACTTATCTAAATGATAGACTTTATGATGTGAACCTCATTACAAGGTAATTATGAGATAATTGATGATCTTAAGGTGGACTGATGATTGAGATGAAGAGATTGATAGAGAATAAATCTTATGATATGAGAAATGATATTAGAAAGTTGTTATCAGGTTATGTGAAAAATAAAAGATTAAATATTAAATGACTATTTATGAAATTTGGATTACTTCTAGTAAATTTAATTCACTGAGCTTGTGAAGCTCACCCCTCATTGTATAATGATTTTCAGGTTGCAGGCTTGGCAAATAGTTTGGTGAGTTGAGGTTTAGAAGAAATCATTTTCTGTAAGCCGCGTACGTGTCATCATCCTCAGACTAATGAAAAAATAAAATGAAAAGATTTATTTGTAAATCTTTATGAATTTTACGTTGTATAGAATGCTTAAAGATCAAATTGATGTAAAATTCTTTTGATGATATTTATTGTTGCATATATGTGTCGTGCTGGGATTCTCAAAATGTGATGATACCGTTTCGGGGTGGCCAACCCGGGATGGGTCGTTACAGTTTTGGTATCAGAGCATTAGGTTGTATGATTCTGTAGACTGCATAAAAAAGTAAGGAAGTGGAAGATTTAAAGTAAAATATAATGAACAGTCTGAGGATGACACGTGGACGCGCTAGAACTAGAGTTAAAATAATTGATTTGAGAGGGTGTGGTAGGCCCACAATATTTTTGATAAGTCGAGGTTGAGTCTGAATTTGTGGTTCCTAGAAGGGAACGTGTTGATAATATGATTTATATTAGTAATATAATTAAGGTATGAGAGAATCTGAAGTTGAAAGAGATGAGCTAAGATAAGCTCTTACTCATGCTTTTGAGAAAATGAAGGTATCAGATGATCGAGTGGATAACTTATAACATAGACTTGATAAGCGGACTAGAGCAATGCCTGATGTTGTTAATCCAGTAATGGTAGATACTTAAAAAAGGGGAAAAGTGGATTTATGCATAAGATGTAGGGAGATATAATTAAGCTAAATGCTTTGTTATTTAAAGGATCTATGAATCCTTTTACGCTTAAGTTTCGGAGAAATATGTGGAGATATTATTTAGTATTTTATGACAGATGATTGTCTTTACTTCATTTGCGTTAGAAAGAGACATTTTGTGAATGATGTAAGGATATTCTTCCCAAGGTAAGTACAAATATTGATAGACCTTTAACCTGAAATAGGTTTAAGGAAGTTTTCTTGATAGATATTTTCCTTATATCTCTAGAGCTCAACAAGATAGAAATATTATTTATTTGGGGTAAATGTGTTAACAGTGGCTTGGTATGATAGCAGATTTTCGGTTTTATCAGTGGTTATACCAAAAATGGTAGACCAAGATGAGAAGAAGTGTAAGAGGTTTAAAGATGAACTATGTTTTAAGGCTTGATCGAAATTATCTTACATAAGGGATATGAATTATGTTAGATTGGTGGTTATATTATTACAGATCGAGAGAGATGTGATGGAGTTTAAGGGAAAGAGAAAAAGTGGTTAAAGAGGCTTAGACATAAAGGTTATAGAAGTAGCGGTAGTATGAATATATAGGGTGAGAGACCACTCCAAATGAGGCATTCCTTGTTACAGGAAACTGAAGTACAGAGTCAGAGACAAATAGAATCTGATGATTACGTATCTTAAAATACTATTGGTGAGACTCTTAGATTTGGGAGACAGATTATGGGAATTGGAAGTCATGGTAGAGGAAGTAATTATGCCACAAAGTGGAAGTGGCAATCTGATGTATGATTGGGATATAAAAGTTTATTATAATTATATTCAGATAAGATATTTATCCCAGAATTTGTCAAAATTTAAAACGTTTTATGTGTGAAGAAAGTGGACATGTCAGTGTTGGTTGACTTTGATGCAACCCATTCTTTTGCATCCAGTATTCATATAAAATATATTGAAGAATTTATTAGTCCTTGGATTGCAAAATATCCTTGTTAAAGTTCTCACTTGAGATAGAGTGATAATCATGAATATTCATGAGGGATTGTGTGATTCGTACTAGTGATAGAAAATCTGAAGTTGATTTATTATCTTTGAATATAATTTATTTTGGGAAATAATAAGTTATCAATGTTTTATGTCTGGGTTAATTATTCCAGAAAGAAGGTTAAAGATATAGACGTGAGATACTTTTAACTATCTTATTTTTGCTCTGGCCAATTGGAGATGATTGAAGAAGGGTTTTAAAGAGTATTGGGTATATATCATGAATTATAAAAAGGAGATAGTGATGAAAGAATATTCTAAATTAATTTTTGATGAGTTGTTTAGGTTGCCTCCAAGTAGGGAGATTAAAGTCTCTATTGATGTGATACTAGGATTATCACATATATTTAATAGCACCCTACAGAATGATGTCAGCTGAATTGAGAAAGTTGAATGTACCATTTTAAGAATTTGTGGATAACCAATTTATCTGACCTAATGTATTTGGGGAGTCAGGTGTTGTTAGTGAAGAAGGAAGATGAAACGATAAGGATGTGTATAGACTACAGATAGTTGAATAAGAATAAATACATTTTCCTAGGGTAAATGAATTGTTTAAGTAGTTGCAAGGAGTGAGAATGTTTTCTAAGATAAACCTGAGATCAGGTTATCACCAATGGAGGATAGAAAAGGGAGATGTGCCTAAGACTGCTTTTAGGACACATTATGCTCATAAGCTTTCGTGATGTCATTTGGATTAACTAATGTTCCGAAAAAATTTATGGACTTGATGAATAAAATATTTAAAATTTTTCTTGATTATCTTATGGTTGTGTTCAGAAATGACATTCTGATATATTCTGAGAATGAAAAACAATATATGGACCATTAGACGGTGTGCTGGAGATTCTGAGGAGAGAGAAATTATAGGCAAAGTTTCTAAGTGTGAATGTTGGTTGAAGGAAATAACTTTCTTGGAACATATAATATTCGAAAACGGCATAACAGTTGATCCACAAAAGGTAGAGATAATGTTAAGTTTGGAGAAACCAACTAAAATAACTGAGATTAGAATCTTCTTGGGATTAGCTGGTTATTATAGAAGATTCTTTCAGAATTTGTCTATTATTGAATTGTTGTTGAATAGATTGACCAGTAAAGATGTGAGATTTGTATGGTGAAGAAAGTGTGAGAAAAATTTTCAATTACTAAAGAAGAAATTGACTACAGCTCCGGTATTGGTGTTTCCTTCTGGTGATGAAGGATTTGTGGTGTATAATGATAACTCATATCAATGATTGGGATATGTGTAACATAGAAAAGTTATGGGCTATACTTCTAGGTAATTGAAGATTCATGATAGAAATTACCCTACTCATGACTTAGAGTTGGTTGCCATAGTGATTATATAAAAGATTGGAGACATCATTTGTATGGAGCCACTTGTAAGATATTCATGGGTTATAAGAGTTTGATATACTTTCCTGCCAAGAGAGTTGAATTTGAGGCAAAGATGGTGAATGGAGTTGATTAGTAACTACGATTGTACAATTCATTATCATCTAAAAATGCGAAGATGATAGCCGATGTATTGAGTAGAAAATTCTACAAGAAGGTTAACTGCTATGGGGATAATGATGTGAAATTAATGATAAATTTAAGAGAAATAAGAATGAAGTTGAATATCAGTGATAAAGGGTCATGGTTAATAAATATGGCTATACAATCATCCATAATGAAATGTTTTAGAGATTCAAGGTAGAGATCAAGAGATAGAAAAAGATTAAGCATTGAGTGCTTATTAGAAAGTAATATGAGTTTAAAATTGAAGTGAGAGTATTCTTGTATTGGAACTTGGAAATTGTGTTCCAAATAATGTGAAGTTAAGAGAGGGGATAATAAGAAAGGTATATGATGATGTAGATTCGATGCAACTAAGTAACAATAAGATGTACTCAGGATTGAGACAAAAATTCTGATGGTTAAGATTGAAGAACGATGTAGCTGAGACTGTGAGGTTGTATAGAGTACTATTAAGGGTAATGTCAAATAAAGATGTTAAATTTACATCTTGGTATTGGGAGAGACTTTTAAAAAGCCAGGGGTACACAGTGGCAATTTAATATAATTTTTATGCTCATATTGGATTTTTTTTATACTAGAAGATATGTTAAGGACAAATTTGATGAATTTCTCAGTAAGTAAGATGTTTACATGCCATTGATTGAATTTGCTAATAATAACCAGTAACAAACTAATATTGGGATGACACCGTGATGCGATGAAATTTACACTAGCAAGTGCACTAATCGTTCAAGTAATAAAATGATGAGTAAATATCGTTCCCAACGAGGACTGAACAAGTACTACAGAAATTATGACTAAACTCTTACTGTTATTTGAGCAAACGAATAATTGTCGGAGAAAATGTTACTAACAATTAAATAAAAGGAAAAATAGAACGCAATATTAAATAACTGAAGATTTGCACACTTTGGAATGAAGACTCTTATGAACTAACGTGCTAAGGACTCGACTTCACCTAAACCATAATTGACAAGAGTTTTGAATGGACAAGTTTCACTTACTATGTTTTTCAAGATGGTAGAATCCCTAATAAATTGGTTATCCATATTCCAGGTCTAACCACAATCTCAAGAATCATTAACTTCAAATATCTATATTCTAGGTCTATTCTAGAATAATTCAAATTAAGAAGCATTAAGTGTTTATGGATTCCTTTCAGTTAAATCTCCCTATTCGGTTACAATTTAAGCGGACCACATGAACTTCCTAGAATCCCTATTCGGTTACTCCTATTCCATTCACGGCATGTTTTACCCTGACCTTTGCTTAAATAACAATCTAATATCATATTTATTAGTTCAACCATTCATAAAAGCATGGCTTCTCTATTCGACACATCACCATGCCCAAAGAAAGAATCAAAATAATAAAAAGGATTAAGAGCAATAAAACACACTCTTTGAAAAACACATTAAATTCTACTCGTCCAAACAACAACTCAAGATAAAGGTTTAGGATCCATCTATCCTTAACACAAAAATATCTACTCCATAATAATATTCAAACAACCCATGTTCATATTATAAAACATCAACATAGATAGATAAGAATAATATAAAACCGGAGAAGAATGATTTAAAAGCTTGATGCGTAGCCTCCCGAAGTGTCTCCAACTCTCCTTTTGCATCTCCTCTCCTCCAAATTCTGTTTTCTTCCTCTACGGCCACACTCTATTCCAGATCTCCTTCTTGTTCAGCTAGGGTTTCAATTTATAACTTTCAGAATCTGCGGGCTGGCGCTGCAGCGCCAACATTCTAGCGCTGCAGCTTCAAGACATATTTCTAACCCTAGTCTGGCGCTGCAGCTTCAACATCCCAGCGCTGCAGCGCCAACTTCTACCCAAATCCTCTCTTTTTGTCAGCTACCAGCACTGCAGCTTCAGCTTTTTATCCTCTTTTCACAAATATCGCCATTTCAGCACTGCCACTTCAGCTTTCTGGTGCTGCAGCTTCCACTTTCTGTCCAATCTTCACAAATCTCTTGATTTTGAATTCAATTTGATTTAACACCTCAATATACTCTACAAAATACGAAACATAATCAAAATCCAAGATTTAAGCAATTATAACTATTAAAACATAAGAAAATATAACAAACATATAGATATTATGAGTTCTTATCAAATTCCCCCACACTTAAACAATGCTTGTCCTCAAGCATACAATAGCTCAAGTTTGTCACCTTTTCTCATCATCGTTCCTTCTTCTACCTTTACTCATCCTCTATAATCCAAATTATCATGCCCTAAAGATTTAAATCTAAAGACAAATAAGAAACGAACAATTTCATAGTGTAAATTCTTATAAACCACACCATGAACAATCACCTCAATGATTTTCTCCAAATCAAAATGCGATAGGATCTAACACCCTCTCATTGGATTCACTCAATACGTTCAAAGTGTTTAGGGTATCAATGAACTCTCAAGTCAAAACATAGAAGATCTTTACCATAAGCTTGCTAATATATCACATCAATGGATTGAATTGAATGCAAAGAATCTAAGGGTCTTAAATGGGTTGTAACGGGGCTTAGGTAAGGTGTGGTGAGAAGGAATTTTTAGGTACTTTTATCAAAGGAATTATACCAACTTCTCCACACAAAGCACAACTCAATAACATCAAATGTTTTCTTCAATCAATTCACTTCCAAAAAATTGAAATTGCACAACTTTTCTCCCTTTTTGGCCGGATATTTTTTTTTTCTCTTTTTTTTTCTTTATTTTTTTTTTCTTTTTCTCTGGCTGCTTATTTTATTTTTTTTCTTTCTTTTTGCAATTCAAGGCACTTGTAACTTGAATAATTTTATTCTCAACATCTTTCAATCCTTTCAGAGATAATTTGAAGCTTCATGTGAACAAGCTAGTACGATCCTTCAATTAGAGGTTCAAAAGAGGGAAAACGACAAAAGAATGGGTTGACATTGCTTATACCATGGTTAACTTCCAACAAAAGGGCCAAGGTTCAAAATTGGCTTTCTACAGTGAAAATCAAGGTAGACTTTTTAAGAAAGCTAAATGGCTTCACCTAAATGCCCTTATTAATTCAATGCATCCAATTCAACAATGTAGTTTCTTGACATGCATAACAAAGCAAGTTCTAGAAAAATCAACTATGTATGACAATCACTCAATTAAAAAAATGGAGCATAATATAATATGAATGCTCAATGGCTCAAAAGCGCATAAAAAAGGTCATGTGCATTAGATCCCACACACTTTTCATTCAATCAATCATCAAGAGCAATTAATCACTGTGTAGTAAATAAGAATTCAACCATTTATGCTAATCCCTTATTATGCCTCAATTTATCTCAATAATTCACAACAATCCAGATCATTTAAGACAAGCATTGACAAAATCAAGAATTCAGAAGAGAATGATCACAAACAAGAACTAAAGTATCACTTGGATTTTTGAAAATTTTCTTGAAAAATGAAGCAAAAATTTGATCAAAATGGAGCTAAAAGTGAAGTTCAAAGTAAAATCAAATTCATATGTCAACGACCCTCTCCCCACACATAATCCATACATTGTCCTCAATGTATCAAAAATAGATGCTCAAAAACTATAAAAGAACAAGAGTAAGTAGAAAACTCCCCTGAAAATGTTGAACATCAACCAAGATATCAGTCACGTGCTTGGGGGTAAAGGTGGTGTGAATCCCATGTAAGCAAGGAAAGCTATCATGTTCCTGTCCAATTTGGCAAGTGATTTAACAATTTCTTTTGCTTTGTTGCCCAATTCCAGGATTCAAGATTTTCCATAAGGTGTGCCCATGGGTTACGAAAATCAGCTTCTGCCAAAAAATTGGAAAGAAAATCAAATGCACTTCAAAAAATGATAGAAAAAAAACTAAAAATAATCTAAATAAAAGAAAAAGGAATAAAATAAAGAAAACAAGGAAAGTAAGACAAAAAGTTGGGTTGCCTCCCAAAAGCGCTAAGTTTTATGTCTTCAGCCAGACACTTATTTGTTCCTCTGGCTCTTCTTTTCCCATTTCAGACTTCAAGTTCCTTGCTTCTTCTTCGATGACGAGTTTTTCAGTGGTATTAGTTCCTGAGTCCATGATGTATCTCTCCAAAGTATCTTCATTTAATGTTTTCTCTTGAAACTCCTCAATAAGGTTATCAATAATATCCACTTGAAAACAAGAAGAAGTAGAAAACCCAGAGGGGTATTCCATAATTTTATACATATCAAAAACTACTTGCTCATCATTGACTTTTAAAGTCAATTTCCCTTGTTGTACATCAATTAGGGCTCTCTCTGTAGTAAGGAATGGACGTCCAAGTATAAGAGGTACCTCACGATCCTCTTCCATGTCGAGAACAATGAAGTCTACAGGGAATATAAATTTATTAACCTTTACCAATACATCTTCTATAATTCCCCGTGGTCTCTTAATCGATCGATCAGCTAATTGCAATGACACTGTTGTTGTTTTGATTTCTTCTAGTCCAAGTTTCCTAAAAATTGAAAGAGGCATAAGATTAATACTGGCACCAAGGTCACATAAAGCTTTATAAAAAAATGAATTTCCCAAAGTGCAAGGTATAGTAAAACTCCCTGGATCTTTCAATTTTGGAGGTAGCCTGTTTTGTAGTATAGTGCTGCACTCTTCAGTCAACATTACCGTTCCATGTTCCTCTAGCTTTCGTTTATTAAACAAAATTTCCTTCAAAAATTTAGTGTAGCTAGGCATCTGTGCTAATGCCTCTGCAAATGGTATGTTAATATGCAACTTCTTGAAAATCTCTAAAAATTTTGAGAATTTTTTGTCTAATTTTTCTTTTTGGAATTTCTGAGGATAAGGAAGAGGTGGCATATATTTAGTTTCAGAGTTAGAATCAATCAAATCTTTACCAGTAGACTTCTTTACTGAAACTCGTTTTTCCTCTTGCTCAGTCTCTTCTTTTTTGCCAACTTGCTGAGTGATTTCCTTAGGTTAAGGCTCTTCCAATTGTGTGCCGCTCCTTAGTGTTATGGCCTTGACAACCTCCTTAGGATTCTTTTCTGTGTTACTCGAGAGGGAACCTTGTGCACGTCCAGAAATTATGGTTGCTAGTTGACTGACTTGAACTTCCAGATTTTTGATGGATGCTTCTTGATTTTGGAATCTAGTTTCTGCTGTACTTAAGAATTTGGCCATCATATCCTCCAAGTTGGGCTTTTTTTCTTGAGGAGGATATTCAGGATGATGTTGCTTCACACTGTTTTGATTCCATGAGAAGTTCGGATGATTCCTCCATCCCGGATTATATGTGTTGCTGTATGGATTGTTCTGCCTGTGAAAATTTGAAACAAAATTAGCTTGCTCAGCAGATGAATTATATGCAAACTGATTATCTGCTTGGCAATTACTGCTGTGATGACCACTACCACCACATAATTCACATATTGTATGTGTGTTGGGACTAAGTCCATCAATCTTCTTGTTGAGAGTCTCTAGTTGGGCTGCTAGAGCTGTAACAGCATCTACATTGTGCAATCCTGAGGCTCTGTTGACAGGTAACCTTTCAATTGGCCATTGATAAGAGTTTGGGGCCATTTCTTCTAGTAATTCAATGTCTTCTTCTGGAGTTTTTCTCATGATAGTGCCACCTGCAGCTGCATCAATCATGTTGCGGGTTGTACTAGTTAAACCATTATAAAAAGTTTGTACCTGCATCCAAGTGGACAGCTCGTGATGAGGACATCTTCTCAAAAGGTCTTTAAAATGTTCCCATGCCTCATAGAGTGACTCCTGATCGACCTGCAAGAACATAGTAATTTCATTACGTAACTTTGCAGTTTTTACAGGAGGAAAGTATTTCTCTAAAAATTTATGTGCCAATTCTGCCCATGTTGTTATGGATCCGGTAGGTAGAGAAGTCAACCAGCTTTTTGCTTTATCCCTCAATGAAAATGGGAAAAGCCTTAAATGAATTGCATCCTCTGATACTCTGTTATGCTTGAATGTGTCACAAATCTCAAGGAAATTAGTCAAGTGAACATTTGGATCTTCTTGCGATAGGCCCCCAAATTGTACTGAATGTTGAATAATCTGAATGATGGCGGGCTTAATTTCAAAATTGTTCGCTTGTATAGGTGGTCGTCGAATGCAAGACTCAACACCATCCATCTTTGGCATGGCATTATCCCACAGTCCACGTTGCACCTCTACATTGTTTCCTTCTGCCATTGTGTTAACTGTTACTGGAGCTGCTCTTCTCAAAGCGTGAAAAGTGCGCTCAATCTCTGGATTAAATTCTGCAAGTATTCTCCCACTAGTACGTGTCATGCACTAGTAACGAAAACCCTGCAAAATACTTAAAAAAAACAAATTAATAAACTCTCAAATTAACTAGTAGAATCACAATAAATGTAATATTTTATTTCAGTCGCCGGCAACGGCGCCAAAAACTTGATGCGATGAAATTTACACTAGCAAGTGCACTAATCGTTCAAGTAATAAAATGATGAGTAAATATTGTTCCCAACGAGGACTGAACAAGTACTACAGAAATTATGACTCAACTCTTACTGTTATTTGAGCAAACGAATAATTGTCCGAGAAAAGGTTACTAACAATTAAATAAAAGGAAAAACAGAACGCAATATTAAATAACGGAAGATTTGCACACTTTGGAATGAAGACTCTTATGAACTAATGTGCTAAGGACTCGACTTCACCTAAACCATAATTGACAAAAGTTTTGAATGGACAAGTTTCACTTACTATGTTTTTCAAGATGGTAGAATCCCTAAAAAATTGGTTATCCATATTCCAGGTCTAACCACAATCTCAAGAATAACTTCAAATATCCGTATTCCAGGTCTATTCTAGATTAATTCAAATTAAGAATCATTAAGTGTTTATGGATTCTTTTCAGTTAAATCTCCCTATTCAGTTACGATTTAAGCGGACCACATGAACTTCCTAGAATCACTATTCGGTTACTCCTATTCCATTCATTGCATGTTTTACCCTGACCTTTGCATAAATAACAATCCAATATCATATTTATTAGTTCAACCATTCATAAAAGCATGGCTTCTCTATTCGACACATCACCATGCCCAAAGAAAGAATCAAAATAATAAAAAGGATTAAGAGCAATAAAACACACTCTTTGAAAAACACATTAAATTCCACTCGTCCAAACAACAACTCAAGATAAAGGTTTAGGATCCATCTATCCTTAACACAAAAATATCTACTCCATAATAATATTCAAACAACCCATGTTCATATTATAAAACATCAACATAGATAGATAAGAATAATACAAAACCGGATTAGAATGATTTAAAAGCTTGATGCGTAGCCTCCCGGAGTGTCTCCAACTCTCCTTTTGCGTCTCCTCTCCTCCAAATTCTGTTTTCTTCCTCTACGGCCACCCAGATCCCCTTCTTGTTCAGCTAGGGTTTCAATTTATAACTTTTAGAATCTGCGGGCTGGCACTGCAGCGCCAACATTCTAGCGCTGCAGCTTCAAGACATATTTCTAACCCTAGTCTGGCGCTGCAGCTTCAACATCCCAGCGCTGCAGCACCAACTTCTACCCAAATCCTCTCTTTTTGTCAGCTGCCAGCGCTGCAGCTTCAGCTTTCTATCCTCTTTTCACAATTACCGCCAATTCAGCACTGCAGCTTCAGCTTTCTGGCGCTGCAGCTTCCACTTTCTGTCCAATCTTCACAAATCTCTTGATTTTGAATTCAATTTGATTTAACACCTCAATATACTCTACAAAATGCGAAACATAATCAAAATCCAAGATTTAAGCAATTATAACTATTAAAACATGAGGAAATATAACAAACATATAGATATTATGAGTTCTTATCAAATTCCCCTACACTTAAACAATGATTGTCCTCAAGCATACAATTGCTCAAGTTTGTCACCTTTTCTCATCATCGTTCCTTCTTCTACCTTTACTCATCCTCTATAATCCAAATTATCATGCTCTAAAGATTTAAATCTAAAGACAAATAAGAAACGAACAATTTCATAGTGTAAATTCTTATAAACCACACCATGAACAATCACCTCAATGATCTTCTCCAAATCAAAATGCGATAGGATCTAACACCCTCTCATTGGATTCACTCAATACGTTCAAAGTGTTTAGGGTATCAATGAACTCTCAAGTCAAAACATAGAAGATCTTTACCATAAGCTTGGTAATATATCACATCAATGGATTGAATTGAATGCAAAGAATCTAAGGGTCTTAAATGGGTTGTAACAGGGCTTAGGTAAGGTGTGGTGAGAAGGAATTTTTAGGTACTTTTATCAAAGGAATTATACCAACTTCTCCACACAAAGCACAATTCAATAACGTCAAATGTTTTCTTCAATCAATTCACTTCTAAACAATTGAAATTGCACAACTTTTCTCTCTTTTTGGCCGGCTATTTTTTTTTTCTTTTTCTACTTTTTTTTCTTTATTTTTTTTCTTTTTCTCTGGCTGCCTATTTTATTTTTTTTTTCTTTCTTTTTGCAATTCAAGGCACCTGTAACTTGAATCATTTTATTCTCAACATCTTTCAATCCTTTCAGAGATAATTTGAAGCTTCATGTGAACAAGCTAGTACGATCCTTCAATTAGAGGTTCAAAAGAGGGAAAACGACAAAAGAATGGGTTGACATTGCTTATACCATGGTTAACTTCCAACAAAAGGGCCAAGGTTCAAAATTGGCTTTCTACAGTGAAAATCAAGGTAGGCTTTTTAAGAAAGCTAAATGGCTTCACCTAAATGCCCTTATTAATTCAATGCATCCAATTCAACAATGTAGTTTCTTGACATGCATAACAAAGCAAGTTCTAGAAAAATCAACTATGTATGACAATCACTTAATTAAAAAAAATGGAGCATAATATAATATGAATGCTCATTGGCTCAAAAGCGCATAAAAAAGGTCATGTGCATTAGATCCCACACACTTTTCATTCAATCAATCATCAAGAGCAATTAATCGCTGTGTAGTAAATAAGAATTCAACCATTTATGCTAATCCCTTATTATGCCTCAATTTATCTCAATAATTCACAACAATCCAGATCATTTAAGACAAGCATTAACAAAATCAAGAATTCAAAAGAGAATGATCACAAACAAGAACTAAAGTATCACTTGGATTTTTGAAAATTTTCTTGAAAAATGACGCAAAAATTTGATCAAAATGGAGCTAAAAGTGAAGTTCAAAGTAAAATCAAATTCATATGTCAACGACCCTCTCCCCACACTTAATCCATACATTGTCCTCAATGTATCAAAAATAGATGCTCAAAAACTATAAAAGAACAAGAGTAAGTAGAAAACTCCCCTGAAAATGTTGAGCATCAACCAAGATATCAGTCACGTGCTTGGGGGTAAAGGTGGTGTGAATCCCATGTAAGCAAGGAAAGCTGTCATGTTCCTGTCCAATCTGGCAAGTGATTTAACAAATTCTTTTGCTTTGTTTCCCAGTTCCAGGATTCAAGATTTTCCATAAGGTGTGCCCACGGGTTACGAAAATCAGCTTCTGCCAAAAAATTGGAAAGAAAATCAAATGCACTTCAAAAAATGATAGAAAAAAAACCAAAAATAATCTAAATAAAAGAAAAAGGAATAAAATAAAGAAAACAAGGAAAGTAAGACAAAAAGTTGGGTTGCCTCCCAAAAGCGCTAAGTTTTATGTCTTCAGCCAGACACTTATTTGTTCCTCTGGCTCTTCTCTTCCCATTTCAGACTTCAAGTTCCTTGCTTCTTCTTCGATGACGAGTTTTTCAGTGGTATTAGTTCCTGAGTCCATGATGTATCTCTCCAAAGTATCTTCATTTAATGTTTTCTCTTGAAACTCCTCAATGAGGTTATCAATAATATCCACTTGAGAACAAGAAGAAGTAGAAAACCCAGAGGGGTATTCCATAATTTTATACATATCAAAAACTACTTGCTCATCATTGACTCTTAAAGTCAATTTCCCTTGTTGTACATCAATTAGGGCTCTCCCTGTAGCAAGGAATGGACGTCCAAGTATAAGAGGTACCTGACGATCCTCTTCCATGTCGAGAACAATGAAGTCTACAGGGAATATAAATTTATTAACCTTTACCAGTACATCTTCTATAATTCCCCGTGGTCTCTTAATAGATCGATCAGCTAATCGCAATGACACTGTTGTTGTTTCGATTTCTTCTAGTCCAAGTTTCCTGAAAATTGAAAGAGGCATAAGATTAATACTGGCACCAAGGTCACACAAAGCTTTATCAAAAAATGAATTTCCCCAAGTGCAAGGTATAGTAAAACTCCCTGGATCTTTCAATTTTGGAGGTAGCTTGTTTTGCAGTATAGTGCTGCACTCTTCAGTCAACATTACCGTTCCATGTTCCTCTAGCTTTCATTTATTAGACAAAATTTCCTTCAAAAATTTAGTGTAGCTAGGCATCTGTGCTAATGCCTCTGCAAATGGTATGTTAATATGCAACTTCTTGAAAATCTCTAAAAATTTTGAGAATTGTTTGTCTAATTTTTCTTTTTGGAATTTCTGAGGATAAGGAAGAGGTGGCATATATTTAGTTTCAGAGTTAGAATCAATCAAATCTTTACCAATAGACTTCTTTGCTGAAACTTATTTTTCCTCTTGCTCAGTCTCTTCTTTTTCGCCAACTTGTTGAGTGATTTCCTTAGGTTGTGGCTCTTCCAATTGTGTGCCGCTCCTTAGTGTTATGGCCTTGACATCCTCCTTAGGATTCTTTTCTGTGTTACTCGGGAGGGAACCTTGTGCACGTCCAGAAATTATGGTTGCTAGTTGACTGACTTGAACTTCCAGATTTTTGATGGATGCTTATTGATTTTAGAATTTAGTTTCTGCTGTACTTAAGAATTTGGCCATCATATCCTCCAAGTTGGGCTTTTTTTTCTTGAGGAAGATATTCAGGATGATGTTGCTTCACATTGTTTTGATTCCACGAGAAGTTCGGATGATTCCTCCATCCCAGATTATATGTGTTGCTGTATGGATTGTTCTGCCTGTGAAAATTTCAAACAAAATTAGCTTGTTCAGCAGATGAATTATATGCAAACTGATTATCTGCTTGGCAATTACTGCTGTGATGACCACTACCACCACACAATTCACATATTGTATGTGAGTTGGGACTAAGTCCATCAATCTTCTTGTTGAGAGTCTCTAGTTGTGCTGCTAGAGCTGTAACAGCATCTACATTGTGCAATCCTGAGGCTCTGTTGACAGGTAACCTTTCAATTGGCCATTGATAAGAGTTTGGGGCCATTTCTTCTAGTAATTCAATGTCTTCTTCTGGAGTTTTTCTCATGATAGTGCCACCTGCAGCTGCATCAATCATGTTGCGGGTTGTACTAGTTAAACCATTATAAAAAGTTTGTACCTGCATCCAAGTGGACAGCTCGTGATGAGGACATCTTCTCAAAAGGTCTTTAAAATGTTCCTATGCCTCATAGAGTGACTCCTGATCGACCTGCAAGAACATAGTAATTTCATTACGTAACTTTGCAGTTTTTACTGGAGGAAAGTATTTCTCTAAAAATTTATGTGCCAATTCTGCCCATGTTGTTATGGATCCGGTAGGTAGAGAAGTCAACCAGCTTTTTGCTTTATCCCTCAATGAAAATGGGAAAAGCCTTAAACGAATTGCATCCTCTGATACTCTGTTATGCTTGAATGTGTCACAAATATCAAGGAAATTAGTCAAGTGAACATTTGGATCTTCTTGCGATAGGCCCCCAAATTGTACTGAATGTTGAATTATCTGAATGACGGCGGGCTTAATTTCAAAATTGTTCGCTTGTATAGGTGGTCGTCGAATGCTAGACTCAACACCATCCATCTTTGGCATGGCATAATCCCAGAGTGCACGTTGCACCTTTGCATTGTTTCCTTCTGCCATTGTGTTAACTGTTACTGGAGCTGCTCTTCTCAAAGTATGAAAAGTGCGCTCAATCTCTGGATTAAATTCTGCAAGTATTCTCCCACTAGTACGTGTCATGCACTAGTAACGAAAACCCTGCAAAATACTTAAAAAAAACAAATTAATAAACTCTCAAATTAACTAGTAGAATCACAATAAATGTAATATTTTATTTCAGTCGCCGGCAACGGCTCCAAAAACTTGATGCGATGAAATTTACACTAGCAAGTGCACTAATCGTTCAAGTAATAAAATGATGAGTAAATATTGTTCCCAACGATGACTGAACAAGTACTACAGAAATTATGACTCAACTCTTACTGTTATTTGAGCAAACGAATAATTGTCCGAGAAAAGGTTACTAACAATTAAATAAAAGGAAAAACAGAAGGCAATATTAAATAACGGAAGATTTGCACACTTTGGAATGAAGACTCTTATGAACTAATGTGCTAAGGACTCGACTTCACCTAAACCATAATTGACAAGAGTTTTGAATGGACAAGTTTCACTTACTATGTTTTTCAAGATGGTAGAATCCCTAATAAATTGGTTATCCATATTCCAGATCTAACCACAATCTCAAGAATAATTTCAAATATCCGTATTCCAGGTCTATTCTAGATTAATTCAAATTAAGAATCATTAAGTGTTTATGTATTCTTTTCAGTTAAATCTCCCTATTCGGTTACGATTTAAGCGGACCACATGAACTTCCTAGAATCCCTATTCGGTTACTCCTATTCCATTCATTGCATGTTTTACCCTGACCTTTGCATAAATAACAATCCAATATCATATTTATTAGTTCAACCATTCATAAAAGCATGGCTTCTCTATTCGACACATCACCATGCCCAAAGAAAGAATCAAAATAATAAAAAGGATTAAGAGCAATAAAACACACTCTTTGAAAAATACATTAAATTCCACTCGTCCAAACAACAACTCAAGATAAAGGTTTAGGATCCATCTATCCTTAACACAAAAATATCTACTCCATAATAATATTCAAACAACCCATGTTCATATTATAAAACATCAACATAGATAAATAAGAATAATACAAAACCGGATAAGAATGATTTAAAAGCTTGATGCGTAGCCTCCCGGAGTGTCTCCAACTCTCCTTTTGCGTCTCCTCTCCTCCAAATTCTGTTTTCTTCCTCTACTGCCACGCTCTATTCCAGATCCCCTTCTTGTTCAGCTAGGGTTTCAATTTATAACTTTCAGAATCTGCGGGCTGGCACTGCAGCGCCAACATTCTAGCGCTGCAGCTTCAACATCCCAGCGCTGCAGCGCCAACTTCTACACAAATCCTCTCTTTTTGTCAGCTGCTAGCACTGCAGCTTCAGCTTTCTATCCTCTTTTCATAATTATCGCCATTTCAGCACTGCAGCTTCAGCTTTCTAGCGCTACAGCTTCCACTTTCTATCCAATCTTCACAAATCTCTTGATTTTGAATTCAATTTGATTTAACACCTCAATATACTCTACAAAATACGAAACATAATCAAAATCTAAGATTTAAGCAATTATAACTATTAAAACATGAGGAAATATAACAAACATATAGATATTATGAGTTCTTATCAAATTCCCCCACACTTAAACAATGCTTGTCCTCAAGCATACAATAGCTCAAGTTTGTCACCTTTTCTCATCATCGTTCCTTCTTCTACCTTTACTCATCCTCTATAATCCAAATTATCATGCTCTAAAGATTTAAATCTAAAGACAAATAAGAAATGAACAATTTCATAGTGTAAATTCTTATAAACCACACCATGAACAATCACCTCAATGATCTTCTCCAAATCAAAATGCGATAGGATCTAACACCCTCTCATTGGATTCACTCAATACGTTCAAAGTGTTTAGGGTATCAATGAACTCTCAAGTCAAAACATAGAAGATATTTACCATAAGCTTGCTAATATATCACATCAATGGATTGAATTGAATGCAAAGAATCTAAGGGTCTTAAATGGGTTGTAACGGGGCTTAGGTAAGGTGTGGTGAGAAGGAATTTTTAGGTACTTTTATCAAAGGAATTATACCAACTTCTCCACACAAAGCACAATTCAATAACGTCAAATGTTTTCTTCAATCAATTCACTTCCAAACAATTGAAATTGCACAACTTTTCTCTCTTTCTGGCCGGCTATTTTTTTTTCTTTTTCTCTGGCTGCCTATTTTATTTTTTTTTCTTTCTTTTTGCAATTCAAGGCACTTGTAACTTGAATAATTTTATTCTCAACATCTTTCAATCCTTTCAGAGATAATTTGAAGCTTCATGTGAACAAGCTAGTACGATCCTTCAATTAGAGGTTCAAAAGAGGGAAAACGACAAAAGAATGGGTTGACATTGCTTATACCATGGTTAACTTCCAACAAAAGGGCCAAGGCTCAAAATTGGCTTTCTACAGTGAAAATCAAGGTAGGCTTTTTAAGAAAGCTAAATGGCTTCACCTAAATGCCCTTATTAATTCAATGCATCCAATTCAACAATGTAGTTTCTTGACATGCGTAACAAAGCAAGTTCTAGAAAAATCAACTATGTATGACAATCACTCAATTAAAAAAATGGAGCATAATATAATATGAATGCTCATTGGCTCAAAAGCGCATAAAAAAGGTCATGTGCAATAGATCCCACACACTTTTCATTCAATCAATCATCAAGAGCAATTAATCACTGTGTAGTAAATAAGAATTCAACCATTTATGCTAATCCCTTATTATGCCTCAATTTATCTCAATAATTCACAACAATCCAGATCATTTAAGACAAGCATTGACAAAATCAAGAATTCAAAAGAGAATGATCACAAACAAAAACTAAAGTATCACTTGGATTTTTGAAAATTTTCTTGAAAAATGAAGCAAAAATTTGATCAAAATGGAGCTAAAAGTGAAGTTCAAAGTAAAATCAAATTCATATGTCAACGACCCTCTCCCCACACTTAATCCATACATTGTCCTCAATGTATCAAAAATAGATGCTCAAAAACTATAAAAGAACAAGAGTAAGTAGAAAACTCCGCTAAAAATGTTGAGCACCAACCAAGATATAAGTCACGTGCTTAGGGGTAAAGGTGGTGTGAATCCCATGTAAGCAAGGAAAACTGTCATGTTCCTGTCCAATCTGGCAAGTGATTTAACAATTTCTTTTGCTTTGTTGCCCAATTCCAGGATTCAAGATTTTCCATAAGGTGTGCCCATGGGTTACGAAAATCAGCTTCTGCCAAAAAATTGGAAAGAAAATCAAATGCACTTCAAAAAATGATAGAAAAAAAACCAAAAATAATCTAAATAAAAGAAAAAGGAATAAAATAAAGAAAACAAGGAAAGTAAGACAAAAAGTTGGGTTGCCTCCCAAAAGCGCTAAGTTTTATGTCTTCAGCCAGACACTTATTTGTTCCTCTGGCTCTTCTCTTCCCATTTCAGACTTTAAGTTCCTTGCTTCTTCTTCGATGACGAGTTTTTCAGTGGTATTAGTTCCTGAGTCCATGATGTATCTCTCCAAAGTATCTTCATTTAATGTTTTCTCTTGAAACTCCTCAATGAGGTTATCAATAATATCCACTTGAGAACAAGAAGAAGTAGAAAACCCAGAGGGGAATTCCATAATTTTATACATATCAAAAACTACTTGCTCATCATTGACTCTTAAAGTCAATTTCCCTTGTTGTACATCAATTAGGGCTCTCCCTGTAGCAAGGAATGGACGTCCAAGTATAAGAGGTACCTCACGATCCTCTTCCATGTCGAGAACAATGAAGTCTACAGGGAATATAAATTTATTAACCTTTACCAGTACATCTTCTATAATTCCCCGTGGTCTCTTAATAGATCGATCAGCTAATTGCAATGACACTGTTGTTGTTTTGATTTCTTCTAGTCCAAGTTTCCTGAAAATTGAAAGAGGCATAATATTAATACTGGCACCAACGTCACATAAAGCTTTATCAAAAAATGAATTTCCCAAAGTGCAAGGTATAGTAAAACTCCCTGGATCTTTCAATTTTGGAGGTAGCTTGTTTTGCAGTATAGTGCTGCACTCTTCAGTGAACATTACCGTTCCATGTTCCTCTAGCTTTTGGTTATTAGACAAAGTTTCCTTCAAAAATTTAGTGTAGCTAGGCATCTGTGCTAATGCCTCTGCAAATGGTATGTTAATATGCAACTTCTTGAAAATCTCGAAAAATTTTGAGAATTGTTTGTCTAATTTTTCCTTTTGGAATTTCTGAGGATAAGGAAGAGGTGGCATATATTTAGTTTCAGAGTTAGAATCAATCAAACCTTTACCAGTAGATTTCTTTGCTGAAACTCATTTTTCCTCTTGCTTAGTGTCTTCTTTTTCGCCAACTTGCTGAGTAATTTCCTTAGGTTGTGACTCTTCCAATTGTGTGCCGCTCCTTAGTGTTATGGCCTTGACATCCTCCTGGGAACCTTGTGCACGTCCAGAAATTATGGTTGCTAGTTGACTGACTTGAACTTCCAGATTTTTGATGGATGCTTCTTGATTTTGGAATCTAGTTTCTGCTGTACTTAAGAATTTGGCCATCATATCCTCCAAGTTGGGCTTTTTTTCTTGAGGAGGATATTCAGGATGATGTTGCTTCACATTGTTTTGATTCCACGAGAAGTTCGGATGATTCTTCCATCCCAGATTATATGTGTTGCTGTATGGATTGTTCTGCTTGTGAAAATTTGAAACAAAATTAGCTTGTTCAGCAGATGAATTATATGCAAACTGATTATCTGCTTGGCAATTACTGCTATGATGACCACTACCACCACACAATTCACATATTGTATGTGAGTTGGGACTAAGTCCATCAATCTTCTTGTTGAGAGTCTCTAGTTGTGCTGCTAGAGCTGTAACAGCATCTACATTGTGCAATCCTGAGGCTCTGTTGATAGGTAACCTTTCAATTGGCCATTGATAAGAGTTTGTGGCCATTTTTTCTAGTAATTCAATGGCTTCTTCTAGAGTTTTTCTCATGATAGTGCCACCTGTAGCTGCATCAACCATTATAAAAAGTTTGTACCTGCATCCAAGTGGACAGCTCGTGATGAGGACATCTTCTCAAAAGGTCTTTAAAATATTCCCATGCCTCATAGAGTGACTCTCGATCGACCTGCAAGAACATAGTAATTTTATTACGTAATACAAGAGGAAAGTATTTTCCTAAAAATTATGTGCCAATTCTGCCCATGTTGTTATGGATCCGGTAGGTAAAGAAGTCAACCAGCTTTTTGCTTTATCCCTCAATGAAAATGGGAAAAGCCTTAAATGAATTGCATCCTCTGATACCCTATTATGCTTGAATGTGTCACAAATCTCAAGGAAATTAGTCAAGTGAACATTTGGATCTTCTTGCGATAGGCCCTCAAATTGTACTGAATATTGAATCATCTGAATGATGGCGGGCTTAATTTCAAAATTGTTCGCTTGTATAGGTGGTCGTCGAATGCTAGACTCAACACCATCCATCTTTGGCATGGCATAATCCCACAGTGCACGTTGCACCTCTGCATTGTTTCCTTCTGCCATTGTGTTAACTGTTACTGGAGCTGCTCTTCTCAAAGCGTGAAAAGTGCGCTCAATCTCTGGATTAAATTCTGCAAGTATTCTCCCACTAGTACGTGTCATGCACTAGTAACGAAAATCCTGCAAAATACTTAAAAAAAACAAATTAATAAACTCTCAAATTAACTAGTAGAATCACAATAAATGTAATATTTTATTTCAGTCGCCGGCAACGGCGCCAAAAACTTGATGCGATGAAATTTACACTAGCAAGTGCACTAATCGTTCAAGTAATAAAATAATGAGTAAATATTGTTCCCAATGAGGACTGAACAAGTACTACTGAAATTATGACTCAACTCTTACTGTTATTTGAGTAAACGAATAATTGTTGGAGAAAAGGTTACTAACAACTAAATAAAAGGAAAAACAGAACGCAATATTAAATAACGAAAGATTTGCACACTTAAGAATGAAGACTCTTATGAACTAATGTGCTAAGGACTCGACTTCACCTAAACCATAATTGACAAGAGTTTTGAATGGACAAGTTTCACTAACTATGTTTTTCAAGATGGTAGAATCCCTAATAAATTGGTTATCCATATTCCAGGTCTAACCACAATCTCAAGAATCATTAACTTCAAATATCCGTATTCCAGGTCTATTCTAGATTAATTCAAATTAAGAATCATTAAGTGTTTATGGATTCTTTTCAATTAAATCTCCCTATTCGGTTACGATTTAAGCGGACCACATGAACTTTCGAGAATCCCTATTCGGTTACTCCTATTCCATTCATGGCATATTTTACCCTGGCCTTTGCATAAATAACAATCCAATATCATATTTATTAGTTCAACCATTCATAAAGCATGGCTTCTTTATTCGACACATCACCATGCCCAAATAAGGAATCAAAATAATAAAAAACATTAAGAGCAATAAAACACTTTTTGAAAAACACATTAAATTCCACTCATCCAAACAACAACTCAAGATAAAGGTTTAGGATCTATCTATCCTTAACAAAAAAATATCTACTCCATAATAATATTCAAACAACCCATGTTCATATTATAAAACATCAACATAGATAGATAAGAATAATACAAAACCGGAGAAGAATGATTTAAAAGCTTGATGCGTAGCCTCCCAGAGTGTCTCCAACTCTCATTTTGCGTCTCCTCTTCTCCAAATTCTGTTTTCTTCCTTTACGGTCGCGCTCTATTCCATATCCCCTTCTTGTTCAGCTAGGGTTTCAATTTATAACTTTCAGAACATATTTCTAACCCTAGTCTGGCGCTGCAGCTTCAACATCCCAGCGCTGCAGCGCCAACTTTCTGCCCAAATCCTCTCTTTTTGTCAGCTACCAGCGCTGCAGCTTCAGCTTTCTGTCGCTGCAGCTTCAGTTTTCTGTCCTCTTTTCACAATTATCGCCATTTCAGTGCTGCAGCTTCCACTTTCTGTCCAATCTTCACAAATCTCTTGATTTTGAATTCGATTTGATTTAACTCCTCAATATACTCTACAAAATATGGAACATAATCAAAATCCAAGATTTAAGCAATTATAACTATTAAAACATGAGGAAATATAACAAACATATAGATATTATGAGTTCTTATCATACCGATTGAGGCATTATATAGTCGGAGGTGTAGAATTCCTTTATGATGGGAATAAATGGGAAAGAGAGATATATCTGGTCCATCAATCATTGAGTTAGCAGCTGAGATGATCAAATTGGTTAGAGAGAACTGTAAAGCAGCCTATAGTAGACCTCTTGAGTCTCAAGTAGGTGATTAGGTGTATTGAAAAATATCTCAACGAAAATATGTATTGAGAATAAAAATAAATAAATAAATTGAATCCAAAGTATGTGGGACCCTATGAGGTTGATAAGAAAGTTGGGTTAGTTATGAATAGCCTGGAGTCGCCTTCAGAATTAAAGCGCTTATATAACATATTTCATATTTCTCTATTGAGAAAAGGTTTACATGATGAGTATTATGATATTTCGAGCTAAGCTAAAGAAATTCAGAAAGATTGGGTGTACATCCAAGTACCAATAAGGATTTTAGAGAAATGAGCAAGTTTTGTATAATAAAGGAAATTGTATTAGTTCAAGTACTGTGGCGGAATAAGGATTTTGAAGAGATTACGTGAAAGTATGAGACAATTATGGAGAAGTGGTGTTTACAATTGTTTCTGGAGCAAAGCAAGGAAATTTCGAGGATGAAAGTTTTGTAAGGTGGGTAGAATTGTAATACCCGTATTTTTATAGTAAGGGTAAATATCTATTTTAATAAATATGACAAAGAGTTAAAATCCCAGAAGGCTGAATGAGAATTGAAGGAGACAAAGGTTGAAAAGCAAAAAAAAAAAAAAAAAAAAAAAAAGTCAACAGATAAATAGTAAACTCATGGCAGCACATGCCAACCGGGAAAATGATTGCAAAGGTAATCATGATTTTTTTTTTTCGTCATCATTTCAGTCTTGTCTCATAAGGGAAAAGTAAAGGAAAAAGGAAAAAGAAAAAAATAAAGAATCATGATGTTGGGAGAATACCACTCAATCTCTCCAAATCGTGGAGACTATAAGAGAGGGCCTGCGGAAATTTTCAGCCTAAGCTCTCTCATATAAAAGGGTACAAATAAGTTCAAGCAGAGTACGCGAAGGAATTTTAGTTAGTTTCATGTAATTCTTCTGTTTTCTTAAAACACTTGGGAGCTCAAAGAAATGCTGAAAGAGCAAAATTTTGAAGGAGTTTTTTGTGGAATTTCATAGAGGACCATGAGAAGCTATCCGTATTATAAGGTAATAGTGTAGTATTTATTTTTGAATTTTTTAGCATATATGAAATTCCCAGAGCTCAAAGTAGGAATTTTCAAAGGGAGTGGTTTATGATGAATTTAAGAAATAATTAGAAACTTAATACAGATATTATGTCAGGAGTTGACTATCTACATCGGGAGAAATTTCTGAGAAGAACCGAGAACGGCAAGAAGGTGATCCAATGGTAGCTTTGAGTGCACGATGTGAGTTGGATTTACTTTTAGTAGTCGAAATAAAAATCAATTATTTGGAGATATTATTATAATTAATTATTAAAGTATGCTTGGGTGATAGATGAAAAATTGATTTATGGGTATGATAGGAAATTTGGTCAGGTAGAAATATTTTTCGGTGAGAAATGATATTTTTGAAAATCATAAGTTTATTTGAGAATAAAAGCAATAAATATACTATTGATGAGATATATTGATGTTTTAATACGAGTTATGATGAGATGAATTTTAGTAGATCTTGACAAATTTTGGTGGATGATTTGAGGTGAATTTTAGTGGATCTTGACAAATTTTAGTGGATGATTTGAGGTGAATTTTAGTGGATCTTGACAAATTTTGGTGGATGATTTGAGACAAAATTTAGTGGATCTTGACAGACTTTAATTGATTATTTGATGTGATTTGGGAAGAGAAGAATTTAGTGGAATTTTTATATAATCTGATAAAAATCAGGATGATTGGATGTGGGGAATTTTAAAGAATCTTTGTTAGATAAATTTGTGGATAATCAGGATAGCCAATTTAAGTGGTTTGAAATTTTATATTGTTTCTATATTACTGTTTCATATCATTGTTCATGTGCATATGCATTTAATAATATAACCGAAAGAACCGAGAAGGCAGCCAATCTAATGAAATAACTGTGACAGCCTGTATATGCTGGAATGAAAAGTGAAAACCGTGACAGCCGGTATATGCTGGGATGAAAAGTGAAAACGGTGACAGCCGGTATATGCTGTAATGAAAAGTGAAAACCGTGACAGCCGGTATATGCTGGGATTAATCGAGAAGGCAGCCGGTCTGATGAGAATAAAAGAACCGGGAGGGCAACCAGTCTAAGATAATAACAACCTGTTGACAGGTGGGAAGACGTTCCCATCATAATCATTCATGCATTTGCATCTGTTTTAATTATTACTGCATGATTGAAATGCTGAGATGTGATATATTTTTGTGAATTTAATTATAGATGACTGAGTCTCATAGAAAGAGACGGTTATGATGAAAATACTATTTAAAAGCTGAGATGTGGTATATTGTCGTGTATGATGGCTGAGTCTCATAAAAAGAGACAGTTATGATGATGAGATTATTGAAATACTGAGATGTGATATATTATTGTGAATTTAATTATAGATGGTTGAGTATCATAGAAAGAGACAGTTTGGTGATAAGACTTATCTAAATGATAGACTTTATGATGTGAACTTCATTACGAGGTAATTATGAGATAATTGATGGTCTTAAGGTGGACTGATGATTGAGAAAAAGAGATTGATAGAGAATAAATCTTATGATATGGGAAATGATATTAGAAAATTGTTATCAGGTTATGTGAAAAATAAAATATTAAATATTAAATGACTATTTATGGAATTTGGAATACTTCTAGTAAATTTAATTCACTGAGCTTGTGAAGCTCACCCCTCATTGTAGAATGATTTTCAGGTAGTAGGCTTGGCAAATAGTTTGGTGAGTTGACGTTCAGAAGAAATCGTTTTCTGTAAGCCGCGTACGTGTCATCATCCTCTGACTAATGAGAAAATAAAATGAAAAAATTTATTTGTAAATCTTTATGCATTTTACGTTGTATAGAATGCTTAAAGATCAGATTGATATAAAGTTCTTTTGATGATATTTATTGTTGCATATATGTGTCTTGCTGAGATTCTCAAAGTGTGATGATACCGTTTCGGGGTGGCCAACCCGTGATGGGTCGTTACATGGACTACCTAGAACGGTTAGATCGATCCAAATCTAAGGGTGCGGTTTACATCGTTTTACGTGTCACGGGCTCGGATCGGGCCCCAAAGACCCTAGTCTGATTGGAAATGGGCCCTCGATCAAAACTCACGCTTGAGTGTAGTCGTTTTTCAGCCAAAAAACGACGTTTTAGCCTTCAATTTTGCAGTTTTCAGTTTTAGGAAACTTTCTATTTGCAATTTCCTTTTGTATTCAAGTCAGAATTGATCGTCGTTGATTCTGCCTTAATACAATCGCTTAATTTTAGTAATTTCCATAGTTTTCCCAGGATTATATTTTCGGGGATTTTTACCTTTTTTTTGCTTTGACCTTATAAATAAGGAGGCCACATATGGAAAAGACAGATTATTATTATTATTGAATAAAATTGTGTTTTTTTCCCTGCGAATTCTCTGTTGAAACTAGCCTGCAGAATAATCACTATTCTGCCCGGTGTCAGTTGGTATCAGAGCTTCAGTATCTTCCCGGGGTGAGATTTTATCAGTTTCCATGGCTAGTGATCGTGGTCGTCGCGGGCTGGTTTCGAATGAGGAAGCCCCACACTGTGATCATAACGTTCAGGAGCGATGATTGAGGATTTACAGAGGTAAGTTGCAGAGTTAACCCAGCGTCTAGCAGCACAGAATTTCGGTGATCGTGATATGGAAGATCACGATTCTGATTCCAGTTTCGAACACCCGTATCATAATCCTGCTCGATTCTGGGAGCACCGTGGTCGGGAGGATCGTTATAGAGACCTCAGTTTCAGAGTGGATCTACCCGAGTTTTCTGGTATGTTACAGGTCGAAGGATTTGTCGATTGGTTGAATGAAGTAGAGCGTATTTTCGAGTATAAGGAAGTCCCAGATCATGTCAAAGTGAAACTGGCCGCCATCAAACTCAAAGGCAGAGCATCTGCATGGTGGGAGCAGTTGAGGCGCTCACGCGACCGACAGGGCAAGGCCAAGATCACTGATTGGGAGAGGATGAAGAAGAAGATGAAGGGTCACTTCCTTCTTTTTGGCTACACTCAAAGCTTGTTTCAGTGACTTCATTCCTTGAGGTAAGGCACAAGATCGATTGATGATTACATGGAGGAGTTCTATCAATTGATAGCTCGAAATGATTTATCTGAGACGGAAGAGCAGATGGTGGCACGGTATTTGGGGGGATAACAATAGCCCATGTAGGATGTCCTTAGCCTTAACTCACTGTGGACCGTTTTTGAAACATACCAGCGTGCACTTGCGGTGGAAAAACAGCAAAACAGGAGGCCAATGAACAGAAGATAGGCGATGCCCAGTGTCTTTTTCGATTGGTAGGAAAATTTCTATAATGCTTGGTGTGATGTTGTGTCTATGGATGCTTATCATGTATTGTTAGGCAGACCTTGGCAGTATGATTGCAGTGTTATTCATAATGGGCAGAAAAATACATATTCGCTTAGCATCAAAGGGAAGAAGATTGTGTTGGCACCTCGTCGGGAAGGAACCACTCCTACCCCGGTAGCCAATAATACTAATTTGCGTTCTATATCCAGGTTTTTAGCTGAGATTGAGCATGGAGACGTGGTCTATGCTCTGCTGCCTTGTGGGAATAGTGCAGTAAACATGAATCCAGATTTTCCAGCAGAGGTGCAGCAGCTGCTAGCAGAGTTTTCTGACCTGATGCTAGAGGATCTTCCTCCTGGGTTGCCATCTATGAGGGATATTCAGCATCAGATCGACCTTGTTCTGGGGTCCAGTCTGCCTAATCGACCGGGCATATCACCTCAGTCCCAAGGAATCTGAAGAGTTGTAGCGACAGCTGATAGAGTTGTTGGAGAAGAGCTATATCCGTGAGAGTATGAACCCATGCGCAGTTCCTGCCCTGCTGGTGCCGAAGAAAGATGGCTCTTGGTGCATGTGTGTTGATAGCAAAGCAATCAATAAGATTATAGTGAAATACAGGTTTCCAATTTTCTGCCTGGATGATATGTTAGACCAGTTGTCCGGTTCTAAGGTCTTCTCAAAAATTGGCCTTAAAAGTGGATACCACCATATCAGAAAAAGGCCTGGAGATAAGTGGAAGACAGTGTTTAAGACGCAGCATGGGTTGTATGAGTGGATGGTCATGCCTTTTGGGTTGTCCAATGCACCCAGCACATTTATGAGATTTATGCATCAGGTTTTATTGCCTTTTATAGGGAAATTTGTTGTAGCTTACTTCGACGACATCCTCATTTATAGCCCGACGTGGGCGTCACATTTTGATCACCTCTGTATTGTTTTTGATATGTTGAGGACGGAGCGCTTGTTCATCAATCAGAAGAAGTGTTCTTTCTTCACTACTTCTGTAACTTTTCTAGGTTTTATTGTGTCTACTAATAGAGTTCAGGCAGATCAGTCGAAGATAGATGCGGTCTTGGAGTGGCCCAAACTGAAGACCTTGCACGATGTTAGAAGTTTCCATGGATTGGCATCCTTCTACTGGCGGTTCATCAGAAATTTCAGCACTCTGATTGCTCCTATCACAGGGTACCTCAAAGGACGTGATTTCCAGTGGTCAGAGGAGGCAGAAACCAGTTTTCAACTAGTCAAGTAGAAGATGACAGAGGCACCAGTTTTGGCACTTCTTGATTTTTAAAAAGTGTTTGAGGTAAACTGTGATGCATCTAGGGTTGGTATTGGTGGTGTTATGAGTCAGGAGGGGCACCTAATAGCTTTTTTCAGTGAGAAGTTATCAGGATCAAAGAATAATTATTCCACCTATGATACGGAGTTTTATGCCATAGTTCAGTCCCTGAAGCATTGGCGTCACTACCTAGTGCAGAGGGAGTTCATTCTTATCACAAATCATGGGGCCCTGAAGTACATCAATGGCCAACCCAAGCTAAGTAGACGGCATGCCAAGTGGGTGGCGTACTTGCAGGAGTTCACGTTTGCGCTGAGGCATCAAGCAAGAAGTCTGAACCATGTCGCAGATGCATTGAGCCATCGTACATTACTCCTCACCACCATGAGCACCAGAATTACAGGATTTGAGGTTTTCTCTGATATGTATGCTGCAGATCCTTCATTCGGGAGGATAATTCAGGAGGTAACTGATGGTCAACGACATGATTTTATTTTGCATAATGGTTATCTGTTTCGTGGATTACAGTTGTGCGTTCTAGATTGTTCACTAAGGCAGCAGATTATTAGTGAACTTCATAACGAGGGTCACTTTGGGCGAGATAAGACGTTGGCTTTGATCTCTTCTAACTATTATTGGCTCAAATTGACCAGTGACGTGGCTCATTATGTAGAGTGTTGTTATGTGTGTCAGCAGTCCAAGGGATTACTCACTAATGCGGGCCTGTACACACCTTTACCTGTACCTGAAGTCCCTTGGTTTGATGTCAGTATGGACTTTGTGTTGGGCTTACCCCGTACCCAATAGGGCTTGGATTCTATTTTGGTTGTGGTTGACAGGTTTTCTAAGATGGTCCATTTTGTAGATTGCAGGAAAACAATGGATGCTGCCCGGATCGCCCATCTTTACTTCAGGGAGATTGTGCATTTACATGGTGTTCCTCGATCCATTACTTCAGATCATGAAACCAAGTTCATGAGCAGTTCTGGAAGAGTTTATGGGAGAAACTGGGGACGAAGTTGAATTTTAGCAGCGCCTACCATCCCTAGACAAATGGTTAGACCGAGGTGGTGAACCGGAGTTTGGAAAACCTTTTGAGGAGCTTGGCAGGAACTAAACCGAAGTAGTGGGATGTGGCATTACCTCAAGCAGAATTTGCCTATAACAGGTCGAAAAACAGAACCACGGGAATGAGCCAATTTGAGATTGTTTATGGTCAGAATCCATCCAGGGTGCTTGACTTGGCCCCTATTCCACGTGTGGGTCGTTTGAGTCACAAGGCAGATGAGATGGCAGAACATCTTCAGGGTATCCATGAGCAAGTGAAGCTGTCCATTCACGAGAGTAATGCCAAGTACAAGGTTAGGGCGACAGTCACTGTCGTCAGGTACGTTTTGATGTTGGTGATTTTGTTTGGGCAGTATTAACTCGTGATCGTTTTCCTGTGGGAAAGTATAATAAGCTTAAGAAGCAGAAGATTAGACCCTATGAGATCCTACAGAAGATCAATGATAACGCCTACAGACTACACCACCCCAGTTATTTGAGGACTTCTGATGTCTTTAATGTGAAACACCTAAGTCCTTGTTTTGTGGATTCCAATGAATCTATTGTGAACTCGTTGACGAGTTCTTTCCACTCGAGGCGACTGATGCAGGAGGATCCGAGTCAGATGATGCTGAGTTGTCCGATAGCACGTTGTTGGCACTGAGATACCTTGAGTTGGTAGATCAGCGCAAAAATGGCAGGTGGATTACCTAGAACGGTTGGATCGATCCAAATCTAAGGGTGCGTTTTACATCGTTTTGCATACCACGGGCTCGAATCGGGTCCCGAAGACCCTAGTCTGATTGGAAATGGGCCCCCGGTCAAAACTTATCCTTGAGTGTAGTTGTTTTTAAGCCAAAAAACAACGTTTAGGCCTTCAATTTTGCAGTTTTCAGTTTTAGGAAACTTTTCATTTGTAATTTCCTTTTGTATTCAAGTCAGAATTGACTATCGTTGATTCTGCCTTAATACAATCGCTTAATTTTAGTAATTTCCATAGTTTTCCCCAGGATTACGTTTTTGGGGATTTTTTCTTTTTTGCTTTGACCTTATAAATAAGGAGGCCACATACGGAAAAGACTGATTATTATTATTATTGAATAAAATTGTGTTTTTTTCCCTGCGAATTTTCTGTTGAAACTAGCCTACAGAATAATCACTATTCTGTCCGGCGTCAGTTTTTGTATGCAGTATTCTCATACCTTTACTGTTTTAACTTTTGTTTTAAATGAAAACCAATGGTTTTGTAATTTTTGTAACAATAAACTTTTTTTGTCCCATTTTTTTAATCAATCTTTTTGAAAATGAGTAATCAATATTATATGTCCATTTTCTTTAAATAAAATATAAAAATCAATAACTTTGCAAGTATATCCTTAATCTCTTTTTTTTATGTTACACATAACTCTTGTAAGACTCACATGTATTTAACTTCAATTTTAAGGAGTGTTTTGTCATTAAAAAATCTTGTTTGTTTTGAACAAAACAACATTTGTGTCAAAATTTGTGTAAATAAAAAATGGATTAGAAATATGAAACCGAGAAAAGTCTTATTTACCAATGCTACAAAGTTCTAACGCCCTCTCACTGGGGATCTACAAAATTAACATGCGAATCTTCTATTCTTAAAAGAACATCAATGCCAATCTGGGGTTTACAATTCCGGTACTATGATTCACTCCATTCAATAATTCAGCCTCCACAAAATTATAAGAGTACATGTGAAATTAGGAATTACATGCATTTAGCCCAGCAAACAGGAACGGAAATTTTATTCATTTGAATAACAATATAATAAGCCAAACAAAAACTTAATCATCTTTACTTATTAAAGCAGATAGAAAATTATTCCTTCTTGGTGCATTTCTCTGAGCAGAAGTTCACACAGCCTTCAATTTTCTCTTCATCTGACAAAACAGATAAAAAAATCAGTTAATTTGTGAGAGGAGAGAGATATAGTTAAAACCTGTTTGGCCCAACAGTAAAAATGGTTTATATAAATTTTTACTTCAATCCTCAACCCTCAACCCTCAACCCTCAACAGGGGAGATACATAATTCTGATCTTGACTTAAATATTATATACAACGTAATATGCATGAATATATACAAATAAATTTTTATTTTATTTTCTCATAAATAACACTTTAACATATTAAGCAATAACATTCAATATTTAAAGCAAATGTAATGTGTGAAGTGAAATGTTATTATTATTGGGAACGCTTTCCCACATGTCGACATGTTTTTATCTTAGACTGGCTGCCTTCTCGGTTCTTTCTTTTTTATTTAGACCGGCTACCTTCTCGGTTCTTTTATTCTCATTTAGATCGGCTGCCTTCCCGGTTCTTTCATTCTCATTTAGATCGGCTGCTTTTTCGATTTTTTCATTCTCATTTAGATTGGGTACCTTCCCAGTTATTTTATTTCATGCATTTGCATATGAATAATGATATTAATATGCATATGAATGATAAAATAAAAACAAGCATATATTCAGACATTTAAACTATCTATCCTAATTATTCTCAAATTATTATTTGAAAAATTCCACTAAATTATTCTCCTCGTAAATCATATCAAATCATCCACTATAGCTCGTCAAGAATTTCATTTACCACCTTTAATATTAAATCGACTCATTATTCTAAAAATATTACTTCTTATATAATAATTTTCTACACATCCATTATTCCTATCATACCTATCAATCAAATTTTCATCTACCACCAAAGCATAAGTTAATAATTTATTTTAATATTATCACTAGATATTTCATATTTATCTTGATTACCTAAATAAAATCTAACTCACCACGTATAACTTAAAGCTACCTGTGGATTACCTCATTGCCTTTCTTGCTTCTCTCAGCAATCTCCTCCGGTTACTGATCGTCAACACATGTTATAATATTTATATCAAAATTTTAATTTATTCTTCAATTCTTCCATAATTCATACCCTTTGAAAATTCCTACTTTGAATTCCAAAAAATTTTATGTAAGCCAAATTTCAAAAATAAACTTCACGTTAATACTTTATGTTTTTCATAGGGCTTCCCATGGTTCTCTAAAAAATTCTCTCGTAAACCTCTTTAGAATTTTGCTCTTTCAACCTTTCTTTTGATCCCCAAGTGTTAAAAGAAAGTGAGTAATTTGAATCGTAGTTGAAGGAAAACCAAATAGGATTAGGTAAGTAATTAAAAAAAACTAAAGTTATTTAAATATATATATATATATATATATATATATATATATATATCCACACACATACATACAAAATTTACAAACACATTCTGAGCACTTACCCTCCCCAAACTGCTGTCACGACTGTGTGATGCTGTCTTACATGCAGCATCACACTCCTAACTTGGCAACAGGAGTCAACACCTGTTGCCACGTTATTTTTATTATTTTTTTTCCTTTTTCTGGACGCCAAATTATTTTTTCAAATTTTTTCTTTTCTTTTCTTTTCTTCTATGGACGCCAGATTGTTTTTAGAATTTTTTTATAAAAATTAAATCTTTCATATATATATTATTTTAACTCTATGCCATAATTATTAAAGTACTTCTTTGCTCTTACTTTACAAATACGGTATTATTAAAGAAAGAGGCTGTACATTCACCTACAACAAGCCCCAACACCAAACTAACCATCAAAACAAACTTCACTGTTTTGTCCTCCATTTTGTAATTATCTCTTTTCTTTAATTTTCAAAAGGAAGATGTCAATATATCAAATTACTTGAATGGTTGGTAGCTTTTGGGGTTTAAGGAAGAGGTGTATATATATATATATATATATAGAAATTATATGTATAATATAAGATAAAATACAATTACATCTCTCAAGTTGGATAGAAATTATAACTTTGTCTCCCACCTTTAACGAATTTAAGAAAAAATTAAAGTAAAAAACACTAATTCCCTACAACTAATATGCACCACATGTGTATATTACAACTTAGTATCAAGTTTAAGAAAACAACATACTCATCCTACTGTTAAGAAATTTAATTAACATTGGAAAAACACAAATACCTTTATACTAATATTAATCACATATGTGTAATAGACAACTTAAATCGCAGTACAGAAGCACATATTCAATGTAACATAATTATTAGAAAATAATTTTCATTAATTTTTTACTTTGACTAATTACTATTTTGGATGTAATTGTTTCATCAACTAAAACTTTTGGAGGAGAATGTTATTTCTCAAAAAATATGAAATTAAGTTGTAATTATTCTCAAATTTGAGGGATGTAATTATATTTTGCTGTATTATATAGGGTAAGTGGATAATAAATAGTAAGATTTGGACATATCCTAATATATAAGTTTTTCCAATTATTTCACGCTCCTTATAGAAATTGCAAATTATATGTTTTTGCCATGAACCAATTTAAGCTAATTTGTTTCAAATTAACTTAAATACAAACCTAAACATGACCTAAATAACCTCTAATTATAGAAAATCTTGTTGGACATCCCATCTAAAGACATTCTTTGTATTTGTCCACGATCGCACTTTTTTGTACAATGGATAAACCAAAAAAATCAAAAAATTCCACGGCATGAAATTCTTTGCTACACCCAATGCAAGTTAGGAGAGAGTACATGGATGCATTCAAGACATCCAAGCTTAAAAGAGAGTGCACTTATTTTATATTTTTGTCTCCTTTTGGACAACTTGGACGGATCTAGTGCATTCTTTCCCCACTTGCACTGAGTGCAACCTCAAATAGTTTTATGTAATTTTTCCGTGATATTAACAGTTCTTATTAACTTCTGCTAACTTTTATTCCTACTGAAAAGAAAAAAAAGAAACATTTTCATTTTTTCAAGTCGGTGGTAGCAAACTACTGCTCTTCCGTTCATCAAATCAATGGTGGTAGTCCATGGCAAAAAACAAATGAAAAAAACTAAAGTATAGAAATGTGTTGTGCAATTCATAACACGTAGGAAATAAAGGAATTTCTGGCAAAACATGATTTTAACGCTGTATTAGATCAACATCTTTTAACTTTGACAATTCATATTAGACCACCCATCCTTTTTTATATTCGGACAATTGGCTGGTGATAATATGATTCGTTTTGAAAATTCTCTTATAATTTACTGTTTTATTTTCCTAAAATTTATTGTAGTTAATGAGTCATTTCATATTTTGATTCGTTAGTTTTTGTTTGGAGTATTCTCATACCTTTACTGTTTTAACTTTTGTTTTAAATGAAAACCAATGGTTTTGTAATTTTTGTAACAATAAACTTTTTCTGTCCCATGTTTTTAATCAATCTTTCTTAAAATGAATGATCAATATTATATGTCCATTCTCTTTAAATAAAATATAAAAATCAATAACTTTGCAAGTATATCCTTAATCTTTTTTTTTTATGTTACACATAACTCTTATAAGACTCACATGTATTTAGCTTCAAATTTAAGGAGGGTTTTGTCATTAAAAAATCTTGTTTGTTTTGAACAAAACAACATTTGCGTCAAAATTTGTGTAAATAAAAAATGGACTAAAAATATGAAACAGAGAAAAGACTTATTTACCAATGCTACAAAGTTCTAACGCCCTCTCACTTGGGATCTACAAAATTAACATGCGAATCTTCTATTCTTAAAAGAACATCAATACCAATCTGGGGTCTACAATTCCGGTACTATGATTCACTCCATTCAATAATTTAACCTCCACAAAATTATAAGAGTACATGTGAAATTTGGAATTACACGCATTTAGCGCAGCAAACAGGAATGAAATTTTTATTCATTTGAATACCAATATAATAAGCCAAACAAAAACTTAATCATCTTTACTTATTAAATCAGATAGAAAATTATTCCTTCTTGGTGCAATTCTCTTAGCAGGAGTTAACACAGCCTTCAATTTTCTCTTCATCTGACAAAACAGATAAAAAATCAGTTAATTTGTGAGAGGAGAGAGATATAGTTAAAACCTGCTTGGCCCAACAGTAAAAAATGGTTTATATATGGTTAGCAACAGATACCATTTCATAAATTCTTTTGAACATGTGTAAAGTTTAATTACCAAGGCTTTCTTTGGAGCTGAGGTCGGTGCACAAGGAGGAAGCACAACCGAGCTGGCTCAAATATTGGGTACCTGTCTGATTGGATGAAGAGGTTGGTTTAATGCAATCTTTCATGCACTTCGCAGGGCATTTAAAGGGTGATTTACCAATAGAACTTAAAATGAAGCAACTCTCGTAGCAATTTGTAACGACACATCCTGGATTGGCCACCCCCGAGACGGTATTGTCATATTTTGAAAATCCCAACACGACACATATATGCAACAATGAAAAAATAATACCAACATAAATTTTTTCATCAATCCTCAACCATCAACAGGGGAGATACATCATTCTGATCTTAACTTAAATATTATATACAACGTAATATGCATGAATATATACAAATAAATTTTTATTTTTTTCTCATAAATAGCACTTTAACATATCAAGCAATAACAATCAATATTTAAAGCAAATATAATGTGTGAAGTGAAATGTTATTATTATTGGGAACGTCTTCCTACATTTCAACATGTTTTTATCTTAGACTAGCTGCCTTCTCGGTTCTTTCATTCTTATTTAGACCGACAGCCTTCTTGGTTCTTTCATTCTCATTTAGATCGGCTGCTTTCCCGGTTATTTCATTCTCATTTTGATCTGCTGCATTCTCAGTTATTTTATTTCATGCATATGCATATGAATAATAAAATAAAATCAAGCATATATTCAGACATTTAAACTATCTATCCTGATTATTCTCAAATTATTATTTGAAAAATTCCACTAAATTATTCTCCTTTTAAATCATATCAAATCATCCATTATAGCTCATCAAGAATTTCATTTACCACCTTTAATACTAAATCGACTCATTATTCTAATAATATTACTTCTCATATAATAATTTTCTACAAGTCCATTATTCCTATCATACCTATCAATCAAATTTTCATCTACCACCAAGGCATAAGTTAATAATTTATTCTAATATTATCACTAGATATTTCATATTTATTTTGATTACTTAAATTAAATCTAACTCACCACGTAGCACTTAGAGCTACCTGTGGTTCACCTCATTGCATTTATTGCTCCTCTCAGCAATCTCCCCCGGTTGCTGATCGTCAACACCAGATATAATATTTATATTAAATTTCTAATTTATTCTTTAGTTCTTCCATAATTCATGCCCTTTAAAAATTCTCACTTTGAATTTAAGGAAATTTCATGTAAGCCAAATTTCAAAAATAAACTTCACGTTACTACTTTATGTTTTTCTTAGAGCTTCCCGTGGTTCTTTATAAAATTCTCCCATAAACCTCTTCAGAATATTGCTCTTTCAATATTTCTTTCGATCTCCAAGTGTTTAAAGAAAGGGAGTAATTTGAATCGTAATTGAAGGAAAACCAAACAGGATTTGGTAAGTAATTAAAACAAACTAAAGTTATATATATATATACACACAAACATGCAAAATTTTCAAACACATTCTAAGCACTTACCCTCCCCAAACTACTGCCACGACCGTGTGATGCTGTCTTACATGCAGCATCACACTCCTTACTTGGCAACAGGTGTTAACACCTATTGCCATGTTATTTTTATTTTTATTATTTTTTTCCTTTTTCTGGACGCTAATTTTCTTTTATAATTTTTTTTCTTTTCTTCTTCTGGACGCCAGATAATCCTTGATAATCCTTTGATAATCCTTTGAATTTCTCTACCTTCTGTAGAACACCAATTTTTAGGCACATACTAATAAAAAAGGTGCAGTTTCTAGATTGGTGAGGGTAATACAACATGTTCTTGGTTTTTTGAGACTCAGAGACCCTCACAATGGCTCTACGACCATTGCATTGTAAATTGGTGAACTTGAGATACCAACCATCTTCATTGACACCGGAATAGGACATAATAGAACTTTCTTGTAAGTATATAGCACAAGAATGTACAATATTAGCAATTAGTTTCATTCAGACATTTCATCAAACACATAACCCAAAATATAATAATGGATAGAAAATCTGAAACAATCCTTGGATAATCAAATCTAAAACGAGAAATAAACCTAAATCCAATCAAATCAACCAAAAACAACCATAATTGAAGGATAATGAAACTAAAACCTCGAAAGCCCAGAAACCTAACAACGTGGAAAACCTAGAAACCCAAAAAAACCCTGAAAATCCCGAAAACCTAGATAAAGGAAGAAAAAATAAGACGGGAAAGGTTGACAAAGAAGCGAAGTAGAGAAAAAAGAAAGACAAGTAAGAATAAAGAAGAAAAAGAAGAAGAGAAATGAGGAAGAAGATAGATGTTCCTTATCAAGGATGAAAGAGGAGAGTTGTTTCAGTTCGGTGATTATGAGGGAGATCTGAAATCACATATGGATGATGGAGGAGATGAGAGAAAATAAATGATTGAAATTGGTTCAGTAATGAGAGAAAACAGTAAATTAGTTCATAAACGATTTGTTTGAAAACTAAAAAGTTTTGGAAAATAATGTTTAACTATGGTAAGGGAAAACTTGGTTTCCCAAATAGTTTTAATGAGGTGGCACCATATTCGATCAAATATTTAATGTTTGACTAACAACGGATTAACAGTAGGTGAGTATTTTTAATGCAAAAAATTTAAATTGTGAAATCGATAAGATAAGTAAATGCATATATTTAAAAATATATGTGAAAGTTGTAGCTTTAAATTAACCTTAAAAAATAGTTTTATGTAATTTTTTGTAATATTAAGCCAAACATAAACTTAATCTTCTTTATTTGTTAAATCCGATAGAAAATTATTCCTTCTTGGTGCATTTCTCTGAGCAGGAGTTCACACCGCCTTCAACTTTCTTTTCATTTGACAAAACAGATAAAAAATCAGTTAATTTGTGAGATGAGAGAGATATAGTTAAAACCTGTTTGGCCCAATAGTAAAAAATGGTTTATATATGGTTCGTAACAGATACCATTTCATAAATTCTCTTGAACATGTGTAAAGTTGAATTACCAGTGCTTTCTTTAGAGCTGAGGTTGGTGCACAATGAGGAAGCACAACTGAGCTGGCACAAATATTGGGTACCTGTCTTTTTGGATGAAGAGGTTGGTTTAATGCTATCTTTCATGCACTTCGCTGGGCATTTAAAGGGTGATTTGCCAATAGAACATAAAATGAAGCAATTCTTGTAGCAATTTGTAACGACACATCCCGGGCTGGCCACCCCCGAGTTGGTGTTGTAACATTTTGAAAATTCTAGCACGATACATATATGCAACAATTAAATGATAATTCCAATAGAAATTTTTACATCAATCTTCAACCCTCAACAGAAGAGATACATCATTCTGATTTGACTTAAACATTAGATACAATGTAATACACTTGAATATATACAAATAAATTTTTATTTTATTTTCTCATTAGTCTGAGGATGTAGACATGTACGTGGCTTACAGAAAAATAATTTCCTCTGAATCTCAACTTACTAAACTATTTGTCTTGTCTGCTATCTGTAATTATTGTACAATGAGGAGTGAGCTTCGTAAGCTTAGTGAATTAAATTTACTAGAAGTCTTCAATTTTATACTCCCAGTTACATCTTATAATTTAATTTTTTCTAAAACTTCTTCCAATATTCTTTCATATTTTCCTCAAATAATTCAATAACAATATTCGGAAATCACTACTCAATTTCATAATTCCCTTATTACACAATCTCTTTAAGTTACTCATTACACATATTTCCATATTTCTTCCTTAGTATATTTATCTCTCTGTGAGACTTATTCCTCTATCAATAGATTTACAATCATAAAAAAACACTTTAACATTTCAAGCAATAACAATCAATATTTAAAGAAAATGTAATGCGTGAAGTTAAATATTATTATTATTGGGAACGTCTTCCCACATGTCAACATGTTTTTATTTTAGACTAGCTGCCTTCTCGGTTCTTTCATTCTCATTTAGACCAGCTGCCTTCTCGGTTCTTTTATTCTCATTTAGATCGGCTGCTTTCCTGGTTCTTTCATTCTCATTCAGATCGGCTGCCTTCCTGGTTCTTTTATTTTCATTGAGATTGGCTGCCTTCTCGGTTATTTTATTTCATGCATATGCATATATGAATAATGATATGAATATGCATATGAATAATAAAATAAAAACAAGTATATATTCAAACATTTAAAATATCTATCCTGATTGTTCTCAAATTATTATTTGCAAAATTCCACTAAATTATTCTCCATGTAAATCATATCAAATCATCCACCATAACTCGTCAAGAATTTCATTTACCACCTTTAATATTCAATAGACACATCATTCTAATAATATTACTTCTCATATAAAAATTTTCTACACATCCATTATTCCTATCATACCTATCATCAATTTTTCGTCAACCACCAAAGCATAAGTTAATAATTTATTCTAACATTATCACTAGATATTTTATATTTATCTTGATTACTTAAATTAAATCTAACTCATCACGTAACACTTAGTGTTACCTGTGGATCACCTCATTGCTTTTCTTGCTCCTCTCAACAATCTCCCCCGGTTACTGATCCTCAACATCTGGCATAATATTTATATTAAATTTCTAATTTATTCTTCAATTCTTCTATAATTCATAACCTTTGAAAATTCCCACTTTGAATTCCAAGAAATTTCATGTAAGCTAAATTTCAAAAATAAACTTCAAATTATTACTTTCTATTTTTCTTAGAGCTTCCCGTGATTCTCTATAAAATTCTCCCGTAAACCCCTTCAGAATTTTGCTCATTCAACATTTCTTTCGATCACCAAGTATTTAAAGAAAGAGAGTAATTTGAATCGTACTTGAAGAAAAACTAAACAAGATTTGGTAAGTAATTAGAAAAACTAAAGTTATATATATAAATATTGTCAAACACATTTTGAGCACTTACTCTCCCCAAAGTGCTGCCATGATTGTGTGATGCTGTTCTACATGAAGCATCACACTCCTAACTTGGCAGCAGGTCCTATTGCCACGTTATTTTTATTTTTATTCTTTTTTCTTTTTTCTGGACGCCAGATTTTTTTTTTTGAATTTTTTATAAAACTTAAATCTTTCACACACACACACACACACACACAGATATATATATATATATATATATACATATATATATTATTTTAACTCAATGTCATAATTATTAAGGTACTTCTTTACTCTTACTTTATAAATACGGGTATTATTAGAGAAAGAGACTCTACATTCACCTACAACAAGCCTCAACACCAAACAAACCATCAAAACAAACTTCACTGTTTTATCCTCCATTTTCTAATTATCTCTTTTCTTTAATTTTCAAAAGGAAGATGTCAATATATTTAATTACTTGAACGGCTGGTAGCTTTAGGGGTTCAAGGAAGGTGTACATACACGCATATATAGGAATTTATATGTATAATATAAGATAAAATACAGTTACATCTCTCAGGTTTGATAGTAGTTATAACTTTGTCTCAAGTTTTGGAAAAATAATAAACTCATCCCACCATTAAGGAATTTAAGAAAAAATTAAAATAAAAAACTCAAATGCCCTACAACTAATATGCACCACATGTGTATATTACAGCATGTATCAAGTTTAAGAAAACAACATTTCATCCCACTATTAAGAAATTTAATTAACACTGGAAAAACACAAATACCTTTACACTAATATTAATCACATATGTGTAATTGACAACTTAAATCGCAGTAGAGAGGCTCAAATTCAATGTTACATAATTATTAGAAAAGACTTTTCATTAATTTTTACTTTCACTATTTACTATTTTGGATGTAATTGTTACATCAACTAAAACTTTTGGAGGAGAATGTTATTTCTCAAGAACTTGAAATTAAGTTGTAATTATTCTCAAATTTGAGGGATGTAATTATATTTGCTGTATTATATATGGTAAGTAGATAATAAATAGTAAGATTTGGACATATCCTAATATATAAGTTTTTCCAATTATTTTACGCTCCTTATAGAAATTACAAATTATATGTCTTTGCCATGAACCAATTTAAGCTAATTTGTTTCAAATTAACTTTAATACAAACCTAAACATGACCTAAATAACCTGTAATTATAGAAAATCTTGTTGGACATCCCATCTAAAGACATTCTTTGTATTTGTCCAGGATTGCACTTTTTTTGTACAATGGATAAACAAAAAAAAATCAAAAAACTCCACGGCGAGAAATTCTTGGCTACACCCGATGCAAGTTAGGAGAGAGTAGATGGGTGCATTCAAGACATCCAAGCTTAAAAGAGAGTGCACTTGTTTTATATTTTTCTCTCCTTTTGGACAACTTGGATACCTCTGGTGCATTCATTCTCCACTTGCACTGAGTGCAACCTCAAATAGTTTTATGTAATTTTTCCGTAATGTTAACAATTCTTATTAACTTCTGCTAACTTTTATTCCTACTGAAAAGATAAAAAAGAAAATTTTCATTTCTTCAAGTCGGTGGTAGCAAACTACTGCACTTCCGTCATCAAATCAATGGGTGGTAGTCCATGGCAAAAAACATATGAAAAAAAGTAAAAGATAAAAATATGTTGGGCAATTCTGAACACGTAGGAAATAAATGAATTTTTGGCAAAATATGATTTTAACATTGTGTCAGATCAACATCTTTTAACTTTGACCATTCATATTAGAACGCCCATCATTTTTTATATTCAGACAATTGACTGGTGATAATACGATACTTTTCGAAAATTCTCTTATAATTCACTGTTTTATTTTCTTAAAATTTATTGTAGTTAATGAGTCATTTCATATTTTGATTCATTAGTTTTTGTTTGGAGTATTCTCATACCTTTACTGTTTTAACTTTGTTTTGTAATTTTTGTAACAATATATTTTTCCAGTCCCATTTTTTTAATCAATCTTTTTTAAAATGAGTAATCAATATTATATGTCCATTTTCTTTAAATAAAATATAAAAATCAATAACTTTGCAAGTATATCCTTAATCTCTTCTTTTTATGTTACACATAACTCTTGTAAGACTCACATGTATTTAACTTCAATTTTAAGAAGTGTTTTGTCATTAAAAAATCTTGTTTGTTTTGAACAAAACAACATTTGCGTCAAAATTTGTGTAAATAAAAAATGGATTAGAAATATGAAACTGAGAAAAGTCTTATTTACCAATGCTACAAAGTTCTAACGCCCTCTTGGGATCTACAAAGTTAACATGCGAATCTTCTATTCTTAAAAGAACATCAATGCCAATCTGGGGTTTACAATTCCGGTACTATGATTCACTCCATTCAATAATTCAGCCTCCACAAAATTATAAGAGTACATGTGAAATTTGGAATTACACGCATTTAGCCCAGCAAACAGGAATGAAACTTTTATTCATTTGAATAACAATATAATAAGCCAAACAAAAACTTAATCATCTTAACTTATTAAAGCAGATAGAAAATTATTCCTTCTTGGTGCATTTCTCTGAGCAGAAGTTCACACAGCCTTCAATTTTCTCTTCATCTGACAAAACAGATAAAAAATCAGTTAATTTGTGAGAGGAGAGAGATATAGTTAAAACCTGTTTGGCCCAACAGTAAAAATGGTTTATATATTAGAACTCCATGGCGAGAAATTCTTGGCTACACCCAATGCAAGTTAAGAGAGAGTACATGGGTGCATTCAAGAAATCCAAGCTTAAAAGAGACTGCACTGGTTTTATATTTTTCTCTCCTTTTGGACAGCTTCGATGCATTTGGTGCATTCTTTCTCCACTTGCACTGAGTGCAACCTCAAATAGTTTTATGAAATTTTTCCGTAAAATTAAGAATTCTTATTAACTTCTGCTAAGTTTTATTCCTACGGAAAAGATAAAAAAGAAACATTTTCGTTTCTTCAAGTCGGTCGTAGCAAACTACTGCTCTTCCGTCATCAAATCAATGGGTGGTAGTCCATGGCAAAAAACGTATGAAAAAACTAAAAGATAAAATTGCGTTGGGCGATTCATAACACATAGGAATTAAAGGAATTTTTGGCAAAACATGATTTTAATGTGGTGTCAGATCTAACATCTTTTAACTTTGACCATTCATATTAGAACTCCCATCATTTTTTATATTCGGAAAATTGACTGGTGATAATACGATACTTTTCGAAAATCCTCTTATAAGTTACTGTTTTATTTTCTTAAAATTTATTGTAGTTAATTTTCATTTCATATTTTGATTTGTTAGTTTTTGTTTGGAGTATTCTCATACCTTTACTGTTTTAACTTTGGTTTTAAATGAAAACCAATGGTTTTGTAATTTTTGTCCCAATACACTTTTTCTGTCCCATGTTTTTAATCAATCTTTTTTTAAAATGAATGATCCATTTTATTTGACAATTTTCTTTAAATAAAATATAAAAATCAATAACTTTGCAAGTTTATCCTTAATATCTTCTTTTTATGTTACACATAACTTTTGTAAGGCACACTTCAATTTTAAAGAGTGTTTTGTCATAAAAAAATCTTGTTTGTTTTGAACAAAACAACATTTGCGTTAAAATTTGTGTAAATAAAAAATAGACTAAAAATATGAAACCGAGAAAAAACTTATTTACCAATGCTATAAAGTTCTAACGCGCTCTCACTTGGGATCAACAAAATTAACATGCGAATCTTCTATTCTTAAAAGAACATCAATGCCAATCTAGGGTCTACAATTCAGGTACTATGATTCACTCCATTCAATAATTTAGCCTCCACAAAATTATAAGAGTATATGTGAAATTGGGACTTAGATGCATTTAGCCCAACTAACATAAATGAAACTTTTATTCATTTGAATAACAATATAATAAGCCAAACATAAAATTAATATTCTTTATTTGTTAAATCCGATAGAAAATTATTCCTTCTTGGTGCTTTCAACTTTCTCTTCATCTGACAAAACAGATAAAAAATCAGTTGATTTGTGAGATGAGAGAGATATAGTTAAAACCTGTTTGGCCCAACAATAAAAATGGTTTATATATGGTTAGTGACAGATACCATTTCATAAATTCTTTTGAACATGTGTAAAGTTTAATTACCAGTGCTTTCTTTGGAGCTGAGGTTGGTGCACAAGGAGGAAGCACAACCGAGGTGGCACAAATATTGAGTACCTGTCTGATTGGATGAAGAGGTTGGTTTAATGCAATCTTTCATGCACTTCACAAGGCATTTAATGGGTGATTTGCCAGTAGAACTTAAAATGAAGCAATTCTTGTAGCAATTTGTAAGGACACATCCCGGGTTGGCCACCCCCGAGACAGTATTGTCATATTTTGAAAATCCCAGCACGACACATATATGCGACAATCAAAAGATAATACCAGCATAAATTTTTACTTCAATCCTCAACCCTCAACAGGAGAGATACATAATTCTGATCTTGACTTAAATATTATATACAACATAATATGTATGAATATATACAAGTAAATTTTTATTTATTTTCTCATAAATAACACTTTAACATATTAAGCAATAACATTCAATATTTAAAGCAAATGTAATGTGTGAAATGAAATGTTATTATTATTGGGAATGTTTTCCCACATGTCGACATGTTTTTATCTTAGACTGGCTGCCTTCTCGGCTATTTCATTTTTATTTAGACCGGCTACCTTCTCGGTTCTTTTATTCTCATTTAGATCGGCTGCCTTCCCGGTTCTTTCATTCTCATTTAGATCTGCTGCTTTTCCGATTTTTTCATTCTCATTTAGATTGGGTACCTTCCCAGTTATTTTATTTCATGCATATGCATATGAATGATAAAATAAAAACAAGCATATATTCAGACATTTGAACTATCTATCCTGATTATTCTCAAATTATTATTTGAAAAATTCCACTAAATTATTCTCCTCGTAAATCATATAAAATCATCCACTATAGCTCATCAAGAATTTAATTTACCACCTTTAATATTAAATCGACTCATTATTCTAATAATATTACTTCTTATATAATAATTTTCTACACATCCATTATTCCTATCATACTTATCAATCAAATTTTCATCTACCACAAAAGCATAAGTTAATTTATTTTAATATTATCACTAGATATTTCATATTTATCTTGATTACTTAAATTAAATCTAACTCACCACGTAGCACTTAGAGCTACCTGTGGATCACCTCATTGCCTTTCTTGCTTCTCTCAGCAATCTCCTCCGGTTGCTGATCGTCAACACCTGATATAATATTTATATTAAAATTTTAATTTATTCTTCAATTCTTCCATAATTCATACCCTTTGAAAATTCCTACTTTGAATTCCAAAAAATTTAATGTAAGCCAAATTTCAAAAATAAACTTCACGTTAATACTTTATGTTTTTTATAGGGCTTCTCGTGCTTCTCTATAAAATTCTCTCGTAAACCTCTTCAGAATTTTGCTCTTTCAACCTTTCTTTTGATCCCCAAGTGTTTAAAGAAAGAGAGTAATTTGAATCGTAGTTGAAGGAAATCCAAATAGGATTAGGTAAGTAATTAAGAAAAACTAAAGTTATATATATATATATATATATATATATATATATATATATATATATATATATATCCACACACATACATACAAAATTTACAAACACATTCTGAGCACTTACCCTCCCCAAACTGCTGTCACGACTGTGTGATGCTGTCTTACATGCAGCATCACACTCCTAACTTGGCAACAGGAGTCAACACCTGTTGCCACGTTATTTTTATTATTTTTTTTCTTTTTCCTAGACGCCAAATTATTTTTTCAAATTTTTTCTTTTCTTTTCTTTTCTTCTATGGACGCCAGATTTGTTCTTATAATTTTTTATAAAAATTAAAATTTTCACATATATATATATTATTTTAACTCTATGCCATAATTATTAAAGTACTTCTTTGCTCTTACTTTACAAATACGGTATTATTAAAGAAAGAGGCTGTACATTCACCTACAACAAGCCCCAACACCAAACTAACCACCAAAACAAACTTCACTGTTTTGTCCTCCATTTTCTAATTATCTCTTTTCTTTAATTTTCAAAAGGAAGATGTCAATATATCAAATTACTTGAATGGTTGGTAGCTTTTGGGGTTTAATGAAGAGGTGTATATATATATAATATAAGATAAAATACAATTACATCTCTCAAGTTGGATAGAAATTATAACTTTGTCTCCCACATTTAAGGAATTTAAGAAAAAATTAAAATAAAAAACACTAATTCCCTACAACTAATATCCACCACGTGTATATTACAACTTAGTATCAAGTTTAAGAAAACAACATACTCATCCCACTGTTAAGAAATTTAATTAACATTGGAAAAACACAAATACTTTTATACTAATATTAATCACATATGTGTAATAGACAACTTAAATCGCAGTAGAGAAGCACATATTCAGTGTAACATAATTATTAGAAAATATTTTTCATTAATTTTTTACTTTGACTAATTACTATTTTGGATGTAATTGTTTCATCAACTAAAACTTTTTGAGGAGAATGTTATTTCTCAAGAACTTGAAATTAAGTTGTAATTATTCTCAAATTTGAGGGATGTAATTATATTTTGCTGTATTATATAGGGTAAGTAGAGAATAAATAGTAAGATTTGGACATATCCTAATATATAAGTTTTTCCAATTATTTCACGCTCCTTATAGAAATTGCAAATTATATGTTTTTGCCATGAACCAATTTAAGCTAATTTCTTTCAAATTAACTTAAATACAAACCTAAACATGACCTAAATAACCTCTAATTATAGAAAATCTTGTTGGAGATCCCATCTAAAGACATTCTTTGTATTTGTCCACCATCGCACTCTTTTGTACAATGGATAAACCAAAAAAATCAAAAAATTCCACGGCATGAAATTCTTGGCTACACCCAATGCAAGTTAGGAGAGAGTACATGGATGCATTCAAGACATCCAAGCTTAAAAGAGAGTGCACTTATTTTATATTTTTGTCTCCTTTTGGACAACTTGGACGGATCTGGTGCATTCTTTCTCCACTTGCACTGAGTGCAACCTCAAATAGTTTTATGTAATTTTTCCGTGACATTAACAGTTCTTATTAACTTCTGCTAACTTTTATTCCTACTAAAAAGAACAAAAAGAAACATTTTCATTTTTTCAAGTCGGTGGTAGCGAACTACTGCTCTTCTGTTCATCAAATCAATGGTGGTAGTCCATGGCAAAAAACAAATGAAAAAAACTAAAATAGAAAAATGTGTTGGGCAATTCATAACAAGTAGGAAATAAAGGAATTTCTGGCAAAACATGATTTTAACGCTGTATTAGATCAACATCTTTTAACTTTGACAATTCATATTAGACCACCCATCCTTTTTTATATTCGGACAATTGACTGGTGATAATACGATACTTTTCGAAAATTCTCTTACAATTTACTGTTTTATTTTCCTAAAATTTATTGTAGTTAATGATTCATTTCATATTTTGATTCGTTAGTTTTTGTTTGGAGTATTCTCATACCTTTACTGTTTTAACTTTTGTTTTAAATGAAAACCAATGGTTTTGTAATTTTTGTAACAACAAACTTTTTCTGTCCCATGTTTTTAATCAATCTTTCTTAAAATGAATGATCAATATTATATGTCCATTCTCTTTAAATAAAATATAAAAAATCAATAACTTTGCAAGTATATTCTTAATCTCTTCTTTTTATGTTACACATAACTCTTGTAAGACTCACATGTATTTAGCTTCAATTTTAAGGAGGGTTTTGTCATTAAAAAATCTTGTTTGTTTTGAACAAAACAATATTTGCGTCAAAATTTGTGTAAATAAAAAATGGACTAAAAATATGAAATAGAGAAAAGAATTATTTACCAATGCTACAAAGATCTTACGCCCTCTCACTTGTGATCTACAAAATTAACATGCGAATCTTCTATTCTTAAAAGAACATCAATGCCAATCTAGGGTCTACAATTCAGGTACTATGATTCACTCCATTCAATAATTTAGCATCCACAAAATTATAAGAGTACATGTGAAATTGGGAATTACACGCATTTAGCCCAGCAAACAGAATGAAACTTTTATTCATTTGAATACCAATATAATAAGCCAAACATAAAATTAATCATCTTTACTTATTAAATCCGATAGAAAATTATTCCTTCTTGGTGCATTTCTCTGAGCAGGAGTTCACACAGCCTTCAATTTTCTCTTCATCTGACAAAACAGATAAAAAATCAGTTAATTTGTGAGAGGAGAGAGATATAGTTAAAACCTGTTCGGCCCAACAGTAAAAAATGGTTTATATATGGTTAGTAACAGATACTATTTCATAAATTCTTTTGAACATGTGTAAAGTTTAATTTCTTTGGAGCTGAGGTTGGTGCACAATGAGGAAGCACAACCGAGCTGGCTCAAATATTGGGTACCTGTCTGATTAGATGAAGAGGTTGGTTTAATGCAATCTTTCATGCACTTCGCAGGGCATTTAAAGGGTGATTTGCCAATAGAACTTAAAATGAAGCAATTCTCGTAGCAATTTGTAACGGCACATCCCGGGTTGGCCACCCCCGAGACGGTATTGTCATATTTTGAAAATTCCAGCACGACACATATATGTAACAATGAAAAAATAATACCAACACAAATTTTTTCATCAATCCTCAACCCACAACAGGGGAGATACATCATTCTGATCTTAACTTAAACATTTTATACAACGTAATATGCATGAATATCTACAAATAAATTTTTATTTTTTCCTCATAAATAACATTTTAACATATCAAGCAATAACAATCAAAATTTAAAGCAAATATAATGTGTGAAGTGAAATGTTATTATTATTGGGAACATCTTCCTACATTTCGACATGTTTTTATCTTAGACTAGCTCTGCCTTCTCGGTTCTTTCATTCTTTTTTAGACCGATAGCCTTCTCGGTTCTTTTATTCTCATTTAGATCGGCTGTCTTCCCAATTCTTTCATTCTCATTTAGATCTGTTGCCTTCCCAGTTATTTTATTTCTTGCATATGCATATGAATAATGATATGAATATGCATATGAATAATAAAATAAAAACAAGCATATATTCAGACATTTAAACTATCTATCCTGATTATTCTCAAATTATTATTTGAAAAATTTCACTAAATTATTCTCCTTGTAAATCATATCAAATCATCCACTATAGCTCGTCAAGAATTTCATTTACCACCTTTAATACTAAATCGACTCATTATTCTAATAATATTACTTCTCATATAATAATTTTCTACACGTCCATTATTCCTATCATACCTATCAATAAAATTTTCATCTACCCCCAAAGCATAAGTTAATAATTTATTTTAATATTATCACTAGATATTTCATATTTATCTTGATTACTTAAATTAAATCTAACTCACGACGTAGCACTTAGAGGTACCTGTGTTTCACCTCATTGCATTTCTTACTCATCTCAGCAATCTCTCCCGGATGGTGTTTATATAGTGGAAGACCCGGAGCAATATGGGTTGCAGATTCGATGTGGGATACTGCCCGTGTGCGCTCGATCGCAGTGTGGTGCGATCGATCGCAGGTACGATCGATCGCATGTCTTGTGCGCTCGATCACATGTCTGCTACGATCGATCGCAGATGCACTGAACTTCAAATATTTCGATGTGGGATGTTGACCATGCGCTCGTTCGTAGGTAGGTGCGCTCGATCGCATATCTCGTGCGATCGATCGCAATGTCCACAGAAGCTTCACATCTCCTGAAATGCTTTATTTTCTCCACAAACCTGTAAAAATACACAAAACACAAGAAAGACGTAAAATAAAGTGAAATACTACTAACTAAGAGTATAACAAATATAAGTTAAGGGTCTAAAATATGCAATATTTAAGACTCATCAAATACCCCCAAACTTATATTTTGCTAGTCCCTTAGCAAAACAAAATAAAATACTCAATGAAAAACAAAGAACATAAAGATAAAGTCATCACTCATGGCATCCAAAAATTTAAGGAGCACACATCACCACGATATTCATTCATAAGCAAGCTTAAAAAGGTAAACCCATCTTCGCAATGAATAGAAATGTTAAAATCTAATTACTTACAAAAGGCAGGATAAGGCATCACAAGCTTGAATCAGTGTAAGGTGAATTAGCATATAAAAATGAAGCTTCCAAGTAACTCTAATGTGTAAGGTCTCCATGTCTCAAGATTCACCGAATTTCCCATCAAAAATGAACGAAAAGGCATAGTTTTTATTTTATTCTTTTTTCTTTTTATTTTTTTAACAATAATAAGGCACGACTATGTTTAGTTCCCTTAAGCTTTCTAATTAACCCATGTAGCGAGTGTTGAGTCAATGACTCCCAAACCAGGTGGTTTTAGGGCATTAGGTGTAAAGACACCCCTAAGGACTTACTAACTCGAGTCAAAAAGGCTACGAAATTAAACCGACCTTAATATTACCAAGCAAAATTCCACCTTTTGACGTGAACACTCACTGCTTACTGAGGCAAGAGGTACAGTTACTCAGCGAAAAGTTTATTGATAATTTTTTTTTTAATATTTTCCCATGCCCAAGAGTTCATTCAACAAGTCATCCAGTTTCAGTTAAGATAAGGAAAAATACACATTAAAATCACATGTCATACCTCACATAATTTGTACTAATGTGCTCGTGTTAGATTATGTCAAACATGTGAATTCTCAAATGCCTAAGGTAAGTAACTAAATTTTAAAATTTATCACCAGATCATGTGTTCAAAATGTTAAGCTCACCAATGACATCACATCACAGAAAATGTTTAGATCAACCAAAATTTCACGATAACATGAGCATGCATTTATCTCTATGACGAAAAGACAACAAATTAGGACAAAGTGTGTGATGTGTCTCCCATACCCCCAAACTTAAATTACACATTGACCCCAATGTGTGACTAATATGGAAAGAGCTGACCTGAGATATGGAGAACTATCTGGACTGGTATGGCTCATAGCATACCCCCAAACTTGAACTGAAGTACGCTTTGTCCCTGAAAAATAAAAACTGGAAAACAAAAAATACTGGAAACAAACATTAATTATAAAAATGTGAAATAATAAATAAACAAAAGAAAAGATAAGCTGTGGGGTGCCTCCCATGAGCGCTAAGTTTAACGTCTTCAGCCAGACCCAACATTAGTAAACATGCCCAACTAAACACTCCACCATCTGATCAATAAATGGGAATGGAAAATGATCAGGCCTAGTGGCAGCATTCAATTTACGGTAGTCTAGACACTTTCTCCATCTTGACTGCACTCGAGTTGGAACCAACTCATCGTCTTTATTTACTACCGTCAATTCAGCACTTTTGGGCATGACTTTAATCAGGCTCACCCCCTTGCTATCAGAGATGGGATAAATGATCCCTGCCTCTAACAGCTTAATATCTTTTTCCCTCACAATCTCTTGCATAGCAGGGTTGAGCCTTCTTTGTGGCTCCCTCGATGGCTTGGCATTCTCCTCCAACTGTATCGTGTGTATTACCAACAAGGGGTTGATTCGCTTGACATCCTCAATAGTCTAGCCTATAGCTTCCTTATGCTCTCTTAAGACGTCCAATAATTTCTCCTCTGGAGCATCACCAAAATCTAAAGCTATAATTATAGGCAAAGAATCTGCTGGACCTAGGAACTTATACTTAAGATTGTCTGGTAAAGGCTTAAGTTCCTTCTTGGGGGGTTCAGGTGTTGTGGTTTCCTCCATCTCACTGATCTTTTGAGGAGCAGACTCCAAAGTAGCGTTTGCTTGCTCAAACAACTTATTTAAATCCAAATCGTCTTCAAATTGAGCAAAGCATGCCTCCAAAATGTCCTCAGACTTCCCTTCTTTCTTGGAAGCTTGTAGTCTCTCAGGGTAAGGCACTTTAGGTAAAAACAACCTAGAGAGATTATTAATAATAGGTGTGGCTGTAGATGGCTCAGCATCTCTCTTCTCATTGTTGCCACTTTCTTGCCCTTGATGCATAGCAGGGTTATCTTCCACTTGATTGTGCACTTGTCTCCCAGACCTCAACGGGACAATTGATTGCACTTGTTCCTGCCAATGCATAGGAGTTAATAAATTTTCCACTGCAAACTGTTCCTTTGGGTTAGGATCAGTTTGACTGGGGAACGTTCCTTCCTCTCCTTCACCCACATAACTCGCGATTTGATCAATTTGACTCTCTAGTGTGGCAATCGCTTGTGTGTTTTCTATTGTTGCACTCACTTCACTCATAGATTGGCTAGTCGTTTTCATGAAATCATTGAGAGCATCCTCCAATGACTGTGAAACCGACGCTGGCGCTTGAATGGGAGCTTGGTAAGCGGGTGATGGTGCTGGATAAGCTGAGTGACCATAACTTGGAATTGGTGGAGGAAATTCTGGAGGGTATTGATTGTGAGCATGATAAGGGTCTCCTCCCGGATTCCTCAGTTGGTTCTACGTCCATGAAACATTAGAGTGGTCCCACCACCCTGGATTGTATGTTTTAGAGTAAGATCCATTTGATTGTCGACAACACTCATTGAAAGCATTCATTTGTTCCATGGGATACTCGGCAAAAGCCGTCATTGATGGACAATTCTGTGCTTAATGTAGAGGACTAGCACAAATGGAACAGCTATCAACATTGAATATGTTGGCAGCATTGAGGGACGGGCCGATCATTTTAATGAAATCCTTGAGGGCGTCTTCTAAAGACTGTGAAACCGGCGCTGGATTCATCCACAATTTTTTAATTAAATTATTTTTTTTTTAAATTGATAACTAACTAGTAGAAAAATAAAATCAATTCAGACAAAAAATTTTAACAAACCAAACAAATCCCCGGCAACGGCGCCAAAAACTTGTTGTGAGTTTTAAATTTATTCGCAAGCGCACGAGTCGTTTGCAATATAGCGTTGTGCAAGTGCGAGGTCGAATCCACAGGGAATTGCGTTGTGAAAATATATTTTTAATCTAAACTAACCTTATCTTAACCTAGTTCCGAATTGTGAATGATATTGCAAAAGAAATATAAACTAAACTAAGTTGATTTAAAAACTAATAATTAAAAACACTAAGGTTTCCGAATCCACCCCACCAAAGTTAAGCATATATGTTCTAAAAATATAGCCTATCAAAACATTCCATGAATCCAACTATAAGAAAAAAAACAAAGAATATCCCAACTAAACTAAGAGCATCCAATGTATCCGCTCTTAACAAATCACAAAGGAAATCCAATTTAATCGAAAAGCATTCAATGTATCCATCAGATGAAACACAAGGAATATCCAACAGACAATTTAAACTCAATCAATTATAAGATTAACTCAAATAATTGACAGAACATTTATACTAAAAATTGTCAGATTTGTACAAGCAAATCTGAACTACTACACCAAACAACGGCGGGGCTTCATCTTCAACCTTAGCTGAAGAATCTAGCCACTCATAACTATGAAACTATAATTCATAATAAAAGTGCTAAACATTAAACTACAACAACAAAATAAAAATAAATAAATAAACAACTTTACATGGGAGAAATTCCACTCGCTGACGGGCGGCGCTTCCCCTCATGGTAGCAATGCCTTCGGGATCCACTAGGATGCTGGCGGATGTCCACTGGTAAACACCAAAGTGGCTCAGGAATTGTACACTGAATGATGAAGCCAGATGGTGTTTATATAGGGGAAGACCCGGAGCAATATGGGTTGCAGATTCGATGTGGGATACTGCCCATGTGCGCTCGATCGTAGTGTGGTGCGATCGATCGCAGGTACGATCGATCGCATGTCTTGTGCGCACGATCTCATGTGCGCTCGATCGCATGTCTGCTACGATCGATCGCAGATGCACTGAACTTCAAATATTTCGATGTGGGATGTTGACCATGCGCTCGTTCGTAGGTAGGTGCGCTCGATCGCATATCTCGTGCGATCGATCGCAATGTCCACAGAAGCTTCACATCTCCTGAAATGCTTTATTTTCTTCACAAACCTGTAAAAATACACAAAACACAAGAAAGACGTAAAATAAAGTGAAATACTACTAACTAAGAGCATAACAAATATAAGTTAAGGGTCTAAAATATGCAATATTTAAGACTCATCAAATACCCCCAAACTTATATTTTGCTAGTCCCTTAGCAAAACAAAATAAAATACTCAATGAAAAACAAAGAACATAAAGATAAAGTCATCACTCATGGCATCCAAAAATTTAAGGAGCACACATCACCACGATATTCATTCATAAGCAAGCTTAAAAAGGTAAACCCATCTTCGCAATGAATAGAAATGTTAAAATCTAATTACTTACAAAAGGCAGGATAAGGCATCACAAGCTTGAATCAGTGTAAGGTGAATTAGCATATAAAAATGAAGCTTCCAAGTAACTCTAATGTGTAAGGTCTCCATGTCTCAAGATTCACCGAATTTCCCATAAAAAATGAACGAAAAGGCATAGTTTTTATTTTATTCTTTATTCTTTTTATTTTTTTAACAATAATAAGGCACGACTATGTTTAGTTCCCTTAAGCTTTCTAATTGACCCATGTAGCGAGTGTTGAGTCAATGACTCCCAAACCAGGTGGTTTTAGGGCATTAGGTGTAAAGACACCCCTAAGGACTTACTAACTCGAGTCAAAAAGGCTACGAATTTAAACCGACCTTAATATTACCAAGCAAAATTCCACCTTTTGACGTGAACACTCACTGCTTACTGAGGCAAGAGGTCCAGTTACTCAGCGAAAAGTTTATTGATAATTTTTTTTTAAAAATATTTTCCTATGCCCAAGAGTTCATCCAACAAGTCATCCAGTTTCAGTTAAGATAAGGAAAAATACACATTAAAATCATATGTCATACCTCACATAATTTGTGCTAATGTGCTCGTGTTAGATTATGTCAAACATGTGAATTCTCAAATGCCTAAGGTAAGTAACTAAATTTTAAAATTTATCACCAGATCATGTGTTCAAAATGTTAAGCTCACCAATGACATCACATCAAAGAAAATGTTTAGATCAACCAAAATTTCACGATAACATGAGCATGCATTTATCTCTATGACGAAAAGACAACAAATTAGGACAAAGTGTGTGATGTGTCTCCCATACCCCCAAACTTAAATTACACATTGACCCCAACGTGTGACTAATATGGAAAGAGCTGACCTGAGATATGGAGAACTATCTGGACTGGCATGGCTCATAACATACCCCCGAACTTGAACTGAAGTACGCTTTGTTCCTGAAAAATAAAAACTGGAAAACAAAAAATACTGGAAACAAACATTAATCATAAAAATGCGAAATAATAAATAAACAAAAGAAAAGATAAGCTGTGGGGTGCCTCCCATGAGCGCTAAGTTTAACGTCTTCAGCCAGACCCAACATTAGTAAACATGCCCAACTAAACACTCCACCATCTGATCAATAAATGGGAATGAAAAATGATCAGGCCTAGTGGCAGCATTCAATTTACGGTAGTCTAGACACTTTCTCCATCTTGACTGCACTCGAGTTGGAACCAACTCATCGTCTTTATTTACTACCGTCAATTCAGCACTTTTGGGCATGACTTTAATCAGGCTCACCCCCTTGCTATCAGAGATGGGATAAATGATCCCTGCCTCTAACAGCTTAATATCTTTTTCCCTCACAATCTCTTGCATAGCAGGGTTGAGCCTTATTTGTGGCTCCCTCGATGGCTTGGCATTCTCCTCCAACTGTATCGTGTGTATTACCAACGAGGGGTTGATTCCTTTAACATCCTCAATAGTCCAGCCTATAGCTTCTTTATGCTCTCTTAAGACGTCCAATAATTTCTCCTCTGGAGCATCACCAAAATCTAAAGCTATAATTATAGGCAAAGAATCTGCTGGACCTAGGAACTTATACTTAAGATTGTCTGGTAAAGGCTTAAGTTCCTTCTTGGGGGGTTCAGGTGTTGTGGTTTCCTCCATCTCACTGATCTTTTGAGGAGCAGACTCCATTGTAGCATTTGCTTGCTCAAACAACTTATTTAAATCCAAATCGTATTCAAATTGAGCAAAGCATGCCTCCAAAATGTCCTCAGACTTCCCTTCTTTCTTGGGCACTTGTCGTCTCTCAGGGTAAGGCACTTTAGGTAAAAACGACCTAGAGAGATCATTAATAATAGGTGTGGCTGTAGATGGCTCAGCATCTCTCTTCTCATTGTTGCCACTTTCTTGCCCTTGGTGCATAACAGGGTTATCTTCCACTTGATTGTGCACTTGTCTACCAGACCTCAATGGGACAATTGATTGCACTTGTTCCTGCCAATGCATAGGAGTTAATAAATTTCCCACTGCAAACTGTTCCTTTGGGTTAGGATCAGTTTGACTGGGGAACGTTCCTTCCTCTCCTTCACCCACATAACTTGCGATTTGATCAATTTGACTCTCTAGTGTGGCAATCGCTTGGGTGTTTTCTATTGTTGCGCTCATCACTTCACTCATAGATTGACTAGTCGTTTTCATGAAATCATTGAGAGCGTCCTCCAATGACTGTGAAACCGACGCTGGCACTTGAATGGGAGCTTGGTAAGCGGGTGATGGTGCTAGATAAGCTGAGTGACCATAACTTGGAATTGGTGGAGGAAATTCGGGAGGGTATTGATTGTGAGCATGATAAGGGTCTCCTCCCTGATTCCTCAGTTGGTTCTGCGTCCATGAAACATTAGAGTGGTCCCACCACCCTGGATTGTATGTTTCAGAGTAAGATCCATTTGATTGCCAACAACACTCATTGAAAGCATTCATTTGTTCCATGGGATACTCGGCAAAAGCCGTCATTGATGGACAATTCGGTGCTAAATGCAGAGGACTAGCACAGATGGAACAGCTATCAACATTGAATGTGTTGGCAGCATTGAGGGACCGGCCGATCATTTTAATGAAATCCGTGAGGGCGTCCTCTAAAGACTGTGAAATCGGCGCTGGATTCATCCACATTTTTTTTAATTAAATTAAATTTTTTTTTTAAATTGATAACTAACTAGTAGAAAAATAAAATCAATTCAGACAAAAAATTTTAACAAACCAAACAAATCCCCGGTAGTGGCGCCAAAAACTTGTTGTGAGTTTTAAATTTACTCGCAAGCGCACGAGTCGTTTGCAATATAGCGTTGTGCAAGTGCGAGGTCGAATCCACAAGGAATTGCGTTGTGAAAATATATTTTTAATCTAAACTAACTTTATCTTAACCTAGTTCCGAATTGTGAATGATATTGCAAAAGAAATATAAACTAAACTAAATTGATTTAAAAACTAATAATTAAAAACACTAAGGTTTCCGAATCCACCCCACCAAAGTTAAGCATATATGTTCTAAAAATATAGCCTATCAAAACATTCCATGAATCCAACTATAAGACAAAAAACAAAGAATATCCCAACTAAACCAAAAGCATCCAATGTATCCGCTCTTAACAAATCACAAAGGAAATCCAATTTAATCGAAAAGCATTCAATGTATCCATCAGATGAAACACAAGGAATATCCAACAGACAATTTAAACTCAATCAATTATAAGATTAACTCAAATAATTGACAGAACATTTATACTAAAAATTTTCAGATTTGTACAAGCAAATCTGAACTACTACGCCAAACAACGGCGGGGCTTCATCTTCAACCTTAGCTGAAGAGTCTAGCCACTCATAACTATGAAACTATAATTCATAATAAAAGTGCTAAACATTAAACTACAACAACTAAATAAAAATAAATAAATAAACAACTTTACATGGGAGAAATTCCACTCGCTGACGGGCGGCGCTTCCCCTCGTTGTAGCAATGCCTTCGGGATCCACCAGAATGCTGGCGGATGTCCACCAGTAAACACCAAAGTGGCTCAGGAATTGTACACTGAATGATGAAGCCAGATGGTGTTTATATAGGGGAAGACCCGGAGCAATATGGGTTGCAGATTCGATGTGGGATACTGTCCGTGTGCGCTCGATCGCAGTGTGGTGCGATCGATCGCAGGTACGATCGATCGCATGTCTTGTGCGTACGATCTCATGTGCGCTCGATCGCATGTCTGCTATGATCGATCGCAGATGCACTGAACTTCAAATATTTTGATGTGGTATGTTGACCATGCGCTCGTTCGTAGGCAGGTGCGCTCGATCGTATATCTCATGCGATCGATCACAATGTCTCCAGAAGCTTCACATCTCCTGAAATGCTTTATTTTCTCCACAAACCTGTAAGAATACACAAAACACAAGAAAGACGTAAAATAAAGTGAAATACTACTAACTAAGAGCATAACAAATATAAGTTAAGGGTCTAAAATATGCAATATTTAAGACTCATCAGAGAGTCCCAACCTAACATTCTCTGGTTCGACGGCAAACAACAAATGTTTATCATCATAGTGTTTCCATGCCTTATCATCCGCCAAGTGGATGACCATTTCTAGCTCACTATGTTTTCCCTCTTTGTGCCATCTCATGTATTGGGCAGTGTTTCTGGACGTACAAATTCTTTGAAGCCTTGATGTGACTGGAAGGTAACACAACACCTTGTATGGTATGTCCTTTTGCTTCTTATTACCCACTTATTTAGGTTGAAATAGATCATGGCCACACACGTCATACTTTTTATTTTCATTGTCTTTCTTGTAATACAACATACAATCATTTGGGCATGCATGTATTCTCTCATACCTAAATCCTAACCCATTTACCATATTCTTCAACTAGTAAAAATTTTCAGGCAACTTCTCTCTTTTCGGTAACATACGCTTGATTATTGACATTAACCGATCGTAAGAGTTCTCAGACATGTTGAAATTAGATTTACAATTCAATAGTTACGGGACTTTTGATAACTTAGTATGCTTTTTGAAACCCTCCCACAAAGGCTTATCATCATCTCTCAACATATCATAAAACTTTGTAGCATCAGGATTCGGCCCCTCTTCTGTATCCCAATTAAAATTTGGCCCAGTAGCATCCATTACTGTCTCCCCAATTTGATTCGTTTCTCTATAACCTTTTTCGACATAATCAAATAATTCTGTTGACGATTCCTCAACCCAATTAGCTTCTCTATGGAGAGACCAACGCTTGTAATAATTAACAAAACCCTTTCTGTATAGGTGCAGGGTAACCTTATCTTGAGTTAGGAACTTATTTTTCTTACAAACTTTGCAAGGAAACCAAATAGTTCTCTCGTGCACAAACTTTACATTACTATAGGCGAAGTCAAGAAATTCTTGACCTCATCAAACTCAAATGATAAAGCATTATCCATAACCCGACGGTCCATCCAACTTCGGTCAACTAACATCATTCCACCGACTAAAATCAAATCAAATCAAATCTCAAAGTTTTTCCCATTTCCAATTGATGCATGTTGTTTCTTAATAACCATGTTCTTTCCATTCACTAATAGGTAGAGGTTCATAACCCATTCAAGAATGTGTGATCTATATTGCAGTTAGTTTTTCCAGGCTTGTTTGTTTCAAGTAAATTTTGCCAGCATCTCCCTTTAGTTCTCCAAGCACACGACTTAAATGCAAAGCTATCTCCTAAAGAAAATAGCCTCGAATTTAGTATGTATCTAGAGAACAAGGAGAAGATGATACCAAAATTTACTCGAAACAAAAAAAAAAGTATAGAAAACTAATTGCAATATATATCACGCATTCCTAAATTGTCTATACTAGATAATCCAAATATTATTTGAACACAAACACTTTCATTGCACATACTAATTGGTAAGCAATGAAACATTTTCAAGCTTAATAATCTCTAGATAGGTAATCTAAGGGTAAGACCTAAGTTATAAGAATTATAAGATTTCCATTAATAAGGACATATTCTGATTTTTTCAGGACCAGCATGGAAGCTTCGGTTAATACTCTTCGCTATGATTTAGAGGTTTTTAAGTCTTGCACTGAGGGATCTCTTAATGACAACCGAGAAATCTTGACTCATAATTCTGATCAAGGTTCTTAAATCTTGGAGTCTTTCTTTCTGTTTGATTAGTCTTTTTTTCAACGATCAAACTTTTGCAAGGACGTATATTTATTTCATTTTCATGCATTTTAGTTTCATGTTTTCACTCGAGGGAGCCTTTTACCTTTGAATTTCTTGAAAGTTTTATGGATTTCTTTTTCATTAATTATGGTTGGTTGTGGTTGTTTTGTATATGTTTACTTCTTTTGTAAGAAGTTATATGGAAAAATAGGGGAAATTCTACCTATTTTTCTATAAAATTCTCATAGTTAGCTTTTCTTTTTCTACATATGGATGCTCACTGTTAGGGGGGAGCTTGTCAAATTTTTTTTTTTCATTTTATGATGTTGTCAAAACAGGGGAGAAAGAAGTCTGTTTCAGAAAGAAAAAAAAAAAAAACTTAGGCTAATTAATCATGAGAAAAAGGGGGAGAAAAATTAACAATTAACTTTTCTTATACATAGTAGCTAATTTGTTTACTCTTTAAAATTGTTTGGTTGGATTATGCTTTAAAATGCAAGGGGTTTTATTAAAATTACATAGGAGACTTTGTCAAAGTTTCTTCAAAAAGCAGACACTTAGTATTTATAAATAACTTTTTAAGAAATTGTTTTCTCATCATCAAAAAATGGGAGATTGTTAACCCATCTTTTATCTAAGTTTTCCATTATTTAAGGTGCTTTGATCAAACATTAGAAGGTGTGCACATACTTCATCTCACTAGCTCCAAGATTCAACATTTTGTGGCAATTTCAAAGAAGAATATATTTGAGCATGGAGGTCTTAAGGTAGTTAAGTATTACATAATCTCTCTCTCAATTACTTAGCTTTAAATGACTCAGTTTGTTTTCAAAATATCTTGCTTAGAACCCTAGTTCTTTTTTTCAAATTGGGTGCAAAAAGTTTAAGTAAAAAGTTGTGTTTTCGGTAACCATAGTGGACTATGTTGGTACAACAGTTGATTGGAATTCTGTTAAGCCTTTCCTTTAAAAATTACATAACCTCAAAGATAGTCGACTATAAGGTCTTCATAGTCGACTGTGTGGGAAATAAAAAAAATTTCATAGTCCACTAGGTGTTCTCACAGTTGATTGTGCCTCACTCATTAAGCCTCATCATTCGATTTTTAAAGAGCATAGTCGAAATCAACTGGGACTAAACCATAGTCAACTGTATTGTCGTGTATAGCGACTATTTTTAAAAATTGAGGTGGGAGAGTGCGCATTAAATGCACCAAACAAACATTTGATGCCTCTAACGGCCAATTGGAGTTGAAGCTATAAATACCCATTATAAATGATCATTTAGTTTCATCTACAACACTCAATTTCTTCAAATGCTTATTTATAACTCTTCAAAGCTTTTAAAATCTTATCTTTGAGCCATTCTTAACCTTTGTTCTTGTGAGAGAGAAAAATATTTGAGTTGTAATCATTAATTTCATTCTCTCTTGTGTACCAAAAATCTCTCATTCAATTCTATCTTATAAGGAAGAGTTGGTGTAACTCTTGTGAGTGTTTAGGTGTTACACACTTTGAGTGAAATTCTTTTGTGTAAAGATATCTTGTAAAGGTTTTAACAACACCTGGGAAGTTACTTGTTTGTATTAGTGAAACCTTCAAAGAGAGCCTTAAAGAGAAGTGGACATTGGGTCAGATGTGATTCCGATATTGTCGAACCATTATAAATCAAGTTTCCACGCTCTTCTCTCTTCCTCCTTTAATTTTCAGTAAGCTTATATTTATTGTTATATTACTTGTTCTTGATTGGTTATTTAATCTTGTGATTATATTTATATTTGTGGAAAAAATTAAACCCAATTCACTCTCCTCTTGGGTCTTGGGTTTCCTTAGTTAACAAAAATTAATGAGGTTTTGGTTCAGTGGTAAAATATCAATATTGAGTCCTTGAAAAAAATCTCAAGCTTGACTCCCAAAAAGCCCAATTTCCCTAATTAGAAGTTTGTGTGGATAGAATATTTATTTAGTATCAATTATTATCTCTTTCTTGTTATAGATACTGTTGAATTTTTTATTTGAACTAAGTGTAATTATTTTTTTCAAAACAAAAGGTTAATGGGTAATTTAGGTCTTCAAAAATTTTCGTCGGGCCAAAAAAATCCACATTTAAGATTGTTTAGATAAATGGGGACGAGGAATGCATTCACTGTCCCAAACCTGTTCCGTTGTCATTTCCATGGCTGCATCGTTTTTAGCACACAACAGGACAAAACTCCACCACAATACACCTTTCTTTGTTCGAAATATAGTAAAATAATAGAAAGTGGAAGAGAAAGTAAAATGAAGGGGAAGAGTATTGGTTTGACTTCTTGCTATACAAAGGGCATGCAAATTTAATAGTCCTACTTATAAGACTATAGTATAATAACCTACAAAACATCACTTAATAACTTTATTATTAAAAGGTTTAATCACCTTTAGAATAGGGTATAACAACTAATTTGACTAACCGGCAGGTGCGCCTTTATGTAACCTCAATTGGGTTATAATAGCCAAACCCATACACACAAATCCTTGAACATATAAATGTTTTCCTATCAAAATATACAACAAATTTTGTGTGAGGAAATAAAGAAAATACATTGGTGGCTTGGCGTAACTAATTGATAACCATACCTCACTTTTAAGGAGAAGGTCCCAAATTTGAAACCCTTCACCCGTAATTATATAAAAAAAATAATTCATAATTTTTTATTAAAAAATTATACAATATGAAATGAGAAGCTAAATTCAAAAGTATAAAAACTATTTTGATTTCGAACAGTTAATTCGGTTAAAATTGAAAACTAAACAACCCTATCAGAAGGGGGAATTTCTTAGCTAGTTGCACTCAGTGCAAGTGGAGAAAGAATACACCAGATGCATCCAAGCTGTCCAAAAGGAGAGAAAAATATAAAACCAGAAAACTCTCTTTTAAGCTTGGATGTCTTGAATGCACCCATGTACTCTCTCTTAACTTGCATCGGGTGTAGCCAAGAATTTCTCGCCGTGGAGTTTTTATATTTTATATTTTTTGTTTATCCATTGTACAAAAAAAGTGCAATCATGGACAAATACAAAAAAATGTCTTTAGATGGGATATCCAACAAAATTTTCTATAATTACATGTTATTTAGGTCATTTTTAGGTTTGTATTTAAGTTAATTTGAAAGAAATTAGCTTAAATTGGTTCAAGGCAAATACATATAATTTGCAATTTCTATAAGGAGCATAAAATAATTGGAAAAAGTTATATATTAGGATATGTCCAAATCTTACTATTTATTATCTACTTACCATATATAATGCTGCAAAATATAATTACATCCCTCAAATTTGGGAATAATTAGAACTTAATTTCAAGTTCTTGAAAAATAACATTCTCCTCAAAAAGTTTTAGTTGATGTAAAAATTACACCCAAAATAGTAAATAGTCAAAGTAAAAATTAATGAAAATTCATTTCTAATAATCATGTAACATTGAATATGTGCTTCTCTACTGCGATTTAAGTTGTCAATTACACATATGTGATTAATATTAGTATAAAGGTATTTGTGTTTTTCCAATGTTAGTTAAATTTCTTAACAGTGGGATGAGTATGTTGTTTTCTTAAACTTGATACTAAATTGTAATGTACACATGTGGTGCAAATTAGTTGTAGGGAATTTGTGTTTTTTATTTTAATTTTTTCTTAAATTCCTTAAAGGTGGGAGATAAAGTTATAATTACTATCAAACTTCAGAGATATAATTGTATTTTATCTTATATTATACATATATATATATATACACACACATTTGTACACACCTTCCTTGAACCCCAAAAGCTAGCAGCCATTCAAGTAATTTGATATATTGACATCTTCCTTTTGAAACTTAAAGAAAAGAGATAATTAGAAAATGGAGGACAAAACAGTGAAGTTTGTTTTGATGGTTTGTTTGGTGTTGGGGCTTGGTGTAGGTGAATGTATAGCCTCTTTCTCTAATAATACCCGTATTTGTAAAGTAAGGGTAAAGAAGTACTTTAATAATTATGACATAGAGTTAAAATAATATATATATATATATATATATATTTACAAATGTGGAAGATTTAATTTTCATAAAAAAAATTCTAAAAAAAATCTGGCGTCCAGAATAAGAAAAGAAAAAAAAAATATAAAAGAAAATAGGTGTCCAGAAAAAGGAAAAAAATAATAAAAATAAAAATAACGTGGCAACAGGTGTTGACACATGTTGCCAAGTAAGGAGTGTGATGCTGCATGTAAGACAGCATCACACGATCGTGGCAGTAGTTTGGGGAGGGTAAGTGCTCAGAATGTGTTTGAAAATTTTGCATGTTTGTGTGTGTGTGTGTATATATATATATATATATATATATATATAACTTTAGTTTGTTTTGATTACTTACCAAATCCTGTTTGGTTTTCCTTCAACTACGATTCAAATTACTCCCTTTCTTTAAACACTTGGAGATCGAAAGAAATGTTGAAAGAGCAAAATTCTGAAGGGGTTTATGGGAGAATCTTATAAAGAACCATGGGAAGCTCTAAGAAAAACATAAAGTAGTAATGTGAAGTTTATTTTTGAAATTTGGCTTACATGAAATTCCCTGAAATTCAAAGTGAGAATTTTTAAAAGGCATAAATTATGGAAGAATTGAAGACTCTTCAGCTAAGGTTGAAGATGAAGCCCCGCCGTTGTTTGGCGTAGTAGTTCAGATTTGCTTGTACAAATCTGACAATTTTTAGTATAAATGTTCTGTCAATTATTTGAGTTAATCTTATAATTGATTGAGTTTAAATTGTCTGTTGGATATTCCTTGTGTTTCATCTGATGGATACATTGAATGCTTTTCGATTAAATTGGATTTCCTTTGTGATTTGTTAAGAGCGGATACATTGGATGCTTTTGGTTTAGTTGGGATATTCTTTATTTTTTGTCTTATAGTTGGATTCATGGAATGTTTTGATAGGCTATATTTTTAGAACATATATGCTTAACTTTGGTGGGGTGGATTCGGAAACCTTAGTGTTTTTAATTATTAGTTTTTAAATCAACTTAGTTTAGTTTATATTTCTTTTGCAATATCATTCACAATTCGGAACTAGGTTAAGATAAAGTTAGTTTAGATTAAAAATATATTTTCACAGCGCAATTCCCTGTGGATTCGACCTCGCACTTACACAGCGCTATATTGCAAACGACTCGTGCGCTTGCGAGTAAATTTAAAACTCACAACAAGTTTTTGGCGCCGTTGCCGAGGATTTGTTTGGTTTGTTAAAATTTTTGGTCTGAATTGATTTTATTTTTCTACTAGTTAGTTATCAATTTAAAAAAAAATTTTAATTTAATTAAAAAAAATGTGGATGAATCCAGCACCGGTTTCACAATCTTTAGAGGACACCCTCAAGGATTTCATTAAAATGATCGGCCCGTCCCTCAATGCTACCAACACATTTAATGTTGATAGCTGTTCCATCTGTGCTAGTCCTCTGCATTTAGCATAGAATTGTCCATTAATGATGGCTTTTGTCGAGTATCCCATGGAACAAATGAATGGTTTCAATGAGTGTTGTTGGCAATCAAATGGATCTTACTCTGAAACATTCAATCCAGGGTGGTGGGACCACTCTAATGTTTCATGGACGCAGAACCAACTGAGGAATCAGGGAGGAGACCCTTATCATGCTCACAATCAATACCCTCCCGAATTTCCTCCACCAATTCCAAGTTATGGTCACTCAGCTTATCCAGCACCATCACCCGCTTACCAAGCTCCCATTCAAGCGCCAGCGTCGGTTTCACAGTCATTGGAGGACACTCTCAATGATTTCATGAAAATGACTAGCCAATCTATGAGTGAAGTGATGAGTGCAACAATAGAAAACACCCAAGCGATTGCCACACTAGAGAGTCAAATTGATCAAATCGCAAGTTATGTGGGTGAAGGAGAGGAAGGAACGTTCCCTAGTCAAACTGATCCTAACCCAAAGGAACAGTTTGCAGTGGGAAATTTATTATTGGCAGGAACAAGTGCAATTAATTGTCCCATTGAGGTCTGGGAGACAAGTGCACAATCAAGTGGAAGATAACCCTGCTATGCACCAAGTGCAAGAAAGTGACAACAATGAGAAGAGAGATGCTGAGCCATCTACAGCCACACCTATTATTAATGATCTCTCTAGGTTATTTTTACCTAAAGTGCCTTACCCTGAGAGACTACAAGCACCCAAGAAAGAAGCGAAGTCTGAGGACATTTTGGAGGCATGCTTTGCTCAATTTGAAGACGATTTGGATTTAAATAAGTTGTTTGAGCAAACAAATGCTACTTTGGAGTCTGCTCCTCAAAAGATCAGTGAGATGGAGGAAACCACAACACCTGAACCCCCCAAGATGGAACTTAAGCCTTTACCAGACAATCTTAAGTATAAGTTCCTAGGTCCAGCAGATTCTTTGCCTATAATTATAGTTTTAGATTTGGGTGATGCTCTAGAGGAGAAATTATTGGACGTCTTAAGAGAGCATAAGGAAGCTATAGGCTGGACTATTGAGGATGTCAAGGGAATCAAACCCTCGTTCGTAATACACACGATACAGTTGGAGGAGAATGCCAAGCCATCGAGGGAGCCACAAAGAAGGCTCAACCCTGCTATGCAAGAGGTTGTGAGGGCAAAAGATATTAAGCTGTTAGAGGCAGGGATCATTTATCCCATCTCTGATAGCAAGGGGGTGAGCCTGATTAAAGTCGTGCTGAATTGATGGTAGTAAATAAAGACGATGAATTGGTTCCAACTCGACATCAGTCAAGATGGAGAAAGTGTCTAGACTACCGTAAATTGAATGCTGCCACTAGGCCTGATCATTTTCCATTCCCATTTATTGATCAGATGGTGGACTGTTTAGTTGGGCATGTTTACTAATGTTGGGTCTGGCTGAAGATGTTAAACTTAGTGCTCATGGGAGGCACCCCACAGCTTATCTTTTCTTTTGTTTATTTATTATTTCGCATTTTTATGATTAATGTTTGTTTCTAGTATTTTTTGTTTTCCAGTTTTTATTTTTCAGGGACAAAGCGTACTTCAGTTCAAGTTTGGGGGTATGCTATGAGCCATACCAATCCAGATAGTTCTCCATATCTCAGGTCAGCTCTTTCTATATTAGTCACACATTGGGGTCAATGTGTAATTTAAGTTTGGGGGTATGGGAGACACATCACACACTTTGTCCTAATTTGTTGTCTTTTCGTCATAGAGATAAATGCATGCTCATGTTATCGTGAAATTTTGGTTGATCTAAACATTTTCTGTGATGTCATGTCATTGGTGAGCTTAACATTTTGAACACATGATCTGGTGATAAATTTTAAAATTTAGTGACTTACCTTAGGCATTTGAGAATTCACATGTTTGACATAATCTAACACGAGCACATTAGCACAAATTATGTGAGGTATGACATGTGATTTTAATGTTTATTTTTCCTTATCTTAACTGAAACTTGATGACTTGTTGGATGAACTCTTGGGCATAGGAAAATATTAAAAAAAAAAAATTATCAATAAACTTTTCGCTGAGTAACTGGACCTCTTGCCTCAGTAAGCAGTGAGTGTTTACGTCAAAAGGTGGAATTTTGCTTGGTAATATTAAGGTTGGTTTAATTTCGTAGCCTTTTTTACTCGAGTTAGTAAGTCCTTAGGGGTGTCTTTACACCTAATGCCCTAAAACCACCTGGTTTGGGAGTCATTGACTCAACACTCGCTACATGGGTCAATTAGAAAGCTTAAGGGAACTAAACATAGTCGTGCCTTATTATTGTTAAAAAAATAAAAAGAAAAAAGAATAAAATAAAAACTATGTCTTTTCGTTCATTTTTGATGGGAAATTCGGTGAATCTTGAGACATGGAGACCTTACACATTAGAGTTACTTGGAAGCTTCATTTTTATATGCTAATTCACCTTACACTGATTCAAGCTTGTGATGCCTTATCCTGCCTTTTGTAAGTAATTAGATTTTAACATTTCTATTCATTGCGAAGATGGGTTTACCTTTTTAAGCTTGCTTATGAATGAATATTATGGTGATGTGTGCTCTTTAAATTTTTGGATACCATGAGTGATGACTTTATCTTTATGTTCTTTGTTTTTCATTGAGTCTTTTATTTTGTTTTGCTGAGGGACTAGCAAAATATAAGTTTGGGGGTATTTGATGAGTCTTAAATATTGCATAGTTTATACCCTTAACTTATATTTGTTATGCTCTTAGTTAGTAGTATTTCACTTTATTTTATGTCTTTCTTGTGTTTTGTGTATTTTTATAGGTTTGTGGAGAAAATAAACCATTCCAGGAGATGTGAAGCTTCTGGAGACATTGCGATCGATCGCACGAGATATGCGATCGAGCGCACCTGCCTACGAACGAGCGCATGGTCAACATCCCACATCGAAATATTTGAAGTTCAGTGCATCTGCGATCGATCGTAGCAGACATGCGATCGAGCGCACATGAGATCGTGCGCACAAGACATGCGATCGATCGTACCTGCGATCGATCGCACCACACTGCGATAGAGCGCACACGGGCAGTATCCCACATCGAATCTGTAACCCATATTGCTCCGGGTCTTCCCCTATATAAACACCATCTGGCTTCATCATTCAGTGTACAATTCCTGAGCCACTTTGGTGTTTACCGGTGGACATCCGCCAGTATCCTGGTGGATCCCAAAGGCATTGCTACCATGAGGGGAAGCGCCGCCCGTCAGCGAGTGGAATTTCTCCCATGTAAAGTTGTTTATTTATTTATTTTTATTTAGTTGTTGTAGTTTAATGTTTAGCACTTTTATTATGAATTATAGTTTCATAGTTATGAGTGGCTAGACTCTTCAGCTAAGGTTGAAGATGAAGCCCCGCCGTTGTTTGGCGTAGTAGTTCAGATTTGCTTGTACAAATCTGACAATTTTTAGTATAAATGTTCTGTCAATTATTTGAGTTAATCTTATAATTGATTGAGTTCAAATTGTCTGTTGGATATTCCTTGTGTTTCATCTGATGGATACATTGAATGCTTTTCGATTAAATTGGATTTCCTTTGTGATTTGTTAAGACCGGATACATTGGATGCTTTTGGTTTAGTTGGGATATTCTTTGTTTTTTGTCTTATAGTTGGATTCATGGAATGTTTTGATAGGCTATATTTTTAGAACATATATGCTTAACTTTGGTGGGGTGGATTCGGAAACCTTAATGTTTTTAATTATTAGTTTTTAAATCAACTTAGTTTAGTTTATATTTCTTTTGCAATATCATTCACAATTCGGAACTAGGTTAAGATAAAGTTAGTTTAGATTAAAAATATATTTTCACAACGCAATTCCTTGTGGATTCGACCTCACACTTGCACAACGCTATATTGGAAACGACTCGTGCGCTTGCGAGTAAATTTAAAACTCACAACACTCTCAACTAACGGGTTCACACTATACAGTCATTCGAATTCTCTTTACTCTTATTGGCCGGTATTTATCTCCTCGTACAACTTACCACTTGGGATGTGCATGAAGGAGTAGTTTTTTTCTTATCCTTGGTCATTCCAGGTCCAAACCTCCCTGGTAAAAATATGAATATCTATCTAAGGCTAATTTTAGATGAGTTGAAGATGGAGTTGTTACTTACGATGCATAAAAAAACAAAGTTTCAACATGAAGGCCCCACTTCTATGGATGATCAGTAACTTTCCTGCGCATGGTATGCTTTTTGGTTGGAGTACTCATGGGATTTTGGCTTGTCCTTACTGTATAGAGCATGCCAAGTCATTTCGACTGTCCCATGGCCATAAAAACTATTTGTTTGACTACCATCATCAATTCTTACCAATTGATCATGTTTTTCAAAAGTAAAAGTATAGTTTCAAAAAGAACATAGTGGAGTACTCTCTCCCACTGGATCGGTTGTCTAGGGAAGAATTGAAAGAGATAGCTTTCTCTTTCGAAAAAATAATCTTTAGGAGTGGGTCAACACAGGTGACTCTTAGATTTGAGAAGGGGCACAATTGGATGAAAAAAAGTATCTTTTGAGAATTGCTTCACTGGTCAACATATCTAGTTTGCCATAATCTAGACGTCATGCATATTAAGAAAAATGTTTTCGATAACATCTTCAAAATTGTTGTAGATACCAAGGCCGCGAAAGATAATGCAAATGCTCGAGAAGATATGAAGGTGTTATGTAAGTATCCACAATTGGAGTCGGTTGAAGTGAATGGGAAAATGAAGAGACCTAAAACGACCTACACATTGGACAAGTCTCACATAAAGATTGTGTGCGAATGGGTATCAATGTTCAAGTTCTTAGATAGATATGCTTCGAACATAGCTCAATGTGTTAAAGTAGACGAGTTTAAGTTCCATGGCATGAAGAGTCACGATTGCCACGTGTTCGGAATCAATATGAGACGCTTTGACATAACTCAGTCACCTTTTTAGAGATATATATGCAACTGAACTACAAGTTGACCATATGAAGATGATTGAGAAAAACATCATGGTGACCTTATGCAAACTAGAGAAAATATTTGCCCTAGAATTTTTTGATTCTATCGAGCATTTACCGATCCACTTACCGTACGAAGCCAAAGTTTGTGGCTCTATGCATTATCGGTGGATGTATCCCTTTGAGAGGTAACAATCTTTTCCATTTTTTATCCATATTATAAAGCAATTTTGTCTTCCTATTAATAATTGTTTTATAATTGTCATATATGAAAAATAGGTGTATGAATAGTTTAAAGAAAAAAGGCTCGTAATAAAGCGCGTGTGGAAGGTTTCATTATTGAATCTTACATTATAAGGAAGTTTTCAATTTTTGCTCCCAATGTTCAAACAACCTTGAATCGAATTGGTCGCAATAAAATGAGGGGGTTATGGTCCCAAAGGATTATATTTCAGTTTTTTGTTACCTCAGTCATGTCTTTGGTAGTCTGAAGAGTAGAGTGTTAGATGAGAATGAGATCAAAGCTGCAGAGATATATGTTCTAATGAATTGTATGGAGATTGGGCCATATGTACAGTAAGTACGTAGCTCAATTGTTATTCCTAATGTTTTCATTCTATAATTGTATATATAATAATTCAATATATAATAATGTAGATAATATAATGACATGCTGAGCCATGATCAACCCCTTCTTAGTGACGCTGAAATAAAGAAGCTTCGCGAAATTATTTTTGCATCATAGCTTCATGACCTTGTAATCAATTTCTATAATACTTTCTAATTATGAACATGTACATTGAATTAATTTTCATAACTGCCTTGGTATTATAATTCTTCCCTTAATATTTATGCACAATTTTTTTTTATTGTAATGGGTTTTAACCGACCAAACTATAGATGAAAGGATTTGAGAAATATGACTTCACCTCTTTAAACATGTTAGGTGTTTTAATGGTTATATTGTAAATAGATTCAAGTTTCACACATAAGAGTATGAAAATTTTAAGAAAATAATGAATAGTGGTGTATGTGTCAAAGGTAATTATTACGATGCATATAAACTTGACTTCTACTATATGTTGACAGAAATTATAGAGGTACAATATGCAGAGGTTGGTAACATTGTTATATTATTTAAATTCCACTAGTATGATCATGAGAATGGACTTAAAGTGCACCAACTACACGGTCTCATAGATATTAACTATAAATCATGTCTTAACTCGGACGAGCCATTTATCTAGGTAAAGCAAGCAACCTAAGTTTACTATTGCCCTTATTCGTCCAAAAAGAAAGGCAGAAGTGACTGGATGGCAGTTTGTAAAGCCAAAGTGAGGGGCTTTGTTGATGTTCTTTCCAATGAAGATCCAACTAACGATGTAGTGCCTATTATTGCGGAGTACTTCCAAGATGATGAAACATCTTTTCTAAATCAAATTCTTTTAGATGATGAACTAGATATAATGGGTATTCTTCATGACTGTGATGGTATAATAGAGGATGAAACACCTTTTCTAAATCGAATTCTTTCGGACGATGAATTAGATATACTGAGTATTCTTTATGATTGTGATTGTATAATAGAAGATGTAAATCCATCAAAAGAAGAAGAAGAAGCAGAAGACGATGGTGATGGTCATGACGATGACGACGACGACGATGATGATGATGATGATGATGATGATGCCAACTTTGGTACTTACATAGATGTTGATCAGTGAATGGTAAAACTTTAATTCATGCATATTGAGGATATATATTGTACTATGAATTGAATTAATTTCTCTTGTTATTTATATAACTTGTAAACCATTTGTAACACTTTTAAACTGTTTTCATCAATTTTTTTTTTTTTTTATAAAATGTGATGGTTACTAGAGGTCGAGGGACAGGTAGAGTTCATGCAACCGATTGCAGGTAGGGTAGTGGACAACCCATGGTTGACTAGAGCCTTGTTACAGATAAAGTATATATATATAATTTTTGTTCATTTTTATATAGTGACCCTTTAAATCTATATTAAATTTTTTGTTGACATGTCAAGATAGAATGAAACTGCAAATAGTGGACAGCCCACTATGGGGCCAGATTCTAAGACTGTACAGGAGGTGGAGAGGACAGACACGAATTTTAGATCCCCCAACGAACCCTACGAAGCAGACCCTACCGACTATCTTGTCTCGGAGGTGCTTTTTATATTTCATTTGTAATGGGGGTATATGTTTATTACTTTTATTGTTTTTATTATGATATTAAAAATACACCTTCGATGTTTGTAGAGTTTTCTATGGGTGCAGCAAGGTGGTGGGTGTCATTTTCCACTTGACTCTACGAAATTTTCCAGGTGCTTGTCCTTCATGGAACAACTACCCAGAATCCGTGAGGGATGTTGTTTGGAAAGACTTTCAGTATAAAAAAATTTATTTTCTATTAAGTAATAAATGTCTTTACTTATATATGCATATTAAATATATGTGCACTGGTAAAAAGTAGATTTCAACTAATGTCTTCTTGGCTATTTTCAAGACCGTTGTAGGTTTCAAACTCAAGAGTTTCAAGCTTAATCCAAAAAAGTATTTGATCACATCGCTACTAGGCACATCTTTGATCTTATATCAAAGCTTTGGATAAAGGCCAAATGAGTTATGGGTACTGAAGATGTGAGCACATGGAAGGGATGACCTAACTATAGGCTGAGACAACTTTATGGGGAGGGGTTATGTTATATCTGGTCTTAGCAGTCCTGGCAGCAACATTCCTTGGTGTCCTCTTCGAACATGCAAGTGAGAGGTGAGATTATCCACCATTTGATAGGGTCCATCAGTATACCACAACACAAGGAGAGACTAATATGATGTATTCCTTCTTTGGTAAAATATTTATGGTTAATAGTAGCAATTCATTTGAATTTTCACTGATAAATATCATTACTACATGTAGAAGAAGAACCTGGGTCATGATCCTTCGTCTATTGAAGTGTTCTTGGAGACACATAAGATAAAGGGATCTGGTGAATTTTTGGACACCAAGTCAAAAGTTGTGGTTGTAAGTAATATTTTATTGTTTCATAAGTAGCATGTAGTGTATGTATATTTAGTATGTTCTTTCATTAATTTTCTAATTATGCATATTGATGAAACATGTTCATTTGTCATTGTAGGAGAGATATACTCAGGCGCTGCAGGAGAAATATAAAGATGATCCGTCCTCATAGCACGCATTCGACAAGGAGACATGGTTGAAAGTGTCCGATGGATCTAGCAATAGGATGAATTATAGATACAACAACTAGACGGACCAGACCATCATCGTACCCCACTCCCACCTCGACATTCGATCCATCAAAACCATATTTTATTGAATCCCAATAGTGTTATATGAATAAGAAGAGTCAAGAGAACGTGAATCAGGCAATGGAGAGAACTATAATTCACATGTGTACGCAGTTGGGCATCAATCCTTTAGATATCGGACTTCCACCACCATCCTGATCAGACGTAAGTAAACACATAATCACATGTTAACCTTTTTATTTTCATAACTTAGTAGCTTAATTTTTTTATAAGTAACTTAGTAGTTTAAGTTAGTGGTTTTAAGATAAAATAATTTAAGGATAAAATAGTTTCTAACTTAGCACTTTTAACATCAAAAGAGTAAAATACTTGTCTAATGGATGAGGTAGGGTTACTGTCACATCTGTTAGGTAGAATGTGACTAGAGAGAACAAACAAAATCTATTTTGGAACACGGGTTACAAACTTGGGGGGTTTCAGTATAAAAACGTAGATAATTTAGCGGTTTTAAGGTCAAAAGAGTAAAATACTTGAATAATAGACGAGGAAGGGTTACTTTCACATCTGTTTGGCAGAATATGGCTAGTGGGAAAAAAAAAATCCATTTTAGATCATAGGTTACAAACCGGAGAAGGCGGGTTTATCGTCATGTCTGTTTGGTAGAATGTGACTAGTAGGAACATATGGAATCCCTTTTAGATCATTGGTTACAAACTCGAGAGGGTTTAAGTCTAAAAACGTAGATAACTTAGCAGTTTTAAGGTTAAAAGACTAAAATACTTGTCTAACGAATGAGACGGGGTTATCATCACATCCGTTTGGTAGAATGTAACTAGTGGGAACAAACGAAATCCATTTAGGATCACGGGTTATAAACTCAGGGGGTTTAAGTTCAAAAATGTAGATAACTTAGTGGTTTTAAGGTTAAAAAAGTAAAATACTTGTCTAATGGATGAGGCGGGGCCACTGTCACATCTGTTTGGTAGAATGCGACTAATGGGAATAAACAAAATCAATTTTGGATCAGGGGTTACAAACATGGGTGCTTCGATCTAGAAACGTAGATAACTTAAGGATTTTAAAGTAAAAAAGAGTAAAATACTTGTCTAACGGAAGAGACGGGGTTACCTTGTGACTAGTGAGAACAAACAAAATCTATTTTGGATCATGGATTACAAACCCGGGGGGTTTTGATCTAAAAAATATAGATAACTTAGCAGTTTTAAGGTCAAAAGAGTAACATACTTGTCTAATGGACGAGGTGGGATTACCATCACGTCCATTTGGTATAATGTGAAAATAAACATAATCATTTTGGATCATGGGTTACAAACTTGATGGGTTTCAGTCTAAAAACGTAGATAATTTAGCGGTTTTAAGGTCAAAAGAGTAAAATAATTGTCTAACAGATGAGGTAGGGTTACCATCATGTCTGTTTGCTAGAATTTGACTTGTGTCAACAAACGAAATCCATTTTGGATCACGGATTAGAAACCTGAAAAATTCTTGGTCTAAAAACATAGATAACTTAGCGGTTTTAAGGGACAAGGTGCAGTTACCATCACATCTGTTTGGTATAATGTGACTAGTGTTAACAAACAGAATCCATTTTGGATCACTGGTAACAAACCCGAGGGGTTTCAGTCTAAAAACATAGATAATTTATTTTTTTTCTACCAAAATGCTTTCAAATTAACTTATTTAGCCTTTCACTCAATAATACCAATAATAATTACTTTTTTGTTCTGACCTTTTTTCGATGATGCTGGGGACGATGAGGATGAGGATAGTGAGGATCCCTTTTGTGGCGACGATCTTGGGGACCTGTAGGACTTTTTATTTAAATATTATAACATTTCATGTTTATTATTATTATATTTGGATATTGTACATTGTTATCATAATTTTTGCTATAATTAGAATTTGTTCACTTTGTATTCGTGTAATCAAATATAATTTTAAATGTAAATTCAATATATTTTTTAGCAGGAAATTGAGCGAAAATTTTTTATTTTTTAAAACATTCCAAGAAACAATAAAAAAAAACCCAATGAATTATTTGTGATGGGTACCCCCTCGTAGAACCCATCGCTAATATTGGAACTATAAACCCTTATTTGTGACAGCATCAGCGAGGGGACTCCCCTCGTTGAAATTGGAATATTAAAAAGTTATCTGCGATAGACTCAGCGAAGGGAATCCTCTTGCTAGTAGCTTAACGATATATGCGACGATAATCCCGTCGCTAAAATCAATTATAATATAATTTTTTTGGTCACCTCTATTTGGTGAAAGGCATCAACGACGAGTCCATACCATCTCAGATGACAAATATCCTGTCGCTAATTCCTAAATTAACGACAGGTTTTTTGCCTATCGTTGATTTTTTTCATCTGCGACGAGGAAATTTATGACGGGATCCCATCACAAATGACTCTCAGCGATGGGAATTGATGTTTCTATGACGATAAATCCCATTGCAAAGGACCTTTTTTTTTTTTTCTTGTAGTAAGAACTCGATCCAATCTTGGTCCTCAACGCATTGATGGATAACTAAAGGTTTGCCAAATCTTGAAAGAGGTCAGCATTAGCATCCAAGCCAGTTTTTGTCTCTTGATCACTTACACCAGCCTCCTGACCACCAATATCCTCATCACCCAATTCTTCTCCTTCTTCTTTCTCAACAACAGGACCACCCACACCAAGTTTCAATTCAGTCCTACCACTATCTTCATGAGCCAAAAAAATTAAGATCCTAAAGTAAGCTACAATTTGAGGGTTAAGCATACCGAAAGGTAAACCACCCTTAGTTTGTTCAGCTGCTTCTATCATCTTACTTAAAATCAAAGGATACAAATTGTGTTTGGTCCCTGTCAGCAAACTCCACAAATAAACCACATCCAACTTAGAGATATAGGTATGACTACCTGTCCTTGGATTGATATAATAACTATTGATAAGATGCATCACTTGAGACTCTATAGGTAAGGAAAATTAATTATTGTCTGTCTTGTTATGAAACACATAGTGGGAATCATCCCCGATCAGTTTACAAGCCTCTTTCCTTAAATTTTTTACCAATCACCATTCTCCTAAAACTCAAGGATTCAGTAGATACCCATACCAAATTAGAATAAAATTGGTGAATAATCCTAGGGTACCCTCTTTCTCTTACTAAAACCAAAGGTAACCATCCAAGATTCTTAAAAAATGGTTCAACATCCTGATTTGTGAATCTAATAGAACTAAAGGTAACGTAGAGACCTTTAATAACTTTTTGAGATGCATGAAATCATCATAACTTTTTTTTTTTTTTTTTTTTTTACTTCAAGGCTCCTAAAACTCTTAGAATCCAAGTCATTTCGTTCTTTCTTGCTTGACTCACAACGATTCCTTTTCCATTATCCTTAGATGCAGCCTTAGAGGATATCTTACCTTTTGGGCTGAAGAAGAGTGTTAACTAAGGTGCAACCCAAGAGGGGGTGAATTAGGTTTAAATTTTTTTTTTTGCACAAATACAAATAAATTCACGCAAAGATGAAATCAACAAAGATCAAGTAAAAATTACAATTATAAGATTGCTGGAAATTAAAAGAGCAAGGGAGAAAAGTGTACAAACTCGATTTATAGTAGTTCAGAAATATCAGAATCTCTCTCAACCTCACGTAAACTCTTTTTAAGGATCCTCCTTGAAGGTTTCACTAGAACAAACAAAAAACTTCCAGGGTGTTGCCCAAACCTTTATAAAATTCTCTTACAAAGAGGTTTTCACTCAAGTGTTTAACGCCTAAACACTCACAAGAGTTATACCAACTCTTTCTCTTACAAAGATGAGAATTAATGAGATGTTTGATATATAAAAGAGAATATAATTAATGCCTATAACTCAAAGAATTTTTCTCTCAAAAGAATAAAGCTTAAAGATGGCTCAAGAATTAATTTTGAAAGCTTTAAAGAGTAGTAAATGAGCTCTTGATGCAAATGAATGCTCTTGATTATTAGAAATGCTCATTTATGATGGATAATTATAGTCTTAACTCAATATGACCATTAAATACAAGAAATGACCATTTAAAGCATTAAATACTTTGTCTCGTTCCTCAATTTTTGAAAGTCAGTCGTTATTCTTCATGTATCTTGCACGCAAATTATGCTTAAATTTGTAATATGTTTTGTCATTATCAAAAAGGCCTCAATCAAGAAATTGATTAGATTTATTTTGATGATAACAAAACATTCTTGAAGTGTTTAACTTGTGTGTTAAATATCCAAGAAATTTTGATTCAATTGGAAGATTTTTTAGAACTTAAAAATCCAAAAAGAATGAAGAAATATGAAGAAAATTAATGCTGAAAACACTGTTCATTCTAAAAACACTGTAGCAGTGCTCAGAAATATTGCATAGTTAACTGTAAATAGTGACATTCGACTATAGGCTCGAAAATTCCATTTTTTCGCATCAAGTTTGATGGACGGTCGGCTACCATAAGTTGACATTCGGTTGGGTAAGTACAACAGTTATATTTTTTTAATTTAAAAGGCTCTAAAGTTGTCTCTAATGACTCTATGAAGTCTCCAATGGCTAGAAGACTTCAAGACACTATAAATAGAGCCTCAATGGTCATTTGAAAGTGAAAAGAAATATTCTACAACAAAGGATTAAAGCAAAATTTTTATTATCTTATTCTTGAGCCAAAATTCCTTTTATCATCTTGTTAAAAAGGTTGGTGTAACTCTTGTGAAAGTTTGTAAGTGAGCTAGTGAGTGTTGCGTATATACACTTGGGTAACAAACTTAGGACTCTTGTAAAAAAGTTTAAAGTAGCACCCTTGAAGTTGTATATTTGTATTCAGTTTGAGAAACACCCGAAAGTTGCTTGTTTTAGTGAATAACTTCAAGGAGAATCCTTAATTACTAAAACAAGTAAATGAGAAGGATTTTAATATTGCCGAACCACTGTAAATTGAGTTTTCATCTCTCTAACTTTATCTCCTTAATTACTTGCCTAGAATTATTTATTATTCAAGTAAATGAGATTGATTGCTTAATTATGTTATAATTCTGTTAGAAATCACCTTGACAAGATGCCCAGGTGGTGATCTTCCAAACACTCAAGTCTAGAATGACTTGTAGAAAGAAATACAGCAATCGAAAGCAAGAAAGAAAAGAAGACAAGTGATTTGTTATCGAGGTTCAGCAATAGCCTACGTCCCCGTGAGTTCCTCTGAACTCTTTACACTAAATCAATGGTTCTTTACAATTACAGCAACCTTCTTCAAGAAACCTCAAGTTCTTGAAGAAACCAAGAAGAGAAGAAAGAAGATGATAAGAACTATTAAAATGCTCTCTATCTATACTACTCTCTCTTCTTTACAACCAACCTCTCTATAATGAGTCCCTCTTGTGTTTTGTGTCTTTGCACTCTCACACAATTCTCTCTTGTATTGTGTTTTGTCACTCTTTACAATTGATCTTAAATTATATCACAATGTTATGTTGAGAATGAAGTTAGGTGACCCTTTATATAGTGCACCAACTTCTTGTCCAATCTTGAAGGTCAATCTTCACCTTTAGATCTTGATGACCACTTAACTATGGCCCTCCATCAATCCTTAGTGGTGTTGTGCATTTTAACCTTGCATCTACGCACCTAAGAGAAGGTTTAAATAAGCTGCCCATGTGTGCATCAGTTTGCCTAGCGCTTAGGAGCTGAATAGGGGGCGGTGAGGCGCTAGGCAAAGCTCCTTTACACCACATTCTGGGCGGTGTGGTGCTGCCCTTCTCCAAGCTGCATCCTTGCTAGGCGGTGAGGCGCACACTGATGCTGCCTTTCACACAGCAGTGCGCACTACTTTGCTTTGTTGTTTAAATGGATGCACACACATGTGTGCACTCCTTTAACATGCTGTATTTTAATCTTCCAACCTTGGTTTAGACTTTAACCATCTTTGAACTATGTTTAGACATGTTAAACCTTAGACAAATACCAATAATCTCTACCTTTGTCTAAGTGTTTAAACCTGAACTATTGTGCAGAGAGCTTAAGGATCCAAACTCATCTTGAGTCATCAATTAACCAACTCCAATCCTAAGTAGTCCAAGGCAATGATTGAACTTACTTAGAGGTAGAACTTTAGTACCTAAATCTGCAGGATTTTCTTCTGTGGCTACCTTGTCCACATGGATGCATCATTTCATAACATTTTCCCGAATGAAATGATACCGAACATCCATGTGCTTTGTCCTCTCATGGAACACTGGATTCTTACACAAGTGCAATGCACTTTAACTATCCGAAAACACCACAACCTGCTCCTCCAGTATCTTCAACTCTCCGTAGCCGCTATGTACTCAGCCTTGGTTATTGAAAGTGCTACCACTGGCTGCAACTGAGCCTTCCACCTTACACAACATCTGTTTAAGTTGAAGAAGTAAGAGGTAATTGATCTCCTTTTATCCCGGTCTGCTCTATAGTCCGAATCCACAAAACCCTCAAGGCAGATGGACTTACCCCTCTTCTCATAAACCAGCCCTACTTCTGGGCTTCCCTTCAAGTACCTCAACTACCACTTCATCCCAAGCCAATGCTCCTTTCAGGGATTACTCATAAACCTGCTGAGAACACTTATTGCATGAGCAATATCAGGTCTAGTGCTTACCATGGTGAACATAACAAAACCAACAGCACTAGAATAAGGGACTTTTTCCATTTCCTTCTTCTCCGCTTCCGATCTTGGACATTGATCGCTGGAGAACTTGAAATAACTAGCAAGGGGAACCTTCACTGGTTTACTATCTTCCATAGAAAACTTAGATATCATCTTCTCTATGTAGGAAGTTTGAGAGATCTTCAATATGTTTCTCTCCCTTTCCCAGATGATACACATCCAAGGATCTTCTATGCATGGCCAAGATCCTTCATCTCAAACTCCTCACTGAGTTGAGCCTTCAAATTCCTTATCCTCTCCATGCTGCTCCCAACCAGCAACATGTCATCAACATAGATGAGGATGATCACCACTCCTCAACCTTTTGCCCCTTATAGTACAAGCACGAATAATAGTAGCTCCTCATGAAACCCAAGCTGATTACAAAGGAATCAAACCACTTATTCCATTGCCGAGGTGATTGCTTCAGGCCATAAAGAGATTTCTTCAATTTGCACACCAACTCTCCCTGCCTTCCTTCCTCATAGCCTTCGGGTTGCCCCATGAAAATGGTCTCATCAAGCTCTCTATGTAAGAATGCTGTTTTCACATCCATTTGCTCGATTTCCCAATCAAATTCGACCGCCAATGCTAACACTATCCATATCATCTTGTATTTCACAACCGGTGAGAAGATTTCGGTGAAATCTATGCCTTCCTTTTATGTGAACCCCTTCGCCACCAGCTTAGCTTTATACCGGACTTAATCCCCAGGAGTATTCCCTTCTTTGATCTTGTAGAGCCATCTACAATCCACAACTCTCTGTTTTTCAGGTTTGGGCACCAACTCCCAAGAGTTATTCTTCATCAAAGAATCCATTTCTTCCTCCATAGCCAGCTGCCACTTTGACGAATCCTTACACTCCATATCATCCGTGTAAGTTTCTGGTTTAACCTCTCCTTCTATCAAAGGAGCTGCTATATTAGCATCCGTAAACCCATATCTCAAAGGTGGTCTAACCACCCTCCTTCCCTGGTCTCTTATGAGCTGGTAGTCATTATGACTTGCTACATCAACCTCTTCTTGTTCAGCCTCTTCTTGAGTTTCTTGAGCTTGACCTTCATTCAAGGGCTCTACCTGGTCCGAACCCTCTTACTTCTTTTGCTCTACCTGAACCGAGTTCTCCTTGATGCGATGCTCCACAACTTCTGGACTGGTTTGCTCACTAGCCCCTGCAGGGTTAGTTTTCTCCAAGTAGGGAAATAACAATTCATTAAAAATAACATCCCTACTTATAATGAGTTTCATGCCTTTATTTTCTAATGACCACAACCTATATCCCTTAACCTCATCACCATATCTTAGAAATACACATTTTCTAGATCTTAGGCTTTGTTTATCCTCCTTTTGATATGCATATGCAGCACACCCAAAAGTCCTAAGGTTGCTTATTTCAGGGGGTTTCCCATTCCACATCTTCATGGGAGTCTTAAGCTCTAAAGCTCTAGAGGGTGATCTATTTACCAAGTATGCAGTTGTAGCCACAGGTTCTCCTCAAAAATATTTTGGTAAACCGGATCCTACTAACATGCACCTAACCTTTTCCATAAGGGTTCTATTCATCCTCTCAGCAACTCCATTTTGCTGAGGTGTTTTTACAACGGTTCTATGGCTTAGACTGCCATTAAATTCACAGAATTTATCAAAATCCTTATTGCAAAATTCTAAGCCATTATCGGCTCGTAAAGCCTTAACTACCCTACCTGTTTGAGTTTCCAGCAACTTTTTCCACACAACAAATTTATCCAAGGCATCTGATTTATTTCTAAGTAAATAAACCCACACTCTTCTTGAATAATCATCAATTAAAGACATAAAGTAAAAGTTACGTCCTTGTGTTGGTGTTCTTGCTGGTCCCCAAAGGTCCGAATGAATATAGTCAAGAATCCCCTTAGACTTGTGCACTCCGGTGTTGAAGTTGACCTGGTGTTGCTTCCCAAGAATGCAACTCTCACAGAAATCTAGTTTCTCTACTTTGTCTCCTCCAAGTAGACCATTCTTGCTAAGAACTTGTAGGCCCTTTTCTCTTATGTATCCCAAGCGAGTGTGCCAAAGGGCTACCCTATCCATCTCAGCCATCAAGCTTACTGCTTGATCATTGATTTATATCTCTCTGATCATCTCATAGAGTCCATCGTTTCTTGCTACCTTGATCACTACCAAAGATCCCTTGGCGACCTTGATCTTTCCTCCCTCTACTTTGCATGTATACCCCATGGAATCCAATTGCCCCAATGAGATCAAATTTCTCTTCAAATCTGGAAGATACCTCACATTTCGCAGCAACCTTGTGGCTCCATTAAACATCCTCAATTGGATGTCTCCAATCGCTCTCACTTAGCAAGAATTGTCATTCCCCAAGAAGACCCTTCCATCATTGATCTCCTTGAAATTCTTGAACCATTCCTTGTGAGGACACATGTGATAAGTGCACCCAGAATCCATAATCCATTTTTCACTGCCTTGCGTCCTGCTCACTTTTGAGCACACAATAAGAACATTATCTTGCTGTTCTCCCTTAGTAACCGAAGCCTCTCCATTGTTGGTGTGGCTTCTTCTCTCATCCCACATCTTTTTCTTGCAATCTTTCTTAAAATAGCCCTCCTTGTTGCAGTAGAAGCATCTCCTTCCTCCTACAAGTCTTGTCTTGGAATGAGATCTCCCATGGTTCTGCCCTCTACCTCTTGATTTCTCCCGATAGTTGCCATGAGTGCTACTGCCATTCGGAGTTACTGGCCTTCCTCTTACGAACAGCCCATCTCCACTTGATGTCTCCTTCATCTTGGCTTTGAAGTCATGTGCCCTTATGGCATTGATCACAATCTCCTTTGTTAAAGTATCCCTTCCATACTCAATAGAATTAATCAAATTATCAAAGCAATCAGGAAGAGAATTTAACAAGATAACAACCAATTGTTCATCCGAAAATGTAATGCTATAGCTATTCAAATCTTGAACTAGCTTTTTAAAGACATTAAGATTATCTTGCAACTCTTTACTAGGATCCATTTTAAAAGAAAAGATTCTTTTAAGAAGATAAATTTTGCTAGGGAGAGTTTTGGTAAGAAATAACTGATCTAGTTTCTTCCATATGACAGCCGAATCTTCCGAGTCTCCGCACTCCCTTGTGACACTATCCGACATGTTCAAGAAGATGGTGCTGTAAGACATCTTCTTCATCTCAATCCGTTGGTCTTCCATGACACTTGTTGGAAAAGCATCATCTTCTCCAATATCCAAGTCCACTTTCTGTTGCATTAGAACCGCTTTGATCTTCTGCTTCCAAAGAGCAAAATCTCCCTTTCCATCAAACTTCTCAACACAGAAATTTGAAGCCATCTTTGCGAACAAGATCACAGATTTATGCAATACCCACAAATGCTTTCTTCAACCTCAAGAACACAATTGAAGATGGATCTTAACACTGTTCTTGAATCACCCTCAAGAACACAATCTGATCTTGATCTTTACTCCATTCTTGAATCACCCAGATGTTGATCTTTGATTCTTGGAGTCTTGACTCCGTAACCTTCTTGTTCTTGCTCCAATACCCAGCTGTGCAAGCTCTAAAACCACTGTTGGAAATCATCTTGACAAGATGCCTAGGTGGTGATCTTCCAAACGCCCAAGTCTATAATGACTTGTAGAAAGAAATACAGCAATCGAAAGCAAGAAAGAAAAGAAGACAAGCGATTTGTTATCGAAGTTCAGCAATAGCCTACGTCCCCGTGAGTTCCTCTGAACTTTCTACACTAAATCAATGGTTCTTTACAATTATAGCAACCCTTTTCAAGAAACCTCACGTTCTTGAAGAAACCAAGAAGAGAAGAAAGAAGATGATAAGAACTATTACAATGCTCTCTATCTATACTAATCTCTCTTCTTTACAACCAACCTCTCTACAATGAGTCCCTCTTGTGTTTTGTGTCTTTGCACTATCACAAAATTCTCTCTTGTATTGTGTTTTATCACTCTTTACAATTGATCTCAAATTATATCACAATGTTATGTCGAGAATGAAGCTAGGTGACCCTTTATATAGTGCACCAACTTCTTGTCCAATCTTGAGAGTCAATCTCCACCCTTAGATCTTGATGACCACTTAACCATGGCCCTCCATCAATCCTAAGTGGTGTTGTGTGTTTTAACCTTTCATCCACGCAACTAAGAGGAGGTTTAAACAGGCTGTCCATGTGTGCATCAGTTTGCCTAGCACCTAGGCGCTGAACAGGGGGCGGTGAGGCGCTAGGCAAAGCTTCTTTTCACCACATTATGGGCGGTGCGGTGCTGGTGGTGGGGTGGTCCGACACTGCCCTTCTCCAAGCTGCATCCTTACTGGGTGGTGAGGCACCGGTGAAGGGGCGGTGAGGCGCACACTGATGTTGCCCTTCACACAGTAGTGCGCAGTACTTTGCTTTGTTGTTTAGGGGTGTGCACACACACCCAAATGGATGCAAACACATTTGTGCACTCCTTTAACATGCTGTATTTTAATCTTCCAACCTTGGTTTAGACTTTAACCATCTTTGAACCATGTTTAGACATGTTAAACCTTAGACAAATACCAATAAATTCAATTATGTTTTCTATATTAAGCAATAAACTCTCTCATCATTGTGCTAGTAATTTAGAAAGATTGATTTGATTTAATTTCTTATATATTTTGATATTTGAGATCGCAAAAATAATTTTAAAAATTCCCATTACTAAATTCACCCTCCTCTTGGGTATTGCCATAGTATATTTTGGACCAACATGCCCTTTCATAATTCATATGGAGTTTTCTTAAGTATATGCCTAATTAAAACTTTATTTAAAACATAACAAATGATGTTAATAGCTTTTGTCCAAAAGTATTTTGATAAATTATTTTCACAAAGAAAAGTTCTACTAATTTTTTCTAAATTCTATTTTTTCTTTCAACAACACCATTTTTTTGGGGGGTTCTAGAAGGTGAAAACTTGTGACCAATACCATGATCATCACAATATTTTGAAAAATTTTGGTTTTCAATTTCTTTTCCATGATCATTTCTTATGCTAGAGATAGCCAAACCTTTCTCATTTTGAACTTTTTTTACAAAAGTTCACAAAACATTTAAATGCTTCATCCTTATAAGCCATAAAGATAACAAAGTATATCTAGAATAGTCATCCACATTAATAAGAGCATATTGATGGCCACCTAGACTAATAGTACTAATTGGTCCAAAAAAATCCATATGTAAAAGTTTTAATGGTCTAAAAGTTGAAACTAATTGGTCCAAGCAAATCCTAAGTTGTTTTCCCATTAGAGAAGCATTACATACTTTTTCTTTTTCAAATTTAATTTTTGGAAGACCAACAACCAAATCCTTTTTAGAAAGAATTTAAAATAAATCCATCTTCACATGGTCAAGCCTTCTATTCCATAAGCATGAGTTTTCACTAAAAGATGAAAAACATTTTTCATTTTTCGAAGGCAAATATTTGAGGTCTACTATATAGACATTTCCATGTCTTTAGCCAAAAAATTTGATATCGTTACTGTTGATTTCTATTATAAAACAATGAGTGGACTCAAATATAACTATATTACCTTTATCACATAATTGACTAATACTAAGTAAATTATGCTTAAGGCCTTGAACAAATAAAACATGATCAATGGTTGAAGAATTTTAACCAACTTTACCAAGTCCAATGATTTTCATCTTAGTGTCATCTCCAATAGTGACATGTCCTCCACTTTTTGGAGTCAACTCCACAAAGATACTTTGATCACAGGTCATATGCTTTAAGAATCCGCTATCGAGGTACTAATGATCTCCCTCCATCTTTGAGTGAAGATAACTCTACATCTGTAATACCCGTATTTGTAAAGTAAGGGTAAATAAGTACTTTGATAATTATGAAATAGAGTTAAAATGATATATTTAAATGCGAAAGATTTAATTTTTATAAAACAATTCAAAAAAAACATGGCAATAGATGTTGCCACCTGTTGCCAAAAGGAAAGTGTAATGCTGTATGTAAGGCAGCATTACAAAAACATGGCAAGCTTTGGAGAGGGTGAGTGTTGAGTGTTAAAATTTTTGCATATGTATATATAGTTAAAACTTTAGTTTATTTTATTACTTACCAAATCTTGTTTGGTTTTCTTTCAACTAAGATTCAAATTACTCTCTTTCTTTAAACACTTGGGGACCGAAAGAAAGGTTGAAAGAGTAAAATTTTGAAGAGGTTTACGGGAGAATTTTATAGAGTCACAGAAAGCTCTAAGAAAAACAAAAGGTAATAACATGAAGTTTATTTTGAAATTTAGTATACATGAAATTTCCCGGAATTCAAACTGGGAATTTTCAAATGGCGTGAATTATGACGAATTAAAGAATAAATTAGAAATTTAATATAAATATTATGTCAAGTGTTGACGATCAGCAACCGGGGGAAATTGCTGAGAGGAGCAAAAAAAGCAAGGAGGTGATCCACGGGTAGCTCTAAGTGCTACATGGTTAGTTAGATTTACTTTAAGTAATCAAGATAAATATGAAATATTTAGTGATAATATTCGAATAAATTATTAACTTATGCTTTGGTAGTAGATGAAAAATTGATTGATAGGTATGATAGGAATAATTGATGTGTAGAAAATTATTATATGAGAAGTAATATTATTAGAATAATTAGTCAATTTAATATTAAAAGTGATAAATAAAATTCTTGACGAGCTATGGTGGATGATTTGATATAATTTATGAGGAGAGAAATTTAGTGGAATTTTGCAAATAATAATTTGAGAATACTCATGATAGCTAGTTTAAATGTCTGAATGCACGCTTGTTTTTAATTTTATTATTCATATGCATATTCATATCATTATTCATATGCATATTCATATCATTATTCATATGCACATGCATGAAATAAAAGAACCGAGAGGGCAGCTGGTCTAAATGAAAATAAAAGAACTGGGACGGCAGCCAATCTAAATGAGAATAAAAGAACCAAGAAGGTAACCGGTCTAAATGAGAAAGAAAGAATCGGGAAGGCAGCCAGTCTAAGATAAAAACATGTCGACATGTGGGAAGACATTCCCAATACTAATAACATTTAATTGATTTCCCTAAGCAATGAGTTAGGCATGGTGTATACTCTAACTCTTCTCCTTCTTAAGGGATTCAACATGGTGTATACTGAGTTGTTCCTTAAAAGAGCATAAGATTTGTGGAAATCAACAACCACACGAGACTTAGGGCATGGTGTATACTCCCAGTTTTCCATGTTGATTAACCTAAGACCTCGGTGTGGATATCTTTTTTTACTATTGTTAAACCCAGGACTCAGTCATCCAAATTGATTCAACTAACTAATCCATGCCACATGCATACGTTGATCAGACAAACACATATGAGGAATTTAAATAAAAACAGGCATTAATCAAGTTAAGCATCACAACTTAAATATCGCAAAGGCACCAAGACTGGCTTATTGAATAAACATGATTAGGGCTTCAATCAAGCCCTTAGTAAGAAGTTAGTTACACATGGTTATGATACTAAACAATCATAAAGTAAAATAAAGGAAAGAAGAAACCTAAGAGAAGAGTCGTTAATTCGTCTCCAAGTTTCTCCTCCAAAAGCTAAAACTTAAAAAAAAAAAAAAGAAGATATTGTTTCTGTGTTTTACAAGTCTATTTATAGGGTTCTAAGGACACCTCAAAACCCTAATTTTCAAAACAAGACCCTAACTCTACTTTCCAAAACAGGTTATGCCGTTTTACTGTACGTGTGCGCTCAATCGTATGCTTGTGCACTCGAGCGCAAAAACGGTACGTGTGCACTTGATCGCATTCTTGTGCGCTCGAGCACAGCCTTCTACATGTGTGCACGAGTTCTTGTACGCTCGATCGCACTCTTCTGCGCTTAGTCACACTTGGCTGCTTCCAGGTCTTCCAGATTTCTTCCTTTGAGTTCCAAAATGCTACCTTTTTATCCAAGAACCTATAAAAACACAGAAAACACATAAATGAAGTAAAATAGAATAAAATACGTAATCTAAGAGCTTAACAAATATAAACTAAAGGGCTTAAATATGAATATTTAAGCACTTATCACACCCCTAAACTTATATATTGCTAGTCCCTTAGCAATACAAAATGAAAAACTAACAGAAAAATAATAACAAAGATAAATTCATTGTTCATGATATCTAAAAATTTGGGTCACACACAAAACCATGATATTTATTCTTGAGCAGGCTTAGAATATAAACACATCTTTGCAATGAATAAGAGTTTTAAAATCTAATCACTTACATGAGGCTAGTTAAGGCATCACAACTCTGACTTAATGTGTGGTGATCTAACACATAAAAGATGAGGCTTCTTAAATAACTCCAATGTGTAGTGTTTCGGTGTCTCATACTTCACCGAATTTCCTATCAGAATGAACAATAATGGCATAGTTTTATTTCCTTCTTTTCTTTTATTATGAGATTTTTACCATATTGAGTACCCTTAAGCTTTCTAATTGACCTATATAGCGAGTGTTTAGCCAATGACTCCCAAACCAGATAGTTTTAAGGCATTAGGAGTAAAGACACCCCTAAGGACTTACTAACTCGAGTAAAAAAGGCTACGAAACTAACTGGTTTTAATGCTACCAAGTAAAATTCCCACCTTTTGACGTGAACACTCACTGCTTACTGAGGTAAGAGGTCTAGTTACTCAGTGGAAAGTTTATTTAATTATCATTATGAGCAAAATTCCCACCTTTTGACGTGAACACTCACTGCTTACTGAGGCAAGAGGTCTAGTTACTCAGTGGATGGTTTATTTAATGATCATTAGGAGCATTTTATTTTCTCTTTTTGTGCAATAATTTTTTTTTTATTTTTCTATGCCAAAGTGTTCATCTAACAAGTCATCCGGTTACAGTTAAGACATGAAAACATACATATTAAAATCACATGTTATACCCCACACAATTATGTGCTAATGTGCTTGTGTCAGATTAGATCAAACTTTTAAATTTTTTAATGTCTTAAAGTAAGTAATAAAACTTTTAAAACTTTATTATTAGACCATGTGTTCTAGATTTTAAGTTTACTGATGAAATCTTGTCACAATATTCGTTTAGATCAACCCAAAATTTTCAGAACAATATGAACATGCATTTATCTTTTCAATAATAATAATAAAAAAAAACTAGGATAGAGTGTGTGTGAATCTGTCTCCCATACCACCAAACTTAAATTACACATTGTCCCCAATGTGTGAATGATATGGAAGGAGCTGACCTCGGAGATGGAGAACTAATTGGACAGGTATGGGTTATAGCACACCCCTAAACTTGAACTGATGCGCACATTATCCTTGAAAAAGAAAAACTTAAAGTAATACTAGAAAACAAAAAAATACTAAAAATAAATAGTAAAAGAAATATGAAAAATAATAAAACCAAAAGGATAAGCTGTGACGTGCCTCCTATGAGCGCTAAGTTTTTCGTCTTCAGCCAGACGCTCTTATTCCCTCCTAGAGAAGCATAAGTTGAATGCACCAGCAACTACTTCAATGCCAAATTTGGTGCTTGGATGCTTTGGAGAGCCCTTAAGGATGTGCACAACTTCAATGATGTTATCAGTAACATCTGCAGATTCAGGCTCAATATCTGCTCTTGTGAAATCATGGGTGAGGGTGGACTCCAATGGATTAAGGTGATGGAGCTGAAAAACTTCCTCAAGAACACCTTGCATCAAGCATACATTAGAACATCCCATATCATCTTCGGGTGAATTAAATGGATAATATATTTGAATTCTATCTCCTCACCATTTACCGCCATACTGACAATACCCTTTTTCACACATATTTTTGTATCAGTAGTTATCATAAAGGGTCTTCCTAAGATGATGGACAAAGGCAATGGCATAGGAGATTATTCCATATCTAATACAATAAAATCAGCAAGTAAAATAAATGGACCTACCAAAATATCCTCAAGAATACCTCTTGGTCTTTTGATGCTTTTGTCTGCCAATTGTAAGGTGATGGAAGTGGATTGAAGCTCCCCCAAACCTAGTGTCTCGAATACCATGTATGGCAGCAAATTGACACTCACCCCCAAATCTAGTAATGCACACTCAAACAGCTGGTTACCTATCCTGTAAGGAATGGTAAAACTACCTGGATCTTTTAGCTTTGGTGGTAGTTTTCTTAGCAATACCGCACTCACCTATTCGGTTAAAGCCACTGTTTTATGCTCCTGAAACTTCCTTTTATTAGTGCAACTATCTTTTAAAAATTTAGTGTATGCAGGAATTTGTTTAATTGCATCTAATAAAGGAATATTAATTGCTACTTTTCTCAAAGTTTCCAAGATATCACGCATTTTACTTTCTTTCTTTGGCTTTACTAACCTTTGAGGGAAGGGTGGTGCGTTCACCTTCTCTATTTCACTTACTTTTGATATGGATGATTGTACAGGCTCATTAGCTCCTATGATCTTACATTTTTGATAGTTGTAATGACATTTAGTTATTGATGTCTTCCTGGATTAGGTAGTATTTGGCTGAAAATTCACCTTGCTTTCTTTCACTCAGTTCCTTAGCCAATTGCCCCACTTGTACCTCTAGTCTTTGAATGGCTTGTTCATGCTTTGCATTTATTTATCTTTGCTCAGTCATGAACTTTTCTTGTGAGGTCATCAGCTGTTGTTGTTGAGTCATCAATTGCATTACAAGACTCTCTAGGTCACTCTCCTTTGATTCCAGAACTGATTGAATTACTTGTTGGGAGTTCCTTTGCTGTCCTTGAAAGTTCAGGGCATTCTAATTGTTGTTCCATGCGAAGTTGGGGTGGTTCCACCATCCAAGATTATAGGTATTGGCATATGGATCGTTCTTGGGAGGATAGTTGTTTGGTCCCACATAGTTTGCTTGCTCTTTATCTGCAGATGAACACAAAGGGCATGTGTCAATAGTGTGATCAAAACGAGAACATATAGCACATACCTGGAGTTGTTTGGCTTGTGGACTAGGTGAGATGTTCTGAGCAGTCATGGCTTTTACAATCATATCTAGCTTCCTCTCCATAGCAGCGATCTGATTTGAAGATCCACCATTCAAGATCACTTCATACATGCCTTTGCTTTTTACTCCTGTTCTCCCTTTGGATGAGAATTGTTGGGTGTGCTCACTTAATGTCTCAAAAAGCTCCATGGCTTCTTCACTACTCTTCTCCATCAGCACACCTCCACATCCTGAATCCACAATACCTTGATTTATGTCACTCAATCCTTCATAGAAATCTTGTACCAGCTCATCTTGAGGTAGATTACGATGTGGGCATTTAAGTAGCAGCTTATTAAAGTGTCCCTATGTTTCAAAGAACAAGTCTCCATCCTTTTGTTGGAAAGACTGAATCTCCTTCCTCATTTTTCTTGTCTTTTGGGCTGGGAAAAAATTCTTTAGGAACTTACTGGATAGCTCCTCCCAAGTATGGATAGAATCTGCAGGCAATGAATTATACCACAACTTAGCTTTATCTTTTAATGAAAACGGGAAAAGAATTAACATGATTCCCTCTTGATTTAGGCCCTGGATGTGCTGGAACTTGCAGAGGTCAAAGAATTCCCGAAGGTCCAACTGTGGGTCCTCAGCAGGTGTACCCTTAATATGAGACAAGGCACTGAGTATCGCGGGGATATGTAATAGTTGCCTTCTGCCTCTGGTTAATAAGCAATGCATGATGGCTGGTCAAGGTTCTGTGGGATGAAGGATTGCTTTATAGGTTTTCGCTCAGGTGGTGGTTGGTTGTCAAGCTGTTTTGCCATTGGTGCTTCTCCCTCGAATTCTTCTTCTTCCTTCTCAACGTTATTTCTAAGCCTTTGTTGGATGCTCTGCTCAATCTCTGTATCAAGTGGAAAGATGGTTGGATACCTAGATCGAAGCCTTTGAATGAATTAGCTAAAATGCTTCAGTTCAGTAGTTTCAGTACTACTGGTCGGGTAGTTTCTAGACTATTGCGCTCGATCGTTCCAAGAACAGCGCTCGCACTTAAGCTTGCGCTCGATTTTAATGCCAGAAAGAACACTGCTGCAAACCTGAAAGAGAGAAACAAAAAACAAAAAGAAAGAAAAATTAAGTTTTTGATAAAATAATAAACATAACAAAATAATAATAATAAATAAAAAAATTAAAAGAAATTAATTCTAAACAGAATTTAATGCAATCCTCGGCAACAGCGTCAAAAACTTTTTTGTACAAAGATATACCTAAATTAATAAGCAAATATTTGAACAGTTTTACTTGCAAGTGCACAAGGTCAATAGTAGCATAGTGTGCAAATGCGAGATCATCTCCACAAGGATTAGGGAATTTCGTTTTAGAATCAGTTTCACAATATAAAATGATAGAAATAAATATTGAGTTTGAATTAATAATGATAAAAGCGTAGGGACTTGATATCCACCACTAATCATGCTACCACAACAAATCAATATGCCAATACTTTAAATATGTCATGAATACCAAATATTTGTCAAACTAAGGGCTTGGTTCTCTCCTTAAGCTATTGATTTCCCTAAACAATGAGTTAGGCATGGTGTATACTCTAACTCTTCTCTTTCTTAAGGGATTCAGCATGGTGTATACTGAGTTGTTCCTTAGGAGAGCATAAGATTTGTGGAAATTGATAACCACACGAGACCTAGAGCATGGTGTATACTCCTGGTTTCCCATGTTGATTAACCTAAGAACCCGACGTGGATATCTTTTGTTACTATTGTTAAACCCAGGACTCAATCATCCAAATTGATTCAACTAACTAATCTATACCACATGCATACGTTGATCAAACAAACACATATGAGGAATTTAAATAAAAACAAATATTAATCAAGTTAAGCATCACAACTTAAATATTGCAAAGGTGCCAATACTGGCTTATTGAATAAACATGATTAGGGCTTCAATCAAGCCCTTACTAAGAAGTTAGTTACACATGGTTGTGATACTAAACAACATCATAAAGTAAAATAAAGGAAAGAAGAAACCTGAGAGAAAAGTCGTCAATTCATCTCTAAGCCTCTCCTCCAAAAGCAAAAATGAAAAAAAAAAGATCCTGTTTCTGTGTTTTACGAGTCTATTTATAGGGTTCTAAGGACACCTTGAAACCCTAATTTCCAAAACAAGACCCTAACCCTACTTACCAAAACAAGTTCTGCCGTTTTACTATATGTGTGCGCTCTATCGCATGCTTGTGCACTTGAGCCTTTTACATGTATGCATGAGTGCCTGTGCGCTCGATTGCACTCTTCTGCACTCGATCACACTTAGCTGCTTCCAAGTCTTCCAAATTTCTTCCTTTGAGTTCCAAAATGCTATCTTTTATCCAAGAACCTATAAAAACACAGAAAACATAGAAATGAAGTAAAATAGAATAAAATACGGAAACTAAGAACTTAACAAATGTAAATTAAGGGGCTTAAATAAGAATATTTAAGCACTTATCAAGAAGACATTCCCAATACTAATAACATTTAACTTCAAGCATTGCATTTGTTTTAATTATTGATTGTTATTGCTTGATATGTTAAAGTGCTATTTATGATTGTAAATCTATTGATAGAGGAATGAGTCTCACAGAGAGACAAATATGCTAAGGAAGAAATATGGAAATATGTCTAATGAGTAACTTAAGAAGAGATTATGTACTAGGGGAATTATGAAATTGAGTAGTTTGGTGAGTTGAGGTTCTAATGAAATCATTTTCTATAAGTCACTTACGTGTCCACATCCTCAGACTGATGAGAAAATAAAATAAAAATTTATTTGTAAATATTCATGCATATTACGTTGTATATAATGTTTAAAGATCAGAATGATGTATCTCCCCTATTGAGGGTTGAGGATTGATGTAAAACTTTATGTTAGTATATTTTTTACTGTTGCATATATGTGTCATGTTGGGATTTTCAAAATGTGACAACACCATCTCGGGGGTGGCCAACCCGGGATGGGTCGTTACAATTTTGGTATCAGAGCATTAGGTTTTATGATTATGTAGACTACATAAGAATTTAAAGAAGTGGAAGATCTAAATAAACTATATTTTAATGCAGATTCTAAGGATGACACGTGGATGTGCTAGAGCTAGAGGTAGAATTCAAAATCAGAGGGGACGCGGTAGACCCCCAGTATTTAGAAGAACTGAAACAGAGGGGGAAGCTGAGTCTGTGGTTTTTGCGAAGGAACATGTTGATAGTGTAGCTGGGAGAAAATCTGAGGTTAGGAAGGATGAATTGAGAGAGATTCTTAATCATGCTATAGAAAGGATGAATGTTGCTGAAGAAATGGCTGATAATTTGTAGAGGAGATTAGAGGAAAGAGATAGAGTAGAACCTGATATGATGAGACGAGAGGTTTATGAGGGAGAAGGTGTGTTTGCATGTGAGATGCAAGGGGATTGTTTTGTGAGATTTCTTAAGTTTAAACCCTAATCTTTTAGAGGATCTGTAAATCCTGTAAAAGCTTAGCAGTGGATTAGATATGTCGAGAAATATTTTGAGGTCTTACCAGTGACAAATAGACAAAAGGTTGCTTTTGTTTCATTTACACTGGAAGGTGAGGCTTCTCAATGGTGTGAGGATATTTTGCCCAGGGTAAGCATATAGGTAGAACAACCTTTAACTTGGAGTAAGTTTAATGATGAGTTCTTTGTGAAGTATTTTCCAGATGCCTTTCGGGTACAACAAGAGAGAGATTTTATTCATCTAAGGCAGGGTAATTTATCGGTGGTTGAATATTATAGTAGATTCATAGCCTTGTCAAGGTTTCTACCTAAATTAGTGAATACGAAGGAGAGGAATTGTAAGAGATTTTTAGACAGATTACACTATAACATTCAGACTAAACTCTCTTATATGGGCATTGAAAATTATGTTATATTGGTGGATAAAGCATTACAAATTGAGAAAGATTTGATAGAGTTTAAAGGTATGAGAGATTGGCTGAAGAGGTCTAGATTAGAGGGACCTAGAGGTGATAGCAGTATGGCTGTACAAGGTAGGAGACCACCCCAGAGGGGGTGTTCCTTGTCATAAGGAACTATAGTGCAGAGTCAGAGACAAGCAGGATTTGTTGCTTCTGTATCTCAGAGAAATACTGGTGGGACTCCTAGATTTGGGAGACAGGCTGTGGGAATTGGAAGTTATGGTAAAGGAGTAAGTATACCACCAAGGGGAAGTGGTAATCTGATGTATGATCGAGACAAGGGTTTGCTTTAGATGTAATCAGATGGGGTATCTATCTCGGAATTGCTCTACGTAGATATACTTTGTATGTGGTGAGGGAAGACATGATGCTGTAGATTGTCCAGTAGGGAAATTTGCTGACGTAAGAGTTGGAAGTGTTGGGAGAAGACCAGTGGAGAGAGATGGTGGATTAGGAAGTGTGCAGGACAAAGGTCGAGGATCGGTAGCTGAGAGAGGATGTGGTAGTCGATTTCAGTCCAAAGACAATAGAGTCTATGCATTGACCCAACAGGATGCCCAAGCCACTCCTGATGTTGTTATGGGTATGATATTTATCCTTGGTAGGCCTACTAGATTATTGATTGATCGTGGTGCAACCCATTCTTTTGCATCTAATATTTATATGAAATCTATTGATGCTAGTGCTAGTCCTTTGATGCATGCGATTTTTGTTGAGGTCCCTACTGGAGATAGGGTTATTATCAGGACAATTTATCGAGGTTGTGCGATTAATATTGCTGATAGAGAATTTGAAGTTGATTTATTTCTTTTAAATACGACAGATTTTGATTTAATTCTGGGGATGAATTGGTTATCTACATATAATGCTTGGGTAGATTGTTTTAGGAAAAATGTGGTGTTCAAGATACTCGGACAGGAGGAGTTTAATTTTTAGGGAGAACGTAAGATACTTGCTAACTGTCTTATTTCTGCCTTAACTGCTAGTAAATGGTTGAAGAAGGTTTGTGAGAGGCATTTGGCATATGTGGTGATTCTAGCAAGGAAAGTAGGAAGTTAGAAGAAATCTTGGTAGTGAAAGATTTTTCTGACGTATTCCCCGAGGAGTTGTCTGGTTTGCCTCTCAATAGGGAGATTAAGTTTTCTATTGAAGTGATCTCAGGATCAGCACCCATATCTATAACACCTTATAGATTGGAACCAGCTGAATTGAGAGAGTTAAAAGTTCAGCTTTAGGAATTACTAGATAAACAATTTATTCGACCTAGTATGTCACCTTGGGGAGCCCCTGTGTTGTTTGTCAAGAAGAAGGATGGGACAATGAAGTTGTGTATTGATTATAGACAGTTTAATAAAATCACCATTAAGAATAAATATCCTTTGCTCAGGATAAATGATTTATTCAAGCAGCTACAAGGAGCTAGAGTGTTTTCTAAAGTAGATCTGAGATCGATTTATCATCAATTGAGGATAAAGGAGGGGAGGACGTGCCTAAGACTGCTATTAGGACACATTATGGCCATCATGAGTTCCTGGTGATGCCATTTGGGTTGACTAATGCTCCTGCAGCATTTATGGATCTGATTAATCAGGTGTTTAAACTATTCTTGGACAGATTTGTGATTGTGTTTATTGATGATATTCTGGTATATTCTATACATGAAAATGAGCAAATGCAACATTTAGAGATAGTATTGGAAATTCTGAGGAGAGAGAAATTATATGCAAAGTTCTCTAAGTGTGAGTTTTGGTTGAGTGAAATATCTTTCTTGGGGCATGTTGTGTCGGGAGAGGGAATAGTAGTTGACCCACAGAAAGTAGAAGCAGTGTTGAATTGGGAAAGACCCACGAGTGTAACTGAAATTAAAAGCTTTTTAAGTTTGGCTGGTTATTATAAGAGATTCATCCAAAAAATTTCTATGATTGTTAGACCAGTGACTAAATTAACCAAGAAAGACATGAAGTTTAGGTGTTCAGAGGAATGTAAGAGAAGTTTCCACCCGTTGAAAGAAAAATTGAGTATCGCCCCGGTATTAGTGCTTCCTTCTGGTGATGAAGGATTTGTGGTATATAGTGACGCGTCACATCAGGGGTTGGGATATATGTTGATGCAACATGGGAGAGTTATAACTTATGCATCTAGGCAATTGAAGAACCATGATTTAGATTTGGCTACCATGGTGTTTTCTTTGAAGATTTTGAGACATCATCTATATGGAGCCAATTGTAAAATTTTTACTAATCATGAAAGCTTGACGCATTTACCGGCCCAGAAGGAGTTGAATTTGAGGCAGAGGAGGTGGATGGAGTTGATTTGTGATTATGACTATACAGTTCATTATCATCCAGGAAAGGCTAATGTAGTAGCTAAAGGCTACAGGGAATACTAGCTTGATAGTAGAATTAAGAAAAATAAGGATGCAATTGAGTGTAAATGATAGAGGAGTATCGATGGCAAATATAGTGGTACAATATTCTATTATTGATCGTTTATTACAGATGCAGGGTAGAGATGGGGGCATAGAGAAGATCAGACGGGAAGTGTTGAGTGGGATGTCAACTAAATTTAGAATTAGAGAAGATGGTATGGTATGGTACTATTGGGGCATAGAGTTTGTGTTCCCAATAATGTGGAGATAAGAAAGGAGATACTAAAGGAGGCTCATGTTTCTATATATTCCATGCACCCGGGTAATAATAAGATGTATAGGGGATTGAGATAGAATTATTGGTGGTCAGATATGAAGAAGAATGTAGCGGAATATGTTTCTAGATGTTTGACTTATCAACAGGTGAAGTATGAGAATAGACATTTAGTAAGTTAATTACAACCTCTTCCAGTACCTGAGTGGCCATGGGAAAATGTGAGTATGGATTTTGTCTCTAGTTTTCCTCGTACCCAGAGAGGACATGACACTATGTGGGTTATAGTGGATAGACTTTCTAAGTCTTCACATTTCCTTCCTATTAAAACTACCTGGAGTCCTGAAAAGTTGGCTGAATTATATGTAACAGATAGAGATTCTAGATTTACCTCTAGATTTTAGAGAGGTTTTCAAGAAGCTATGGGTACGCAATTGCAGTTTGGTATAACTTTCCATCCACAAACTAATGGGCAGACGGAAAGAATCATCATAATACTAGAAGATATGCTAAAGGTAAGTGTATTGAGTTTCTCAGTGAGCTGGGATGCTTATTTGCCTTTGATCGAGTTTATATACAATAATCAGTATTAAACTAGTATTGGGTTGGCATCAGTTGAGGCTTTATATGGTAGAAGGTGTAGAACTCTAGTATGCTGGGAAGAAGTTAGAGAGAGAAAGATATTTGGTCCAAAAATGATAGATTTGATTAGTGAGAGGATCAAACTGGTTAGGGAGAACCTTAGAGCAGCACAGAATAGACAAAAGGGATATTCTGAAAAAAGAAGACAACCTCTCGAGTTTCAAACTGGTGATTGGGTATTTTTGAAGATATCTCCGTGGAAGGGTGTGTTGAGGTTTAAAAAGATGGGAAAGTTGAGCCCGAGATTTGTGGGGCCATATGAGGTGATTAAGCGAATTGAAACAGTAGCATATCGATTAGATTTGCTCCTAGAGTTAAAACAATTACATAATTTGTTTCATGTGTCATTGTTGAGAAAGTACTTACATGATGAATCCCATTATATCTCGAATCAAGTGATAGAATTTCAGGAAGATTTGACTTTTATGCAAGTACCAGTTAGAATTCTAGATAGAAAGGAACAAGTCTTGTGCAATAAAATCATTCCTTTGATTCAAATATTATGGTAGAACAAAGATGTCGAAGAAGTCATGTGGGAGCATGAAGCAAGAATGAGGAAAAAATACCCCCAACTCTTTCATGAATTAGGTAAGGAAATTTCAGGGACGAAATTTTTATAAGGTGGGTAGAATTGTAATACCCATATTTCTAAAGTAAGGGTAAAGAAATACTTTAATAATTATGACATAGAGTCAAAATAATATATATTTAAAAAAAATTCAAAAAAAATCTGGCGTCCAAAAAAAATGAAAGAAGAAAAAAAAAACCCAAAAGGAAAGTGTAATGCTGCATGTAAGGCAACATTACAAAAACGTGGTAAGCTTTGGAGAGGGTGAGTGTTCAAATTTTTGCACATATATATATATATATAAAACTTTAGTTTATTTTATTACTTACCAAATCCTGTTTGGTTTTCTTTCAACTACGATTCAAATTACTCTCTTTCTTTAAACACTCGGGGACCGAAAGAAAGGTTGAAAGAGTAAACTTTTGAAGGGGTTTACGAGAAAATTTTATAGAGAGTCATTGGAAGCTCTAAGAAAAACAGAAGGTAATAACATGAAGTTTATTTTGAAATTTAGCATACATGAAATTTCTCGGAATTCAAAGTAGGAATTTTCAAAGGGTGTAAATTATGAAAAATAAATTAGAAATTTAATATAAATATTATATCAGGTGTTGACAATCAACAATCGAGGGAAATTGTTGAGAGGAGCAGGAAAGGCAAGTAGGTGATCCACGGGTAGCTCTAAGTGCTACTTAGTAAGTTAGATTTACTTTAAGTAATCAAGATAAATATGAAATATTTAGTGATAATATTAGAATAAATTATTAACTTATGATTTGGTGGTAAATGAAAAATTGACTAATAGGAATAATGGATGTGTAGAAAATTATTATATGAGAAGTAATATTATTAGAATAACGAGTCAATTTAATATTAAAACTGATAAATGAAATTCTTGACGAGCTATGGTGGATGATTTGATATGATTTATGACGAGAAGAATTTAGTGGAATTTTGCAAATAATAATTTGAGAATAATCAGGATAGCTAGTTTAAATGTCTGAATAAATGCTTGTTTTTAATTTATTATTCATATGCATATTCATATAATTATTCATATACACATGCATGAAATAAAAGAACCAGGAGGGCAGCCGGTCTAAATGAAGAAGGCAGCCGGTCTAAATGAGAAAAAAAGAATCGGGAAGTCAGTCAGTCTAAATAAGAATAAAATAACCGGGAAGGCAACCGGTCTAAATGAGAATGAGAATGAAAGAATCAGAAAGGCAACCGGTCTAAGATAAAAACATGTCGACATGTGAGAAGACGTTCCCAATAATAATAATAATATTTAACTTCACGCATTGCTTTTGCTTTAATTATTGATTGTTATTGTTTGATATGTAAAAGTGCTATTTATGATTGTAAATCTATTGATAGAGGAATGAGTCTCACATAGAGACAAATATGCTAAGGAAGAAATATAGAAATATGTCTGATAAGTAACTTAAAAAGAGATTGTGCAATAGAGGAACTATGAAATTGAGTAGTGATTACATAATATTGTTATTGAATTATTTGAGGAAAAATATGAATGAATATCGAACGAATATTTAGAAGTAATTAAATTATAAGATGTAACTGGGAGTATAAAATTGAATACTTCTAGTAAATTTAATTCACTGAGCTTGTGAAGCTCACTCCTCATTATACAATGATTTCAGGTAACAGGTAGGACAAATAGTTTGGTGAGTTGAGATTCAGACGGAATCATTTTCTGTAACCCACGTACGTGTCCACATCCTCAGACTAATGAGAAAATAAAATAAAAATTTATTTGTAAATATTCATGCATATTACGTTGTATATAATGTTTAAAGGTTAGAATGATGTATCTCCCTTATTGAGGGTTGAGGATTGATATAAAACTTTCTGTAATTATATTTTTTTTATTGTTGCATATATGTGTCGTGCTGGGATTTTCAAAATATGACAACACCGTCTCGAGGGTGACCAACCCAAGATGGGTCATTACAACATCACACAAGGATGCACCATGGAACTCTTAGGTATCAAATTTTTTTTTGTGTGCTTTGGGGTTAGTCCTTGAAAATATGAATCCTTTGGGAACCCGTACCTTCTTAATTATATAATTTGTTCCTAGATTGTAATGATATAAATGATATATGATCCTAGATTGATAATTGTGATGATTTTTAGGATATCTGGAATATATAAATTTATCATTCCTTGGATATGAGAATCTTACATTCCTAGAATACATATTTCTAGCATTATGAAAATTATATGAATACATGTTATTTTTAGAATATGAATGATAGCCATTTATTGAGTATGCATACCTAGCATATGAATTTCTAAGATGGACATAACTAGCATTTACATTTCTAGAATGAGCATATGCATTTCTTGAACGTCTATTTCTAACATTAGCATATGAACTTCTACCATAAGTATTGACATTTGCATTGTTAGGCTTCCTAGCATTTTTCAATGATGCATTATGAACATTACTAGGTAACCGAGAAGTAGAGAGATCATTAATATTTGTTACTTTCACAAAGATAGTTTCATTAGATTTTTTTTTGCCTAGTGGAGAATAACTCAAACTTGATTTTTCTCTACTAAATCTTTATCAAGTGAACACTTCATCTAGCTTCTCTTTTCCTCTCACTAGTCTAGATATAGTGTTGCTCAACTCATTAACTTTGTTTTTCAAAATTACATTTTCATTTTTCAAAGTCTCTTGTGATGAGTTGTTGAGCTCTAAAGAAAGTTTTTTTTTTTGTTCTTTTAAAAATTCCATTTCATTAGAAAGAGATGAATCTTTATTTTTTAGAGCAACATTTTTAGCATCAAATTTCTTAAGTTCTTTATGCAATGCATTGATAGCTTTTAATAATTCCTCATTCATAATTTTATTATCATTCATTATTTGAAGAATTAGTTACGTCATTTTCATCATCGATTTCCATCAATCAAAGGTTGACGATTTCTTGATAATTGATTTCTTTATCCAAATTCTCTTCTTCATCATCACTCCAAGAGTAACCACCATAGCTTTCTTCTTGAAGTTTTCGTATGGTTTCTTTGTTGAATGACAATCTTCCTTGATGTGTTCTAGATTATTTCATCTGAAACACACAATCAAATCTTTCTTGGTTGAATTATCTTTTGTGTTGGTCTTCTTACTCTTTCTCAAGAACTTTTGGAATCTTTTTGTGATAAGAACCATTTCTCCATCTTTCTCATCTTCTTCCACTGGCTTGCTTGTGGTAGCATTAAGAAGAATGACCTTCTTTTTCTTTGACTCATCATTAACAATTCTATTCATGACATCTATTTAATGAGTTAATAATGAGCCAAGAAGACTATCGACGTCGAGGTTGTCAAGATCTTTGGCTTCCTCAATTGTCATCATCTTTGATTTCAAAGCCGGTGGTAAAACTCCAAGGATTTTCCTTACCAGGATACAATTTTCATAATATCTACCAAGAAACTTTAGAGTATTAATAATGTTAGTGAATTGAGAATATATTTAGAAATAGATTCGGTAAGAGACACCTTAAAAACTTTATATTCAGATACTAATATATAGATTTTAGATTTCTTTACTTAATTAGTACATTCATATGTAACTTGAAGTTTATCCCATATTTCCTTAGTCGAAACATAAGCAAAAATTTTATTGTATTTATTAATATCTAAAGCACAATAAAGCATACCAATAGCTCTATTATTTAAAGATATCATTCTACAATCATCATCATCAAATTCTTGTTTAGTATTAGAAACTAGAATTTCTATCTCATCATTTTTTTAAAAACATTTTCATAGGAATCCTAAGTAGTTCAATTATTTGCCATAAATTATAGTCTTGACCTTCTAAAAAAATTTTCATTCTATTCTTCCAATAGTTATAATTAGTTCCATTATACAAGGAAGGCTTAGTGTAAGAATGAACTTCATTGTACAAATTTTGGGTTTTAATTTTTTTGCACAAATACAAATAAATTCACAAAAGATTAAGCAAGAACAACAATTATAAGCTTGTTGGAAATTAAAAGAGCAAGGGAGAAGAGTGCACAAACTCAGTTTGTAATTGTTCGATAATATCAGAATCTCTCCCGACCCTATGTCCACTCTCTTCAAGGATCCTCCTTGAAGGTTTCACTAGAACATACAAGTAACTTCCAACATGTTCCCCAAACCTTTACAAGATTCTCTTATAAAGAAGTTTTCACTTAAGTGTTTAACACCTAAACACTCACAAAAGTTACACCAACTCTTTCTCTTACAAAGATTAGAATTGATGAGATGAGTTTGATACATAAGAGAGAATGTGATTAATGCTTATAACTCAAAGAATTTTTCTCTCAAAAGAACAAACTTAAAGAGAGCTCAAGAATTAATTTTGAATGCTTTGAAGAGTAGTAAATGAGCTCTTGGTGAAAATGAATGCTCTTAGTTGTTAGAAATGCTCATATATGATGGGTATTTATAATATTAGCTCAATATAGCCGTTAGACACAAGGAATGGCCATTTGAAACATTAAAACTAGTCATTATGCATGACAAGACAGTCGAATGTGAAAAGAAGATAGTCAACTGTCTTCTAGAAAACTTGAATTTTTAAAATGGGATACAATAAGATAGTCATACAGGTATGCCACAAACAGCTCTCACAGCCCTTTGCCTTTTTGTTCTCTTTATATATATTACTAACTTAGGCATCGGAGAGTCCCCTAGATGTACAACCCTTTCAAACCTCTAGCGACTCCTAAGAGTTTCTTATGTTTTGTGTGCGTAGGTTCAAATTAGCATCTCTAGAAGACGATAGTCAGATTTTTCGCATTAATAGGGAGAAAAGAAGAAATTATCAAAGAGAGAGAATTCAAAAAATATACAAAGCAAACCCCCAAACTCCAAAGGAGAGAGTGAACTGAAAAATTGAGGGAAATCTCCAACAAAAAACTTAGTTTAATCAGATGGGGAAAAGGAAATCAAATTGAATGGAAAAAACATAGAGATACTGAGAAAGAGAGAGAGAGGAATGGACTTTCGAGGGAAGAAGCAGAGAGAAGAGAAGACGACGTAGTATACGAAGTAGTGTTGTTCCACATTGCATATGGTTTAAGTATATTTACACAAGCGGCAAAACTACGTCGGATATAGGAATCAAAGTGTCCTTTTTATATAGCGGTAAGGTTAAGGAAAAATAAAGAAACTTCACCTAACACATTATCTGTTGCGTACCTGATATGTTTTTTGAGTTAAAAAAATCACAGTCGACTGCCTTGTTGAGACAATTGACTGTCTTGTCGTGCATATATATACTTCTTCCTTTTTCCTCAAATTTCCCTAATTCTCTCAAATCTTAGCCGCACCTCCACTCTCCTCTCAATCTTTTAATTTCACCTCAAATCACTCACACATCTCTACTAATCTTTTCCCCAAAACACTTATTCATTCAAGCCTGTCCTTGTTTCACCCAAAATGGGTAAGAAATCATTGGTTTCATTAAAAAAAGGAGGGGATGATATAGGCCCAAGCAAGAAGATGAAAGTCAATCTTCATGAATGCCTAAGTTTGTGGCATACTTGAGTTACTTTATGCCATTTTGGAGTGAGAGAACATAAAATTGAAAGTCAATCTTCATTCACTCAATGACAATACATGCAAATGATGAATTGAAATACAATCCAAGAATAATCAAAAATATTTTCTCATTTCTAATTACATTATAATCATGTAAAACCTATCTTCATTCAAGGGTTTTTTGAAAATATCAACTAATTATTTTTCGGTACTAATAAATTCAAATTTAATATCTCTATTTTGAGTATGATCTCCAATAAAAATGATGTCTAATTTCAATTTGCTTTGTTCTAAAATACTAAATTGAATTCTTGGTTAGACTGATAACACTAGCATTATCATATAAGTTAGGAATATTTTCAAAATATATTCCAAAATCTTCAAGTTGTTGTTTTATCCATAAAATTTGTGCACAAAAAATAGTAGTGGTTACATACTCTGCTTCAGCCATTGATAATGCAACCAAGTTTTGTTTCTTAGAAAACCAAGAAGTTAACATGAAACCAAGAAATTGGTATGTCCCACTGGTACTTTTTCTATTTAACTTACAGTTAGAAAAATCAGCATCCAAATATGCAATTAAGTCAAAGGAAAATTCTCTAGAGTACTATAAGCCTAAGTTTTAGGTTCTTAAAAAATATCTCAAATATCTTTTAACTGCAGTTAAATGAGATTCTTTAGGATTAGATTGAAACCTAGCACAAATACAAACACTAAACATAATATCGGGTCTACTAGTGGTTAAATAAATTAAAGCTCCTATCTTGCTTCTATATTTCTCAATATCAATACTTTTACCTCATTCATCGATGTCAAGCTTTGTTGAAATTCTCATGGGAGTTTCAATTTGCTTTACATTCTCTATCCCAAACCTATTTAGTAAATCCCTTTTGTACTTAGATTGGTTTATGAAGATTCCTTCCTTTGTTTATTTGATTTGAAGCCTAAGGAAGTAATTGTTCAATAAGATAGCAAAGTGGATGATTGACTCATTCCATACTAGAAGAATTGCAGGAAATCTTTTGATTCCATAAGATCTAGTTTCGTTCAAATTCACCTTGTATACAGTTAGCAAAATCTTGACATATATTTTCATTAGTGGCACCAAATATTATATCATCAACTTATATTTGCACCATGAGAATATCATGCTCATGTATTTTTGTGAAAAAGGTAGTATCAATTTTTCCTCTAGTAAAATCATTATAAAGTAAAAATTTACTTAATCTTTTATACCATGATATAGAAGCTTGTTGCAACATATAAAGGGCTTTAGAAAGCTTATAGACAAGGTTTGAAAATTTTGGATTTTCAAAACCAAGAGGTTGTCTAATATAAACCTCTTCCTCTATAAAACTATTTAAAAAGACATTTTTCACATCCATTTGAAATTCTTAAAACATGCAAATGTAAGCAATATGTGAAAGGCTTCAAGTCTAGCTACGAGAGCAAGAGTTTGATCGAAAATCTATTCATTTTTCTTTATTATATCCTTTTGCTACAAGCCTAGCATTGTTTCTAGTTACCACACCGTTCTCATCTATTTTATTTTTATAAAACTATTTAGTACCAATTACTGAGTGATCTTTAGGTTTAGGTACTAAAGTCCAAACTTTACTGCTTTCAAATTGATTTAATTCTTCATGTGTAGTCATTATCCAATTTTCACTATGTTCAGCTTTATAACTCTTAGGTTCAATTTGAATTAAGAATGTTACATAATTGCATATATTTCTAATAGAAGAACAAGTTCTTACCCCTTGTGAATGATCAACAATCACTTGATCGATTACATAATTGGCTTCAAGTCTAAATACAGTAGCAAAAGTTTTATCAAAATCTATTCATTTTTCTTGATTATATCATTTTGCTACAAGCTTATCCTTATTTCTAGTTACTACACCATTTTCATCCATTTTATTTCTATAAAACTATTTAGTGCCAATTATTGAGTAATTTTTTAGGCCTAGGTACTAAAGCAGCCCAAACTTTGCTGCATTCAAATTGATTTAATTCTTTATTCATAGTCATTATCTAATTTTCATCATGTTTGGACTCATCAAAATTCTCAGGTTCAATTTGAGATAAGAAAGTTACATGATTGTATACATTTCTAATAGAAGAACAATTTTTTACCCCTTGTGAAGTATCACCAATCACTTGATCGATTAAGTGATAATTAACACACCTCCAATCCTTAGAAAGACCATCTCCTTATTGACTTGTTGAAGGTTGATCAAATCTTGATTCATCTCCTCCTTGAGCTATTTGAGGTTGATTCTCCTAAGGGTCAACAATAGGAGTGGTGGTCTCAAATTTTGGCAAAAATCAACATCATCATTACAAGAAACTCTTCTTCCACTAAAAGGGCTAGTTTCATTAAATGCAACATGCACAAATTCTTTAACCACTAGATTTATTTTATTAAAGACTCTATAAGTCTTACTAGAGGTTGAATAACCTAAGAAAATATCTTCATTGATCTTATAATCAGATTTACATAGGTTATCTTTATTGTTATTCAAGATGAAGCACTTATAACCAAAAGCATGAAAATAAGAAATATTTGGCTTTGTACCCTTTAATACTTAATATGGTGTTTTCTTGAGTATAGGCCTAAATAAAACTCTATTCAAAGCATAGCAAGCAGTGTTTACTTCTTCCATCCAAAAATGTTTTGGCAAATTGTTTTCACAAAGAAAAGTTTTACCAATTTCTTCTAAAATTATGTTTTTCCTTTCAACAACACTATTTTATTGAGGGGTTCTAAGAGCTGAAAAATTGTGAGCAATACCATGATCATCGCATTATTTTGCAAAGTTTTGGCTTTCAAATTCTTTTCCATTATCACTTCTTATACTAAAGATAGCAAAACCTTTTTCATTTTGAACAATTTTTTACAAAACGTTTTAATGTTTCATCCTTATAAACCATAAAGATACCAAAGGTATATCTAGAAAGTCATTCAAAATAACAAGAACATATTGATGGCCACCTAGACTAATAGTTCTAATTGGTCCAAAAAAATATGCAAGAGTTGTACTAGTCTAGAGGTTGAAACAAGAATTTTGGATATAAAAGAAATCCTAGTTTGTTATCCCATTTGAGAAACATCACAAAGTTTGTATTTTTCAAATTTAATTTTTGGAAGACCAACAACCAACTCTTTTCTTGAAAGCATTTGAATAAATCCACGTTCACATGACTAATCCTTATATGCTATAACCATAAGTTTTCACTAAAAGCTGAAAAAAAAAATTCATTTTTCGAAGCGAGACATTTAAGGTCTACTATATTGACATTTTCATGTCTTTGACCAAAAAAATTGATCTTATTACTTTTGATATGTATTATAAGACAACGAGTAGACGCAAAGATAAATTTATTACCTTTATCATACGATTTACCGATACTAAGTAAACTATGCTTAAGGCCTTGAACAAATAAAACATGATCAATTGTTGAAGAATTTTTACCAACTTTACCATGCCCAATAATCTTCATCTTTGTATCATCTTCAATGGTGACAGTTCCACCATCCTTTGGAGTTAGATCCACAAAGATGCTTTTATTATCAGTCATATGCATTAAGCATCCACTATCAATGTATCAATGATTAGCTACAATGAAACTCTTAGGTACCCAAAATATTTTGAGTCCATTGTGTTAGTCCTTGAAAATACAAATCTTTTTGGAAACCATACTTTCTTAATATCATAATTAGTTCCATAGTTATAATGATATGGATGATGTATGATCCTAGAATGATAGTTATGATAGTTTTTTAGGATATCTAGAATAACCAAATCTATCATTCCTATTCCTAGAGTATATGTTTCTAGCATTATGATAATTATGCAAGTATATATTATTTCTAGGATATAAATGATAACCATTTCTTGAGTATGCATTCCTAGCATATGAGTTTCTAGAATGGGCATTTCTAACATATGTAGTTCTAGAATGAGCATACATGTGGGCATATATACTTCTACAATGTCTATTCCTAGTATTAGTATAGGAAATTCTACCATAGGAATTGATATTGACATTCTTATATTTCCTATCATTCCTCAATGGTACATTATGAACATTATTAGGAAAATGAGAAGTAGAACCTTCATCGACATTTTTTGTTTTCATAAAAATGGTTTCATTTGATTCTTGTTTGCGCATTGAAGAATATCTCAAGCCAGATTTTTCTCCACTTAACTTTTGGCAAGCCAACACTTCATCTAGCTTTCCTTTTCCTTTTTCAAGTTTAGATATAGTGTTTCTCAACTCACTCACTTTGTTCTTCAAAATTTCATTTCCATTTTTCAAAAACTCTTGTGATGAGTTGCCTACCCCTAAAGAAATTTTCTCATTTTGTTCTTTTAAAACATTCATTTCTTTAGAGAAAGATGAAACCTCCTTTTTGAGACCAACATTTTTAGCATCAATTCTCTTAAGTTCTTCATGCAATTCATTAAATGATTCTAATAATTCTTCATGCACAATTTCATTATCATTATCAATATTTGAAGAATTAGTTACCTCATTTTCATCATCAATTTCCATCAAACAAAGGTTGACAATTTCTTGGTAGTCAACTTCTTCATCCGAGTTTTCTTCTTCATCATTACTCCAAGTGGAAGCCACTATAGTTTCTTCTTGAAGTTCTTGTGGGGCATCTTTGCTAAAGGAAAATTTTCCTTGATATACCCAAGCATTTTATATCCAAAGTACATAATTGGATCTTTTTTGGTTGAATCTTCCTTCACATATGCTTTCTTACTTGAGTTATTTTGCCCTCTCAAGTACTTTTGAAATATTTTAGTAATGAAAGTCATTTCCCTATCTTTCTCATTACTTTCATTGCCATTATTTTCCAGTTACTTGCTTATGGTAGTATTAAAAATAATGACATTCTTATTCTTGGACTCTTCATCAACATCCTTGTTGATGACATTCATCTTATGTGTCAATAGTGATCCAAGAAGTGTATCGATGTCGAGATGGTCAAGGTCCTTAGCTTTTTCAATTGTCGTCATCTTTGATTCCTAAGCTTTTGGCAAAGACCTAAGTACTCTTCTTACCTGCTCATCATCCTCATAAACTCTACCAAGAAGCTTTAAGTCTTTAATAATGTTAATGAGCTGACAATACACTTAAAAAATAGTTCCAGTAGGAGACATTTTAAAGGCTTCATAATTCAATACTAATCTATAGATTTTAGATTTCTTACGTTGATTAGTACCTTCAAATGTAACTTGAATTTTATCCCATATTTGCTTTCTTGATTCAGAAGCGAAAATTTTATTATATTCATTGATGTCTAATGCACAATGAAGCATACTTGTAGCTCTACTATTTAAAGAAACCATAATTTTTTGGTCATGTTGGAAATCACCTTGACAAGATGCCCAGGTGGTGATCTTCCAAACACCCAAGTCTAGAATGACTTGTAGAAAGAATTGGAATCGAAAACAGGAACAGAAAATCAAAGAAAGAAATAAGACAAGCAATTTGTTGTCGAGGTTCAGCAATGTGCCTACGTCCCCGTGAGTTCCTCCGAACTCTCTGCACTAAAGCAATGGTTCTTACAAGTTACAGCAATCCCCTTCAAGAAACCAAGTTCTTGAAGAAACCAAGAAGAGAAGAAAGGAAGAAGATGAGAACTAACAATGATCTCTATCTAATCTAGACTTCTCTCTCTTTTATAACCAGCCTCACTACAAAGAGTCCCTCTTGTGTTTATGTCTCTCACACAATTCTCTCTATGTGTTTACAATTAATCTCACAATGTCACAAACTTGTGTATTTTCTAATGTTGAAAATGAGGCTAAGAAACTCCTTTTATTGCCATCCACTTCTTGGTCATTCTCAAGATTCAATCCTTACCCTTTGATCAAGATCATCACTTAATCATGGCCCTTCATCACTTTCCTAAGTGGTACTGTGCATTTTGACCTTGCACACACACACCTAAGAGAGTCTTAAAATAGGCTGTCCATGTGTTCAACCCTTTGCCTGCAAGGTGCGCCCTGAAACAGGGCAAGGTGCGCCTTGACCTCCTCCAGCTTTGCAGCCATTCTGAGAGGCGCGCCCTGGAGTAGGTACGTTGCACCCTGACCTAGTGCTACTCCCTTCTGTTGCTATGCACACACCCTTCTGCTTGTGTGCAGAAGTGCGCACACTAGTGCGCATGGCCTTCCCTTGCTCCAAATTGATGCACACACATGTGTGCAGTCTTCTAACTTGCTGAAATTTAATCCTACAACCTTGGTTTAGACTTTAACCATCATTGAACTATGGTTGGACCTGTGCAAACCTTAGACAAATACCAACAATCTCTACTTTTGTCTAAATGTTTAAACCTGAACCATTGTGCAGAAAGCTTCGGGATCCAAACTCATCAGAGTCATCTATTAACCGACTCCTATCCTAAGTAATCCAAGGCAATGATTGAACTTACTTAGAGGTAGAACTTTAGTACCCAAATCCGCAGGATTTTCTTCCATGGCAACCTTGTCCACATGGATGCATCCTTTCGTAATATTTCCCCAATGAAATGATATCGAACATCTATATGCTTTGTCCTTTCATGGAACACTATATTTTTACACAAGTGCAAGGCACTTTGACTATCCGAAAACACCACAACCTACTCATCCAGTACCTTCAATTCTTCAAGCAACCCTTTTCATCACATAGCTTCCTTAATGGCTTCTGTAGCCGCTATGTACTCAGCCTTGGTTGTTGAGAGTGCTACAACTCACTGCAACTGAGCCTTCCAACTTACAAAACATATGTTTAAGTTAAAGGAGTAGGAGGTAATCGATCTCCTTTTATCCTGGTCTGCTCCATAGTCCGAATCTGCAAACCCCTCAAGGCATATGGCATTACCCCTCTTCTCATACACCAGCCCTACTCTTGGGCTTCCCTTCAAATACCTCAGCAACCACTTCATCCCAAGCCAATGCTCTTTTTCGGGATTACTCATAAACCTGCTAATATCGGGTAAAGTGCCTACTATGGTGTGCATAACAGAACCAACTACACTAGAGTAAGGGACTTTCTCCATTTCCTTCTTCTCCGCCTCTGATCTTGGACATTGATCATTGGAGAACTTAAAATGACCAACAAGTGGAACCTTCACTGGTTTGCTATCTTCCATAGAGAATTTAGATATCATCTTCTCTATATAGGAAGTTTGAGAGATCTTCAATCTGTTTCTCTCCCTTTCCCGGATGATACACATCCCAAGGATCTTTTGTGCATGGCCAAGATCCTTCATCTCAAACTCCTCACTGAGTTGAGTCTTTAATTTCTTTATCCTCTCCATGCTGCTCCCAGCCAGCAATATGTCATCAACATAGATGAGGATGATCATCACTTACTCAACCTTCTACCCTTTATAGTACAAGCAAGAATCGTAGTAGCTGCCCCCAGGGCATATGGCGCAGTGGTAAGTTCGACCTTCGAGATGGCGGTTTCCCCGTGAGGTCTCGTGTTCGAGTCCTGCCACTGCGCTGCACATCTTGCGATTTACATCCTCCACAGGGTCCTAGGGCAAGGATTGTGGGGGGCGATCATAATGGTCCGTTATCCAAAAAAAAAAAAATTCATAATAGCTCCTCATGAAACCCAAGCTGATTACAAAGGAATCAAACCTCTTGTTCCATTGCTGAGGTGATTGCTTCAAGCCATAGAGAGACTTCTTCAATTTGCACACCAAGTCTCCTTGCCTTCCTTCTTCATAGCCTTCGGGTTACCTCATGAAAATGGTCTCATTGAGCTCTCCATGTAAGAACGTTGTCTTCACATCCATTTGCTTAAATTCCCAATCAAATTGGACCACTAATGCTAACACTATCCATATTGTCTTGTACTTCACAACCGGTGAGAAGATTTCGATGAACTCTATGCCTTCCTTTTATGTGAACCCCTTCGCCACCAGCCTAGCTTTATATCAGACTTCATCCCCTGGAGTATTCCCTCCTTTGATCTTGTAGAGCCATCTACAATCCACAACTCTCTGTTTTCCTAGTTTGGGCACCAGCTCCCAACAGTTGTTCTTCATCAAAGAGTCCATTTCTTCCTCCATAGCCAGCTGCCACTTTGACAAATCCTTACACTCCATGGCATCCGTGTAAGTTTCTGGTTCAACCTGTCCTTCTATCCAAGGAGTTGCTACATTAGCATCCGCAAACCCATATCTCAAAGGTGGTCTAACCACCCTCCTTCCCCCGTCTCTTGTGAGCTGGTAGTTATTCCAACTTGCTGCATCAACCTTTTCTTGTTCAGCCTCTTTTTGAGTTTCTTGAGCTTGGCCTTCATCCAAGGGCTCTACCTGGTCCAAACCCTCTTGCCTCCTTCGCTCTACCTGAACCGAGTTCTCCTTGATGCGATGCTCCACAACTTCTGGACTGTTTTGCTCACTAGCCCCTGCAGGGTTAGTTTTCTCCAAGTAGGGAAATAACAATTCATTAAAAATAACATCCCTACTTATAATCAATTTCATTCCCTTATTTTCTAAGAACCACAACCTATATCCCTTAACCCCATCACCATATCCTAGAAATACAAATTTTCTAGATTTAGGGCTAAGTTTATCCTCCTTTTGATGTGCATATGCAGCACACCCAAAAGTCCTAAGGTTGTTTAATTCAGGGGGTTTTCCACTCCACATCTCCATGGGAGTCTTGAGCTCTAAAGCTCTAGAGGGTGATCTATTTATCAAGTATGCAGTTGTAGCCACAGCTTCTCCCCAAAAATATTTTGGTAAACTGGATCCTATTAGCATGCACCTAACCTTTTCCATAAGGGTTCTATTCATCCTTTCAGCAACTCCATTTTGCTGAGGTGTTTTTACAACAGTTTTATGCCTTAGAATGCCATTTAATTCACAGAATTTATCAAAATCCTTATTGCAAAATTATAAGCCATTATCGGCCTGTAAAGCCTTAATTACCCTACCCGTTTGAGTTTCCAGCAACTTCTTCCACACAACAAATTTATTCAAGGCATCAGATTTATTCCTAAGCAAATAAACCCATACTCTTCTTGAATAATCATCAATTAAAGACAGAAAGTAAATGTTACCTCCCTGTGTTGGTGTCCTTGCTGGTCCCCAAAGGTCTGAATGAATGTAGTCAAGAATTCCCTTAGACTTGTGCACTCCGGTGTTGAAGCTGACCCGGTGTTGCTTCCCAAGAATGCAACTCTCATAGAAATCCAGTTTCTCTACTTTGTCTCCACCAAGTAGACCATCCTTTATAAGAATTTGCAGGCACTTTTCGCTCATGTGTCTCAAGCGAGTGTGCCAAAGGGCTGCCTTATCCATCTCAGTCATCAAGCTTGTTGCTTGATCATTGATTTTTGTTTCTCCGATCATCTCATAGAGTCCATCGTTTCTTGCTACCTTGATCACTACCAAAGATCCCATAGCCATCTTGATCTTTCCTCCCTCTACTTTGCATGTGTACCCAATGGAATCCAGCTGCCCCAATGAGATCAAATTCCTCTTCAAATATGGAAGATACCTTACATTTCGCAGCAGTTTTGTGACTCCATCAAACATCTTCAACTGAATGTCACCAATCCCTCTCACTTGGCAAGAATTGTCATTCCCCAAGAAGACCCTTCCATCATTGATCTCCTTGAAATTCTTGAATCATTCCTTGTGAGGGCACGTTTGATAAGTGCACCCAGAATCAAGAATCTACTTCCCACTGCCTTGCCTCCTACTCACATTTAAGCACACAACAAGAACATCATCTTGTTGTTCTCCCTTGGCAACCGAAGCCTCTCCATTGTTGGTATGGCTTCTCCTCTCATCCCATATCCTTTTCTTGCAATCTTTATTGAAATGGCCATCCTTGTTGCTGAAACGACCCATCCCGGGTTGGCCACCCCCGAGACGGTGTCATCACATTTTGAAAATCTCAGCATGACACATATATGCAACTAAGAAAATAAATTACATCAAATGAAATTTTTTTTTTACATAAATCCTCAACCCTCAACAGGGGAGTTACATCACACTGATCGTTAACGTAAACATATATATATATATATATACCACTTAAAATGCATGAACATTCACAATAAAATTTTTATTTTCTTTCCCCATTAGTCTAAGGATGTTGACACGTACGTGGCTTACAAAAAATGATTTCGTCCGACTTTCAACCCACTAGACTTATCGTCCTGTCTGCTACCTGAAATCATTGTACAATGAGGAGTGAGCTTCACAAGCTCAGTGAATTAAATTGACTAAAATTACTCATTTGTAACTAGTCTTTTAATATTTAACACAATTTGTATCTCATACACTTGATGCTAGCATTCTACTATCATGTCATAATATCCATTCTCAATCAATCTCTTCCTCTTATTTATTGGTTCACCTCAAGATCGTCAATTAACTCATAATTACCTCGTATTGAGGTTCACATCATAAAGTCTACCATCTAGATTGTTCTTATCACCATAACTGTCTCTCTGTGAGACTCATCCATCTATCATTATATTCACAATTAATACACCACATCAACATTTCAAAAACTTTATCACCATAACTGTCTCTTTCAGTGAGACTCCACCCTCTATAATTAAATTCACAATTTATACATCACACTTCAGTATTGCAATAATGCAAGATAATTAAATCAAATGCAATGGAATGGATGCATATGAGGGGAACGTCTTCCCACCTGTTGACAGGTTATTATTATCTTAGACCAGCCCCTTCCCAGTTCTTTACAGCTTATCCAGGCTATCATAGAATTTATTTCCAGCATATACCGGCTGTCACAGTGTCCCTTTTTTTTTGATAGCATGTACCAGCTGCCACGGTTGTTCCATTAGACCGGCCTCTTCCCGGTTCTTTCAGTTATATTATTAAATGCATATGCACATGAACAATAATATGAAAATATGCATATGAACAGTAATATAAAAATCACATGAACTCAAATATCTAAATTGACTATCCTGATTTTTCTCAAGTTATATAAAAATTCCACTAACATCCTCTTATCCCAAATCACATTAAATCATCCATTAAAGCTTATCAAGATCTACTAAATTTCATCACAAATCTCACCAAATCATCCATCAAAGTTTGTTGAGATCCACTAAAATTTATCTCCTCAAAATTCGTATCAAAACATAACCCATAGCTTATCAAGAATTTCACTTACCGCTATTATTATTAAATCAACCCATTATTCTAATAATATTTCTTCTCACATAATTATTTTTCTACGGTACAATATTCACATCATATCTATCAACCAAAAATTTATTTATCATCAAAACCTAAGGTAATAATTTATCTTAATATTATCACTAGACATTTAATTTTTATTTAGACTACTTAAAGTAAATCCAACTCACCACATAGCTCTTTAAAGCAACCCGTGGATCACCTACTTACCTTTCCCGTTTCTCACATAAATTTCTCCGATTGTAGATCTTCAACACCTGACATCATATTTATATAAATTTTCTAATTTATTCTTCAATTCAATATAAACCACACACTTTGAAATTTCTCACTTTGAATTTAGAGAAACTTCATAAATGTCAGAAATTCAAAAATAACCATTATGTTATTACCTTCTATTTTTCTGATAGCTTTTCATGATTCTCTATGAAATTCCACAGTAAACCTCTTTAAAATTTTGTCCTTTCAATTTTTCTTTGAGTCCCCAAATGTTTTGAGAAAATAAAGAAATTGAAGGAACTAAACGAACACTGTAAATGTAAACTAACGTTTACGTGTAAGTGTATATTTATAGGTACAAACTTTGCAAAACTTTTCTGTAGCTTCAAAAATGTGTCGCACCATCAATACTTAAACTTCCCAAAACTCACCATGTTTAGCCTTGCTGTCAAACATGCAAGGCTAACCATTTCTTTCAATTGAACTTGGCAAATGCAAACTTAACTTGCAGCAGTTGTTGCCACGTTTTGCCTTTTTTTTTTAAACCTTTATTTTTACTTTACCTTTTCTTTACTTTAGACTTTATTTTCTTTCTTTTTTTTTACTTCACTTTCTTCTTTTCTATCTTCTGGGACGTTTACGTCCCAAATTTTTTTTTATATTATTATTTTTTTTAATTTTTAATTTAATAATTAATTTTTTTTAGAATAATTTTTCATTTCAGAAATTCCTTTATTCAAATACCACTAAACCCTTCACATAGATTTTTGTTTTTAATTTTATGTCATATTTATTAAATTACTTATTTACCCTTACTTTACAAATACGAGTATTACAATTCTACCCACCTTATAAAAATTTCGTCCTCGAAATTTCTTTGCTTTACTCTAGAAACAATTGTGAATAATACTTCTTCATAATTGTCTCATACTTTCCCGTAATCTCTTCAACATCCTTATTCTGCCACCGTACTTGAACTAATGCAATTTCTTTATTATACAAAACTTGGTCCTTTCTCCAAAATCCTTATTGGTACTTGTATGTACACCCAATCTTTATGAATTTCTGTAGCTTAACTCGAAATATTATAATATTCATCATGGAAACCTTTTCTCAAAAGAGAAATATGGAATACGTTATATAAGCGTTTTAATTCTGGAGGTAACTCCGGACTACTCACAACTAACCCAACTTTCTCATCAACCTCATAGGGTCCCACTTACCTTAGACTCAACTTTTATTTCTTTTTGATCCTCAACATAATTTTTCATGGAGATATTTTGAATTACACCCAATCACTTACTTACATTTCAAGAGGTCTTCTCTGAGTTGTTTTACGGTTCTATCTAACCAATTTGATCATCTCAATTGTTAACTCAAATAATTAATGGACCAGATATATTTCTCTCTCCAACTTTTTCCTAGCATATTGGAGTTCTGCTCCTCCTACCATATAAAGCCTCAACGAGTGTCATTCTAATGTTAGTTTACTAGTTATTATAAGCAATTGCAATCGATGGCATGTAAGCATTCCAAACTTAATGAGAACTCATCACATTTGCCCTTAACATATCTTCTAGTACTTTAAAATCCTTTATGTCTGAGCATAAAAAATTATATTAAATTACGAATGTGTACCTGTGGCTTTCTAAAAGTCTCTCCAAAATCAAGATGTAATTTATCATCTTTATTTTACACTATGCTTAATGGTGTTCCATACCACCTCACAATCTCAGCTATATCCTTCTTCAATCCTGAGCACCAAAAATTCTGTCTCCATCCTCTATACATCTTATTGTTACCTGATTGCATCGAATCTACATCATCATGTGCCTTTCTTATTATTCATTTCTCAACTCCACATTATTGGGAACACAAATCCATGTTCCAATACCAAATTACCCTTATTTCAAATTTTTGAACTCAAAATGCTTCCTTGTAAGCACTCAATGCTTAATCTTTTTTATCTCTTCATTTCTACCTTGCATCTCTAAAGTATTTTACTATAGATAACTGTACAACCATATTTATTAACCATGATCCTCTATCACTGATATTTAACTTCATTCTTACCTCTTTTAAATCTATCAACAATTTTCACATCAGGACTCCCAATCGCAGTTTGTCTTCTTGTTGACTTTCTACTCAATGCATCATCTATCACCTTCGCATTTTCTAGATGATAGTGAATTGTACAATCATAGTTACAAATCAACTCCATCCACCATCTTTGCCTCAAATTTAACTTTCTTTGGGCAGGTAAGTATGTCAAACTCTTATAACCCATGAATATCTCTCAAATGACTTCATACAGATGATGTCTCAATTTTTTTTTTAAAGTAAGCACTATAGCATCCAACTCTAAGTCATGAGTAGGAAAATTTCTATCATGAATCCCCAATTTCTTAGAAATATGGGCCACAACTTTTTTATGCTACACATATCCCAATCATTGATGTGACATATCACTATATACCACAAATCCTTCATCACCATAAGGAAACACCAATAATGGAGTTGTAGTTAATTTCCCCTTTAGTAATTGGAAAACTTTTTTTTTCATACTTCTCCTTAGTCAGTCTATTTAACAGTATTTCAATAATAAAAATTTCTGAAAATATCTTCTATAATAACCAGCTAACCCTAAGAAGATTCTAATCTTAGTCACATTAATTGGTCTCTCCCAACTTAACATTGTCTCTAACTTTTGTAATCAACTGCTATCCATTTCTCGATATTACAGTTCCAATAAAGTTATTTCATTCAATCAACACTCATACTTAGAGAACTTTTTATAAAATTTATCTTTCTTCAGAATCTCCAACACACTGTCTAATTATTTCACATGTTGTTCTTCCTTCTTAGAATATATCAGGACATCACATACAACCATAAACTTGTTAATATATGGTTTAAACACTCTATTCATCAAGTCCATGAATGTTTTTGGAACATTAGTCAACTCAAATGGCATCACCTAAAACTTATGACCATAACGTGTCATAAAAACAGTCTTAGACACGCCTCCTTCTTTTATCATCAAATGGGTGATAACTTGATCTCAAATATATCTCCCAAAATGCTTTCACTCCTTGCACTGCTCAAACAATTTATTTATCTTGAGTAAAATATCTTTGTTCTTATTCAACTATTTGTAGTCTATACACATTTCTACCATTCCATCTTTCTCTTTCATGAACAACACAGGGGCTCCCCAAATATATTAGGTTCGATAAATTGTTTATCTAAAATTTTTTGAACTTTCGATTCTTTTAACCCCCCGGTTGTCACTCTGTAGAGTGCTATTAAATATATGTGATAATCCTGATATCACATCAATAGAGAATTTGATCTTCTTACTTGGAGGCAACCTAGACAACTCATCAAGAATGTTATCCGAATAATCTTTCACCATTAAGATTTATTCTATCTGAAAGTTAAACTTCTCATGTCCATATCTTAAGCACTACCTTCTTTTTTAAAACAATCAATCAGTTTCAAATTCTTTATCACTGATATGACTCACACAACCCTTGTAAACGTTTATCATTATCACTCTATCTCTAGTAAAAACTTTAACAAAAATATTTTTCATCCAAGGACTAATATATACTTCAATAGACTTCATATGAATACTCCACCTTCTCCACACACAAAGCACTTCATTTTTTTTTGACAATTTTTGAATAAATATTTTATCTGAATACATCTATAACAAACTTTAGTCTCTCAATCTTACATCAAATTACCACTTTCTTTTAGTGGCATACTTACTTTCTCTGCCATGAATTCCAATTCCCATAACCTGTCTCCTAAATCTAAGGGTCCCACCAATAGTATTTGTAGATTCAGAAGTAACAGATCCTGCTTGCCTCTGACTCTGTACTTCAGTTCCCTGTTACAAGGAATGCCTCATTTGGGGTGGTCTCTCACCTTGTACACTCACACGACCACTACCTCTATAATCTTTATGTCTATGCCTCTTTAACCACATCAGCTCAGTGAATTAAAATTTTTATTTTCTTTTCCCATTAGTCTGAGGATGTTGACACGTACGTGGCTTACAAAAAACGATTTCGTCCGACTTTCAACCCACCAGACTAATCGTTTTGTCTGCTACCTGAAATCATTGTACAATGAGGAGTGAGCTTCACAAGCTCAGTGAATTAAAATTACTAACAGTACTCATTTGTAACTAGTCTTTTAATATTTAATACAATTTGTATCTCATATACTTGATGCTAGCACTCTACTATCATGTCATAATATCCATTCTCTATCAATTTCTTCCTCTTATTTATTGGTTCACCTCAAGATCATCAATTAACTCATAATTACCTCGTATTGAGGTTCACATCATAAATTCTACCATCTAGATTGTTCTTATCACCATCACTGTCTCTCTGTGAGACTCATCCATCTATAATTATATTCACAATTAATACACCACATCAGCATTTCAAAAACCTTATCATCAAAGCTTTCTCTTTCAGTGAGACTCCACTCTCTATAATTAAATTCACAATTTATACATCACACTTCAGTATTGCAATAATGCAAGATAATTAAAGCAAATGCAATGGAATGGATGCATATGATGGGAACGTTTTCCCACCTGTCGACAGGTTATTATTATCTTAGACCGGCCCCTTCCCGATTCTTTACAGCTTATCCCGGCTATCAGGGAATTTATTTCCAGCATATACCGGCTGTCACAATGTCCCTTTTTTTTTGTTAGCATATACCGGCTACCACGGTTGTTCCATTAGACCGGCCCGTTCCCGATTCTTTCGGTTATATTATTAAATGCATATGCACATGAACAATAATATGAAAATATGCATATAAACAGTAATATAAAAATCACATGAACTCAAATATCTAAATTGACTATCCTGATTTTTCTCAAATTATATAAAAATTCCACTAACATCCTCTTATCGCAAATCACATTAAATCATCCATTAAAGCTTATCAAGATCCACTAAATTTCATCTCAAATCTCATCAAATCATCCATCAAAGTTTGTTGAGATGCACTAAAATTTATTTCCTCAAAATTTGTATCAAAACATAACCCATAGCTCATCAAGAATTTCACTTATCACTATTATTATTAAATCAATCCATTATTCTAATTATATTTCTTCTCACATAATTATTTTTCTACGGTACAATATTCACATCATATCTATCAACCATAAATTTATTTATCATCAAAACCTAAGCTAATAATTTATCTTAATATTATCACTAGACATTTGATTTTTATTTAGAGTACTTAAAGTAAATCCAACTCACCACGTAGCTATTTAAAGCTACCCGTGGATCACCTCCGTGCCTTTCCCGTGTCTCACATAAATTCCTCCGGTTGTAGATCGTCAACACATGACATCATATTTATATAAATTTTCTAATTTATTCTTCAATTCGATATAAACCACACACTTTGAAAATTCCCACTTTGAATTTAGAGAAACTTCATAAATGTCAGAAATTCAAAAATAACCATTGTGTTATTACCTTCTATTTTTTTGATAGCTTTTCATGATTCTCTATGAAATTCCACAGTAAACCCCTTTAAAATTTTGTCCTTTCGATTTTTCTTTGAGTCCCCAAATGTTTTGAGAAAATAAAGAAATTGAAGGAACTAAACGAACACTGTAAATGTAAACTAATGTTTACGTGTAAGTGTATATTTATAGGTACAGACTTTGCAAAACTTTTCTGTAGCTTCAAAAACGTGTCGCACCTTCAATACTTAAACTTCCCAAAACTCACCACGTTTAGCCTTGCTATCAAACATGCAAGGCTAACCATTTCTTTCAATTGCATTTGACAAATGCGAACTTAACTTGCAGCAGTTGCTGCCACATTTTGCCCTTTTTTTTTTTAAACTTTATTTTTACTTTATCTTTTCTTTAGTTTTGACTTTACTTTTGTTTTTTAACTTCACTTTTTTCTTTTCTATCTTCTGGGATGTTTACGTCCCAGATTTTTTTTATATTATTATTATTTTTATAATTTTTAATTTAATAATTTATTTTTTTTAAAATAATTTTTTTTTTAGAAATTCCTTTATTCAAATACCACTAAACCCTTCGCATAGATTTTTGTTTTTAATTTTATGTCATATTTATTAAATTACTTATTTACCCTTACTTTACAAATACGGGTATTACAGTTGCAGTAGAAGCATCTCCTTCCTCCTCCAAGTCTTGTCTTGGAATGAGATCTCCCATGGTTCTGCCCTCTACCTCTTGATTTCTCCCGGTAGTTGCCATGGTTGCTACTGCCATTCCGAGTTGCTGGCCTTCCTCTTACAAACAACCCATCTCCACTTGATGTCTCCTTCATCTTGGCCTTGAAATCATGTTCCCTTATGGCATTGATCACAATCTCTTTTGTTAAAGTATCCCTTCCATACTCAATAGCATTAATCAAATTATCAAAGCAATCAGCAGAGAATTTAACAAGATAACAATCAATTGTTCATTCGGAAAAATAATGCTATAGCTATTCAAATCTTGAACTAGCTTATTAAAGACATCAAGGTTATCTTGCAACTCTTTACTATGATCCATTTTAAAAGCAAAGATTCTTTTAAGAAGATAAATCTTGTTAGGGAGAGTTTTGGTAAGAAACAACTCATCTAGTTTCTTCAATATGACAGTCGGATCCTCCGAGTCTCCGCACTCTCTTATGACACTCTCTGATGCTGCTCCCTTCTGCTACTGTGCGCACACCCTTCTACTTGTGTGCAGAAGTGTGTACACTAGTGCACATAGCCTTCCCTTACTCCAAATTAATGCACACACATGTGTGCAGTCTTCTAACTTGCTGAACTTTAATCTTCCAACCTTGGTTTAGACTTTAACCATCTTTGAACCATGGTTGGACCTGTGCAAACCTTAGACAAATACCAACAGGTCACTATCATCAAACTCTTGTCTAACCTTAGGAATTAGAAATTCTACCTCCTTGTCTTTTACCTTTTTCATTGGAATTCAAGGTTCATCTATAATAATACCCCATAAAGCAAAGTCTTTTCCTCTAAGGAAAATTCTCATTCTATTCTTCCAAAACTATAATTAGTTATGGTGAACAAGAAGGGCCTAGTGAAAGAGTGATATTTATTAGAAATATTAGTTGGCATAGGATCTACTCAAAGATTTTAAGCATAACTTAGAGAACTATGTTATGATACCAATTGTTAACTAAGGCAACCTAAGAGGGATTTGAATTGGGTTTAAAACTTTTTCAACAAATACAAATATAATCACAAGATTAAACAACCAATCAAGAACAATTAATATAGCAATAAGCATAAGCTTGTTGGAAATTAAAGGAGAAAGGGAGGAGAAGAGTGTGCAATATTAGAATCACATCTGATCTTACACCAACTTCACTTCAAGGCTCCTTCTTGAAGGTTTTATTAATACAAACAAGAACTTCTAAGCTTTTACTCAATCCTTTACAAGATTTCTTCACTTAAGAGATTTTCACTCAAAGTGTTTAACTCCTAAACACTTATAAGAGTTACACCAACTCCCCTTTACAAGATAGAATTGAATGAGAGGTTTTGGGTACACAAGAAAAAATGCAATTTATGCTTACAACTCAAAGATATTTCTCTCTCACAAGAATAAATCTTAAGAACTGCTCAAAGATCAGGTTTTAAAAGCTTTAAAGATTAGTAAATGAGATCGATGTTCATTTAGGATGAATATTTCTAGCCTTAACTCTAATTAGCCATTAGAGATATTAAATTTGCATTTTATGCATTTAATTCTTTTTTTAGTGCCCCAATTTTTGAAAAATAGCTATTATGCATGATAGTAAAGTCAGGTGTGCTTTTTAAAAATAGAAGGATAAGGCTTTACGACCAAGACACAGTCGACTGAGAACACCCAGTCAACTGTGGAAACTTTTCTGTTTCCCACATAATCGACTAGGAAGACCTTACAATCAATAGTATTTGAGGTTTTGGATGATGAGAAAGATGGGTTATCTCCCAAATAAATATTTAGGCAAAGACATCCAAGGTATCCTTCACTTTCCTAACATTGTTTCTAATGAGATCTGTCAAGGTTTAGGATATGAGCTCTATGTGGTAGATAAAATCAAGAACTAGCATTGTTAGTACCATTCTCTCAATGATATGTTTGTTAAAAGTGATGAACCTTTTTGTTACCATTTATTTCCATAACCTTGAGTTAATTTTGTTAATTGTGTTAGGTATAGTGGCTTCGAGATCTTTGATAATGTTGAAGTGGATTCAAAAAAACATGATGAAGTCAAAGCCTTAGAGGAGCAAAAGAGTTATTGGGTTAGAGGAGTTGAAGCATGAAGCATGAAGCATGAAGCATTGAATCTTTTGTTCAAGATTAAAGAAGGATTTTTTTAACCAATCCCCCCCCCCCCCAAATTCGTTTGTCTAACCAATGGTCAAGTCAGTGCTTGGAAGTTCGAAAAAGAGTCTTTTTCTAAATTTAATTTTGGGCCACCTACAAGTGGTAAAGAGTTTTCAAGTTCAATTTAGAGTTTGATTTTAAGTCAATTTCCATTTTGAGTTCAAATTCAAGTTCTAATTTGCAGTCAAAATCAGAGCCTTTAGTTAATTTAGATATTTCAAGTCTCAAAAACTATCTATGAGGTCGAGTCAGATTCAGAATATGTAAGTCTTTATTTTATTAATGAGGTTTTCCTAGATTCTGAGTATTCTCTTGTTTTATGTTGAAGTAATGAAACCTAAAACAATGAAATTGATGAATATTAAGGAAAACGCAATGCTCAACTAAAACTTGATGAATATCTCCATTATTCTTGGAATTGATGATAAACCCAACTCTTTCACCTTTAGAAAAAAAAGAACTTATCACACTTTTGCATGAATTTCTTGATATTTTTGCATGGTCATATAAGGATATGCTTGGCGTAGATCCTCATATTGCACAACATCGCATTACCTTACCTGAACACATGAAACCAGTCAAACAAAAGTTGAGACACATGAAACAAGAATGGGTTATGAAAATCAAAGAAAAAATCACCAAGAAATTGAAAGCCAAGTTTCTCATGGTTGCCAAGTATCCAGATTGGGTTGCTAACATTGTTCTAGTTCTGAAGAAAGATGGTAGAATTTGTGGTTATGTTGACTATCATGATCTCAACAAGGCCATTCCTAAGGATGATTTTCCACTACCCCGCATTGATATGCTTGTAGACAACACCACTTGTCATGCTTTATTATCCTTTATGAATAGGTTCTCAAGTTATAATCAGATTTAGATAACACAAGAAGACAAAGAGAAAATGATCTTCGTTAAGCAGTAGGGTACTTTCTGCTATCGAGTTATGCCTTTTTGGTCTGAAGAATGCATACACCACCTATCAGAGGATGGCTACTACCTTGTTCCATGATATGACACACAAAGAGGTAGAGGCATATGTTGATGATATGATTGTGAAATCCAAAGATCGTGAAGATCATTTATAAGCTTTGAGAAAGTTCTTAGAACTTATCCGTGAGTACAAGTTGAGATTGAATCCGTAAAAGTGTGTATTTGGTTCTACCGCTGGTAAGTTTTTTGGTTTCGTGGAGATGTATAGAGTGTGATCCTACCAAGAACAAATCCATAATCAACATGTCAGTTCCCACTACTGAGAAAGATGTCGATGGTTTCTTAGGTAGAATTCATTATAGTAGTCGTTTCATTGCCAAGCTCACTATTTTTCAATCTTTAAGCTGTTGAAAAAGAGTAATGACATCGAGTGGTCCTCAAGGAGTTTCACCATTCAAGGAAAGGTGGATTGTTCCCTATATTTTCAAGAATTCTAAGTAGAGGTGTATTCGAGATCACTAATTTGGATACGAGTCTTTAGAACCTATCAACCTGGACAAACTAAGGAAATATCATATGTAATGCTAATTTCTCTCCATTAAAAGTTAAGAGGTTTGCTAAGTTTAAAACCCACAAAGGGCATGCTAGAAAAAAGTTGGGGTCATGATCAAGGACAAATAAGAAAGAAAAGAAAAGAAAAGAAAAATAGAAAGTTTGCTAAGTTGAAAACTCTCAAGGGTGACTTAGGAAAAGTGAGCAAACTAAAATAAAACAAATAACAAAAAAAGGTAAATTACGTAAGAGTATAGTCATTCTTTGATTGCATTTAGGGAAAATCAAAAGAACTTTGCATTGATATTAATTTTAAATTTAATCTAAAAAATAATAAAATAAATACATGTTTATTATATATATATATATATATATATATATATATATATATATATATCTACTCCCTATAACATATGGGTATAAAAAGTAATGTATAAGTTATAGATTTAAAATTTAATCTTATAAATAATTGTGGCTTAATTTTAAAAAGTATCTTGTAGTTTATCCGATTTTTATTTTACCCCTATGGTTTATTTTATGATAAATCAATCTTTGTGCTTTACTTCGTTAGCTAGGGGGAGACAAATGGTAATATCCACATGCATGAACCATTTTTTTGGATTAATTTCACAAAAAAGAAAAAAAAAATCATTTGGTTTACAATAGTTTTTATTTTATACTCTTGAGGATTTTTTTTGGCAAATTGGACCTTGTGTTTTACTTTATCATCTGGGGTAAAATTGTAATTTCTTTTGAAAACTAACTTTTGTCATCTCTTTTGCTAATGGAGCAAGGCAAAAACTTTGTGTGATCACAAAATAAACTACAGAAGATAAAATGAAAAGCGGATAAATCATAAGCTATTTTTAAATTAAGCCAATAACTAAATAGTAAATTTATAAATGTGTTGAGAAAACCAAAATATTGAGATATTGATATTCTATACAGGAGAAATAATTGTATATACGTTATAAACTCTTATTATATTCTTTTACATTTTTGGTATACAATCTCATAAATTAAATTTATTAAATTAATACTATATGTTGAATTTAATAATAAATATCACAAAATTGAATCTCAATCTATTAACTGAGTTAAAAAATAAAATTTATATGATAGTGTAAGCTTAGAACCAAGTGGACTAAACATTCTATGGACCTAAATATAAAATAATAAAAAATATTTGGGTCAAATAAATCTATTTGTACTCATTCTTATAAATTCGATTAGCTTACTATTTAAATTGATTATACTATTTAATTTAGTTATTCAATATATCAAAAAATTTATTTTGGTTATGCTAAACTTTGCAAATTGAATTTTAATAAAAATAATATGAATATTTGCTCACATCCCATGCGATAGACCAACCAATAATATTATTTTATAATTACTTGATATATCTAATTGGTTTCAATAAGTAGAAATATAAACATAAGGGCAACAATATGGTCACTAATGAAACTTTCTATTATGAAATATTGTTTAATAAATTTATTTTTTAAATATTTAATTTAATCTACTACTTAACTTTATTTTAAAATTTATTTTATGCGTTTTATAAAATTTACTTTATTATTTTTTATTATAAGATTTGTAGATTGGGCTTTATATAGCTTGAATAATTACAAATACTAAAATTATTTTGTGTTTAAAAATATTTAGAAAAAATACCATCATGTAAACTCAATTTCTTTTTCTTTTTATGATGTATTCTTATAATTTAATTTTATTGAATATATAATTTTAGTCCATTATTTAGCAAATAAAAGCCAAAACACATTATTAATGATATTTACGGTAAGAAATTCAAATTCATTAAGTTGCTTGGGAATCCTAGCTGAAAATTATACATGTGAAACGGAAGAGTAAAAACAATTAAAGAAAGACATTCATCAGTTCATTCTCCATGTTTACACATACTTCATGCAGCGTGCTTAAGATCTGTGGATGCATCAAAATCATTCATGTGACATGTCCAACCTTATGTTTTTGTCCACTTCATCAAGATTGTCTTTTCGGGCATTATCAGCTAAAAAATCAGAAGAGAGCTGAATCAAGGGATACAAATAATTTTAGTTTAATTATTAAATTAAATAATTTTTTATATTGAATTCTTATTAGGTTTATTTATTTATTTTTAAATCTAGTTTTAGTTTAGGGTTTTATAACTTTAAGCTTTTATATTGGGCTGTTTATATGACAATTAATTATAAAATCAATGCTACTTTTAACGGGCTTTATTATTTTAGGCTTTTATAGAGTTTATAAATTGAGTTTTATATTCCATTTAATTATGAAATCAAAACTACATAGTTTCATGCTTTGAGTTAAAAAAAACTTAAGACATTTCATGATAATAAGGCTTCTCAAGAAATCTTCTCAAATACTTCTCTCTCTCTCTCTCTCTCTCTCTCTCTCTCTCTCTCTCTCTCTATATATATATATATATATATATATATATATATATGGGTTTACTAATTTACCACACTGTAAGAATAGGTTAGCATTGTTCCCCAACCTTTGTAGACTATAATTCTTCTGATTATACACTAGAACAAGATTAAAATAGATTTTTTTTCTTGTAATTTCATAAAACATAACCAAAAAAGTCAAAAATTCAAAATATAAGGACAAAGCCCACTCGCGAGTGCCTGAGTTTGTCGTAGAGTATGATCCACCTGACTGTGTTTTGGCGACGGTTTGCCAACAAATTTTACAAGTAGGTGAGAAATTCAATTTTTGACTTATTACTTTGTGGTCAAAATCACCTGAAAATGTTAGATCTAAAAAACACCATATTCTTACATGTACATATACATACATCTATACATATACATACATGAATCTATACGTATGTATGTGTGTGTATGTATATATATATATATATATATATATATATAGAGAGAGAGAGAGAGAGAGAGAGAGAGAGAGAGAGAGAAGAGTTGAGTTCAATAGGAGAGAAAGGAAAGAAAACTAAAATGATTGGTGTTTTCCTTTTATATAAGCAACTTATAGTACTTCAAAGTTGTACAATTGGAAAGTGAAGAATAAGAGAAAAATCATTTTATCAATTTATCCTTAATTGTAACATTATGAAGGATATAATAGTAAAATGATATGATTTGAATTTTTTCTTTAATTTTTCACTTTACTAAACAAAGAAAAGATACATTATATTTTTTCCCTCTAGTTTTCCATCATCTTTATCAAACACATAAAAAATATATCTTCTTATTTTTTACCCTTCTAATGTTCAGTGCTCCCACTTTTTTCCTCACATTTTTCTCTCCTACTAAACACATCCTTAAAGTAAATGGCTTAAATAATCCGACCATTAGCTATAATGGGAGGATCCACTTAAAAAAGGAGAAAATGAGAGATATAATGCGCCAATGCTCTCATTTATATTTTCAATATTTCAAGAGTATTGCTTTCCTCTTATATTCATGTGGGTATTAAATAATTTTTTTTATGAATCCATATAAATGTGAGAGGAAGAAAGAGTACTGAAAAATTACTCTTCCTTTGGGGTATACAAAGCTTAGTATGTTAAAGTCTGATGATCTCAGTGGTTCCTTAATTGTGTAATACTGAAGTAGCCCAACTTTTCAAACTTGGTAAATTACAAAAACATCTATCAAGTTTAACCTTAATTATATATTAACCCCAACTTACTAAAAATGATGATCTGTTCTTTCAGTCAAGTTGTTTACACCTTAAGATTCCACCAAATTACAAAGTGCCACATGCCATTTGCACTAACAGAAGAAGGGAGAATAGTGTTTGAGGTGGGGCATATATTCCATGGTGTGAAGGAATTCAGTGAGACCTTAATTGAGTCTGGAGTTGTTGGTGGATTTTGCTTCGAAAGTTCATTTAATGATCCAATGAGGGTATGTGCTGAATCTAAAGCAGATAGGTGTCCTTAGAGAATCCAAGTATCATTGACACCTGATGGCACAACATTTATGGTGAAGACAATGAATGATTCTCATAACTGTGTGACAGTGACAAAGAACCCAAAAGCTAAGGATCCATGGATAGCTAAAACGGTAACAAATGAAATAAGGGCTGACCCTAGTATTAGTTATGACTTGATGAGGGACATACTTAGCAGACAGTATGGAGTTGACCCATATTTCATGCAGTTGTACAGGAGTAAGAGGAAGATCAAAGGTGATGTTCATGGGGGTTATGGTAAGTCCCATGGAAAGCTTCACAAATATGTAAAACTAATTATAGAAATGAATCCTGTAACAATGGTGAGGAATCATGTTCATGATAGAACAGACCTTACTTAAGCCCTTGAGTTTAAGAGGATTTTTGTGTGCTAATGAACTCAAAGTTGGGTTCAGAAAGGGATGCAAATCATTCTTAGGGTTGGATGGTTGCTTCCTCAAGGGTCCCCATGGTGGGATCCTACTGTCTGTTATTGGCATAGATATTTCTAGTAGCTTTTGCCATTATGGAGATTGAATGCAAAGAAAGTAGGGAGTTTTTTTTGTCAGCCCTTATATGATTGAATTGGTGATGAAACCAGAGATAAGTTGACAATAATGTCAGATAAGCAGAAGATGATAATAACTAATTGTAAAACACATCAAGTTATTTAATTTGTACTTTTTACTTATATAGAAAATGCTCTTACAAATTACTTTTATGTTTTCATGGTTAGGAGCATGTTGAAGCTGAGTTCTTCCTTAATGCCTACCACAAGAATTGTGCAAGGCATGTCTACAGTAACATTCGAGCAAACCACCCTGGACTGCAATTGAAAGGCGATTTCTGAAAGCTGCTAAAGCTTTCCACAAAGACAGTTGATTGAAGGCTATGGAAAGCATGAGGTCACACTTAGATCCTACATTCATGTGGTTAATTTAAAAACCATTTACATGGATAAGACAATTCAACATGTAAAAACATGTAAAAACGATTAGGTAACCAACAATCATATAGAGTCCATTAATTAATGGGTGAAAAAGTTTAGGAACAAGCCGGTATATGATCTGTTGGAGTGTCTTACACTGAAGTTGATGGGTAAGCTCCACAAGAGGTTGAATTGTATAGAACAAAGTCATGTAAGTATTTGCTATGTGGGAAGGATTAATTCCAAGTTATAGAGGATGAGGTGATGTATGTAGTGAACTTGGTAAACTTGCACCTGCAATTATTGGTTGAAGACTTGACTTCTTTGCAAACATGCAGCTATCTGTATTAAGTAGCACAAGAGAGAAGAGTTAGAAGACCATTTCCATGAGTATTTCACTGTGAAGGCATACGTGGAAGTCTGTAGTGATATAATTCATGACTTACCTAATGTTGATTTAACCCCCAGAGAACATTGACCAAGATATACAACCTCAACAACTACAAAAGTTGATTGGAAGGACAAGAAAGAATAGGAGAAGATAGCTTGGTAAGCATGCTCCATCTAATATGAGAAAGAGATCTTGTACAATTTTCAATAATTTTGGGCATAAATAAAGAACATGCAAGAGAGAACTTATAAGGAAGAGGAAAACTAAGACTATTAACCCCCAACTAATGAGCCTAGCAACAATGCATCAACTAGAGAGGTAAATTTCCTAGTATTTTTCCATAATTTCCCCCCAGATGTTTTGCTAATATAGAATTACCTTCCAATCTTTGTAGAAGGTTAGTGGTGTATCTAGTGCCATATCTGGTAGCAAGGGTGATGGAAGAGTTTGTGGCAGATCTGGTGATGTGGCTAGTGAAATGGTAGATCTGGTAGAAATGGTGGAAGAGTTGGTAGAGGAAGTGGTAGATATAGTTGTGTCGCTAGTGGAAGTGAGATTGTTATAGGTGGTAGAGGAGATAAAAGAGGTGGTGGTAGAGATAATGATGTGGCTAGTGGAAGTGAGACTGTTATAGGTGGTAGATGAGGTGGAAGAGATAGTGATGTGGCTAGTGGAAGTGGGGTTGTTACAGGTCGTAGAACTACTGCAACAATGGTTATTGTGATGGCTAATAACATGACAAGAGAAAGGTATTGGGTTGAAAAATGTGTATTTGAGAGTGCTACAAGTGGTGGATCTGCTACGACTAGAAGTACTAGATCTGTTGTTGTTAGAAGTGGTAGACCTGTTATTAGGAGTCCAAAAAATTAAGAGAATACACTGATTTGCTCAATTTGTGTGTTTGTTAATCACTGATTTGCACTGTTTTTGATCGGTTGCAGGGAAGTACTAATGGAGCTGGTATGAGAGCTCAGAGCACACCTCAAAGTGGAGTAACAAATGGAACTAAATAAAGCATGAGTAGGAGACCTTAGTTATGATTTGGTAGTAGATTGGATTTTGTTTTGTGTTGTATTTTTTGTGGGTGTTGGTCTTGGATGAGTATTCATTTCAATATTGAATGTAAATGCTAAGGAACCATAGTTTTCTTTTGTGAACATGGGTATGGAAGTATCTATTTGTAGTCATGGACATGTATTAGATAGTTAATAAGAGCTATTATGTGAGTTTGAATATTATTGACAGCTTGTATTTGAAGCTTTTGAGATGAAATGAAATTGTTTTATTCTTTTCACATGAGATGGATTTGCATTGTGTTGATTTTGATGTTTTCTTTGTATTATATGCACGTACACATGGAGACCATTTTAAAGCATAGTAAACAATTTCACACTAGGAGACCACACTGCAAACCAAGAACTTGTTCAATCTCGTTGATTAAAAAAGGCTGATTACAACAAAACACACACCATTACAAGCAACAAGTTCAATTACAACCAAATCTACTATTAAGACAACCCACACATTTTCTTTTAACTCTTCAATAATACAAGAAAAAGTAACATCTAAATGAAGGCATTACAAGCAATAAAAACAAATGAAAATAGATTGATGGCCCCAAATCTATTGTTAATACCATATAGATGTGCACGTAATAATTGAAATTCCTCGATAATCCTTTGAATTTCTCTACCTTCTGTAGAACACCAATTTTTAGGCACATACTAATAAAAAAGTTACAGTTTCTAGATTGGTGAGTGTAATACAACATGTTCTTGTTTTTTTTGGGACTCGGAGACCCTCACAATGGCTCTACCACAATTTCATTGTAAATTGGTGAACTTGAGATACCGACCGTCTTCATTGACACCGGAATAGGACATAATTGAACTTTCTTGTAAGTATATAGCATAAGGTTGTACAATATTAGCAATTAGTTTCATTTAGGCATTTCATCAAACACATAACCCAAAATATAATAATGGATAGAAAATCTGAAACAATCCTTGGATAATCAAACCTAAAACGAGAAATAAACCTAAATCCAATCAAATCAACCAAAAACAACCATAATTGAAGCATAATGAAACTAAAACCTCGAAAGCCCAGAAACCTAACAACGTGGAAAACCTAGAAACCCAAAAAAACCCTGAAAATCACGAAAACCTAGATAAAGGAAGAAAAAATAAGACGGGAAAGGTTGACAAAGAAGCAAAGTAGAGAAAAAAGAAAGACAATTAAGTAAGAATAAAGAAGAAAAAGAAGAAGAGAAATGAGGAAGAAGATAGATGTTCCTTATCAAGGATGAAAGAGGAGAGATGTTTCAGTTCGGTGATTATGAGGGAGATCTGAAATCACATATGGATGATGGAGGAGATGAGAGAAAACAAATGATTGAAATTGGTTCAGTAATGAGAGAAAACAATAAATTAGTTCATAAACGATTTGTTTGAAAACTAAAAAGTATTTGAAAATAATGTTTAACTATGGTAAGGGAAAACTCGGTTTCCCAAATAGTTTTAATGAGGTGGCACCATACTCGACCAAATATTTAACTTTTGACTAACAACGGATCAACAGTATGTGGGTATCTTTAACGCAAACAATTTAAATTGTGAAATTGATAGGATAAGTAAGTGCATATATTTAAAAATACGTGTGAAAGTTGTAGCTTTAAATTAACCTTAAAAAATAGTTTTATGTACTTTTTCTGTAATAGTAAGAATTCTTATTAACTTCTGCTAACTTTTTTTCCAACTGAAAAGAAAAAGAAAACAGAAACATTTTCGTTTCTTCAAGTCGGTGGTAGCAAACTACTGCTCTTCCGTCATCAATCAATGGGTGGTAGTCCATGGCAAAAAACATATGAAAAAAACAAAAAGATAAAAATGTGTTGGGCAATTCATAACACATAGGAAATAATGGAATTTTTGGCAAAACATAAGTTTAACAAGGTGTCAGATCAACATCTTGTAACTTTGACCATTCATATTAGATTCATCAAAATTCGGACTATTGACATGTGATAATACGATACTTTTCAAAAATTCTCCTATAATTTACTGTTTTATTTTCTTAAAATTTATTTAGTTAATGAGTCATTTCATATTTTGATTAGTTAGTTTTTGTTTCGAGTATTCTCACATCTTTACTGTTTTAACATTGGTTTTAAATGAAAACCAATGGTTTTGTAATTTTTGTAACAATATATTTTTTTCTGTCCCATGTTTTTAATCAATCTTTTTTAAAATGAATGATAACATTATTTGTCCATTTTCTTTAAATAAAAAATAAATCAATAACTTTGCAAATATATCCATAATCTCTTCTTTTTATGTCACACATAACTCTTGTAAGATTCACATGTATTTAACTTCAATTTTAAAGAGTGTTTTGTCATTAAAAAATCTTGTTTGTTTTGTACAAAACAACATTTGCATTAAACTTTGTGTAAATAAAAACTAGACTAAAAATATGAAACCGAGAAAAGACTTATTTACCAATGCTATAAAGTTCTAACGCGCTCTGACTTGGGATCTACAAAATTAACAAGCGAATCTACTAATCTTAAAAGAACATCAATGCCAATCTGGGGTCTACAATTCAGGTACTATGATTCACTCCATTCAATAATTTAGCCTCCACAAAATTATAAGAGTACATGTGAAATTGCGAATTAGATGCATTTAGCCCAACAAACATAAATGAAACTTTTATTCATTTGAATAACAATATAATAAGCCAAACATAAACTTAATCTTCTTTATTTGTTAAATCCGATAGAAAATTATTCCTTCTTGGTGCATTTCTCTAAGCAGGAGTTCACACCGCCTTCAACTTTCTCTTCATTTGACAAAACAGATAAAAAATCAGTTAATTTGTGAGATGAGAGAGATATAGTTAAAACCTGTTTGGCCCAACAGTAAAAAATGCTTTATATATGGTTAGTAACAGATACCATTTCATAAATTCTCTTGAACATGTGTAAAGTTGAATTACCAGTGCTTTCTTTGGAGCTGAGGTTGGTGCACAAGGAGGAAGCACAACTGAGCTGGCACAAATATTGCGTACCTATCTGATTGGATGAAGAGATTGGTTTAATGCAATCTTTCATGCACTTTGCAGGGCATTTAAAGGGTGATTTGCCAATATAACATAAAATGAAGTAATTCTTGTAGCAATTTGTAACGACACATCTCGGGTTGGCCACCCCCGAATTGGTATTGTCACATTTTGAAAATCCTAACACGACACATATATGCAACAATTAAAATATAATACCAACATAAATTTTTACATCAATCCTCAACCCTCAACAGAAGAGATACATCATTCTGATTTGACTTTAACATTATATGCAACGTAATACGCCTGAATATATACAAATAAATTTTTATTTTATTTTCTCATTAGTCTGAGGATGTGGACATGTACGTAGCTTACAGAAAAATGATTTCCTCTGAATCTCAACTTACCAAACTATCTGTCTTGCCTGCTATTTGAAATTATTGTACAATGAGAAGTGAGATTCATAAGCTTAGTAAATTAAATTTACTAGAAGTCTTCAATTTTATACTCCCAGTTACATCTTATAATTTAATTTTTTCTAAAAATTCTTTCGATATTCATTCATCTTTTCCTCAAATAATTCAATAACAATATTCAGAAATCACTACTCAATTTCATAATCCTCTTATTACACATATTTTCATATTTCTTCCTTAGCATATTTATCTCTCTGTGAGACTCATTCCTCTATCAATAGATTTACAATCATAAAAAGCACTTTAACATTTCAAACAATAACAATCAATATTTGAAGCAAATGTTATGCGTGAAGTTAAATGTTATTATTATTGGGAATATCTTCCCACATGTCGACATGTTTTTATCTTAGACTGGTTGCCTTCTCAGTTATTTCATTCTCATTTAGACCAGCTGTCTTCACGGTTATTTTATTCTCATTTAGACCGACTGCCTTCTCGGTTTTTTCATTCTCATTCAGATCGACTGCCTTCCTGATTCTTTTATTTTCATTAAGACTGACAGTCCTCCCAGTTCTTTTATTTCATGCATATGCATATATGAATAATGATATGAATATGCATATGAATAATAAAATAAAAACAAGTATATATTCAAACATTTAAACTATCTATCCTGATTATTCTCAAATTATTTTTTGCAAAATTCCACTAAATTATTCTCCTCGTAAATCATATCAAATCTTCCACCATAACTCGCCAAAAATTTCATTTACCACCTTTAATATTCAATAGACTCATTATTCTAATAATATTACTTCTCATATAATAATTTTCTGCCTTCTCAGTTCTTTTATTCTCATTTAGACCGACTGCATTCTCGGTTCTTTCATTCTCATTCAGATCGACTGCCTTCCCGGTTCTTTTATTTTCATTAAGACTGCCAGCCCTCCCGATTCTTTTATTTCATGCATATGAATATATGAATAATGATATGAATATGCATATGAATAATAAAATAAAAACAAGTATATATTCAAACATTTAAACTATCTATCCTGATTATTCTCAAATTATTTTTTGCAAAATTCCACTAAATTATTCTCCTCGTAAATTATATCAAATCATCCACCATAACTCGTCAAGAATTTCATTTACCACCTTTAATATTCAATAGACTCATTATTCTAATAATATTACTTCTCATATAATAATTTTCTATACATCCATTATTCCTATCATACTTATCAATCAAATTTTCATCAACCACCAAAGCATAAGTTAATAATTTATTATAATATTATCACTAGATATTTCATATTTATCTTGACTACTTAAATTAAATCTAACTCATCACGTAGCACTTAGAGTTACCTGTGGATCACCTCATTGCTTTTCTTGCTCCTCTCAACAATCTCCCCCGATTACTGATCGTCAACACCTGACATAATATTTATATTAAATTTCTAATTTATTCTTCAATTCTTCCATAATTCATACCCTTTGAAAATTCCCACTTTGAATTCCAGAAAATTTCATGTATGCTAAATTTCAAAAATAAACTTCATGTTATTACTTTCTGTTTTTCTTAGAGCTTCCCGTGGTTCTCTATAAAATTCTCCCGTAAACCCCTTTAGAATTTTACTCTTTCAACCTTTCTTTCAATCCCCAAGTGTTTAAAGAAAGAGAGTAATTTGAATCGTAGTTGAAGGAAAACCAAACAGGATTTGGTAAGTAATTAAAAAAAACTAAAGTTATATATATATATATATATATATATATATATAAATTTCAAACACATTCTGAGCACTTACCCTCCCTAAACTGCAGCCACGATTGTGTGATGTTGTCCTACATGATGCATCACCCTCCTAACTTGGCAGCAGGTGGCAACACCTATTGCCACATTATTTTTATTTAAATTATTTTTTTCTTTTTTCTGGATGCCAGATTTTTTTTAGAATTTTTTTATTAAAATTAAATCTTTCGTATTTATATATATATTATTTTAACTTAATGTCGTAATTATTAACGTACTTCTTTACCTTACCTTACAAATATGGGTATTATTAGAGAAAGAGGATCTACATTCACCTACCACAAGCCCCAACACCAAACAAACCATCAAAACAAACTTCACTGTTTTATCCTCCATTTTCTAATTATCTCTTTTCTTTAATTTTCGAAAGGAAGATGTCAATATATCTAATTACTTGAAAGGCTGGTAGCTTTTGGGGTTCAAGGAAGGTGTACACACACACACATATATATATATATATAGGAATTTATATGTATAATATAAAATAAAATACAATGATAGTAATTATAACTTTGCCTCAAGTTTTGGAAAAAATTATAAACTCATCCCACCTCTAAGGAATTTAAGAAAAAATTAAAATAAAAAACTCAAATGCTCTACAACTAATATGCACCACATGTGTATATTACAGCTTGTATCAAGTTTAAGAAAACAACATACTCATCCCACTGTTAAGAAATTTAATTAACATTGGAAAAACACAAATACCCTTATACTAATATTAATCACATATGTGTAATAGACAACTTAAATCGCAGTAGAGAAGCACAAATTCAATATTACATAATTATTAGAAAAGACTTTTCATTAATTTTTACTTTGACTATTTACTATTTTGGATGTAATTGTTACATCAACTAAAACTTTTGGAGGAGAAAGTTATTTCTCAAGAACTTGAAATTAAGTTGTAATTATTCTCAAATTTGAGGGATGTAATTATATTTTGCCGTACTATATATGGTAAGTAGCAAATAAATAGTAAGATTTGGACATATCCTAATATATAAGTTTTTCCAATTATTTTAGGCTCCTTATAGAAATTGCAAATTATATGTCTTTGCCGTGAACCAATTTAAGCTAATTTGTTTCAAATTAACTTAAATACAAACCTAAACATGACCTAAATAACATGTAATTATAGAAAATCTTGTTGGATATCCCATCTAAAGACATTCTTTGTATTTGTCCACGATTGCACTTTTTTGTACAACGGATAAACAAAAAATTCAAAAAAATTGCACGGCAAGAAATTCTTGACTACAAGCGATGCAAGTTCGGGGAGAGTACATGGGCGCATTCAAGACATCCAAGCTTAAAAGAGAGTGCCCTTGTTTTATATTTTTGTCTCCTTTGGACAACTTGGACGGATCTGGTGCATTCTTTCTCCACTTGCACTGAGTGCAACCTCAAATAGTTTTATGTAATTTTTCCGTGATATTAACAATTCTTTTTAACTTCTGCTAACTTTTATTCCTACTGATAAGAAAAAAAAAGATACATTTTCATTTCTTCAAGTCGGTGGTAGCAAACTACTGCTCTTCCGTTCATCAAATCAATCGGTGGTAGTCCATGGAAAAAAACAAATGAAAAAAACTAAAATATAAAAATGTGTTGGGCAATTCATAACACATGAAATAAAGGAATTTCTGGCAAAACGTGATTTTAACGCGGCATTAGATCAACATCTTTTAATTTGGACAATTCATATTAGACCCCCCATCCTTTTTTATATTCGGACAATTGACTAGTGATAATATGGTACATTTCGAAAATTCTCTTTTAATTTACTATTTTATTTTCATAAAATTTATTGTAGTTAATGAGTCATTTTATATTTTGATTCGTTAGTTTTTGTTTGGAGTATTCTCGTATCTTTACTGTTTTAACTTTTGTTTTAAATGAAAACCAATGGTTTTGTAATTTTTGTAACAATAAACTTTTTCTGTCCCATTTTTTTAATCAATCTTTTTTAAAATGAATGATCAATATTATTTGTCCATTTTCTTTAAATAAAATATAAAAATCAATATCTTTGCAAATATATCCTTAATCTCTTCTTTTTGTGTTACACATAACTCTTGTAAGACTCACATGTATTTAACTTCAATTTTAAGGAGTGTTTTGTCATTAAAAAATCTTGTTTGTTTTGTACAAAACAACATTTGCATCAAAATTTGTGTAAATAAAAATGGACTAAAAACATGAAACCGAGAAAAGACTTATTTACAAATGCTACAAAGTTCTAACGCCCTCTCACTTGAGATCTACAAAATTAACATGTGAATCTTCTATTCTTAAGAGAACAGTAATGCCAATCTGGAATCTACAATTCCGGTAACTACGATTCACTCCATTCAATAATTTAGCCTCCACAAAATTATAAGAGTAAATGTGAAATTTGGAATTACACGCATTTAGCACAGCAAACAGGACTGAAACTTTTATTCATTTGAATAACAATATAATAAGCCAAACAAAAACTTAGTCATCTTTACGTATTAAATCAGATTGAAAATTATTCCTTCTTGGTGCATTTCTCTGAGCAGGAGTTCACACAGCCTTCAATTTTCTCTTCATCTGACAAAACAGATAAAAAATCAGTTAATTTGTGAGAGGAGAGAGATATAGTTAAAACCTGTTTGACCCAACAGTACAAATGGTTTATATATGTTTCGTAACAGATACCATTTCATAAATTCTCTTGAAATGTGTAAAGTTTAATTACCAAGGATTTCTTTGGAGCTGAGGTTGGTGCACAAGAAGGAAGCACAACCGAGCTGGCACAAGTATTGCCTATCTGTCTGATTGGATGAAAGAGGTTTGTTTAATGCAATCTTTCACGCACTTCACAGGGCATATAAAGGGTGATTTGCCAGCTGCACATATAATGAGGCAATTCTTGTAGCAATTAGCGAAAGAGGCTGTACGTTCACCTACAGCATGCCCCAACACCAAACAAACTTCACTGTTTTGTCCGCCATTTTCTAATTCTCTCTTTTCTTTAATTTTCAAAAGGAAGATGTCAATATATCTAATTACTTGAATGGATGGTAGCTTTTGGGGTTCAAGGAAGGTGTGTATATATATATATATATATATATATCGGAATTTATATGTATAATCTAAGATAAAATACAATTACATCTCTCAGTTATATATATATATATATCGGAATTTATATGTATAATCTAAGATAAAATACAATTACATCTCTCAGTTGTGATAGAAATTATAACTTTGTCTCAAGATTTGGAAAAACGAGAAACTCATCCCACCTTAAAGGAATTTAAGAAAAATTAAAATAAAAAACACAAATGCTCTACAACTAGTATGCACCACATGTGTATATTACAACTTGTATCAAGTTTAAGAAAACAACATTCTCATCCCACTGTTAAGAAATTTAATTAACATTGGAAAAACACAAATACTTTTATACTAATATTAATTACATATGTGTAATAGACAACTTAAATCGCAGTAGAGAAGCACAAATTCAATGTTACATAATTATTAGAAAAGACTTTTCATTAATTTTTACTTTGACTATTTACTATTTTGGATGTAATTGTTACATCAACTAAAACTTTTGGAGGAGAATGTTATTTCTTAAGAACTTGAAATTAAGTTGTAATTATTCTCAAATTTGAGGGATGTAATTATATTTTGCCGTACTATATATGGTAAGTAGATAATAAATTGTAAGATTTGGACATATCCTAATATATGAGTTTTTCCAATTATTTTAGGCTTCTTATAGAAATTGCAAATTATATGTCTTTGCCATGAACAATTTAAGCTAATTTTTTTCAATTTAACTTAAATACAAACCTAAACATGACCTAAATAACATGTAATTATAGAAAATCTTGTTGGATATCCCATCTAAAGACATTCTTTGTATTTGTCCACGATTGCACTTTTTTTTACAATGGATAAACAAAATAAATCAAAAAAACTCAACGGCGAGAAATTCTTGGCTACACCCAATGCAAGATAAGACAGAATGCACGGGTGCATTCAAGAAATCCAAGCTTAAAAGAGACTGCACTGGTTTTATATTTTTCTCTCCTTTTGGACAGCTTGGATGCATTCTTTCTCCACTTGCACTGAGTGCAACCTCAAATAGTTTTGTGAAATTTTTCCGTAAAATTAAGAATTCTTATTAACTTCTGCTAACTTTTATTCCTACGGAAAAAATAAAAAAGAAACATTTTTGTTTCTTCAAGTCGGGGGTAACAAACTACTGCTCTTCCGTCATCAAATCAATGGGTGGTAGTCCATGGCAAAAAACATATGAAAAAACTAAAAGATAAAATTGTGTTGGGCGATTCATAACACGTAGGAAATAAAGGATTTTTTGCCAAAACATGATTTTAACGTGGTGTCAGATCAACATCTTTTAACTTTGACCAATCATATTAGAACTTCCATCATTTTTATATTTGGACAATTGACTGGTGATAATACGATACTTTTCGAAAATCCTCTTATAATTTACTGTTTTATTTTCTTAAAATTTATTGTAGTTAATGAGTCATTTCATATTTTGATTGGTTAGTTTTTGTTTGGAGTATTCTCATACCTTTACTGTTTTAACTTTGGTTTTAAATGAAAACCAATGGTTTTGTAATTTTTGTGCCAACATACTTTTTCTGTCCCATGTTTTTAATCAATCTTTTTTTAAAATGAATGATTCATATTATTTGTCCATTTTCTTTAAATAAAATATAAAAATCAACAACTTTGCAAGTATATCCTTAATCTCTTCTTTTTATGTCTCACATAACTTTTGTAAGACTCACACGTATTTAACTTCAATTTTAAAGTGTGTTTTGTCATTAAAAAATCTTGTTTGTTTTGAACAAAACAACATTTGCTTTAAAATTTGTGTAAATAAAAAATTGACTAAAAATATGAAACCGAGAAAAAACTTATTTCCCAATGCTATAAAGTTCTAATGCGCTCTCACCTGGGATCAACCAAATTAACATGCGAATCTTCTATTCTTAAAAGAACATCAATATCAATCTAGGGTCTACATTTCAGGTACTATGATTCACTCCATTCAATAATTTAGCCTCCACAAAATTATAAGAGTACATGTGAAATTTGGACTTAGATGCATTTAGCCCAACCAACATAAATGAAACTTTTATTCATTTGAATAACAATATATTAAGCCAAACATAAACTTAATAATCTTTATTTGTTAAATCCGATCGAAAATTATTCCTTCTTGGGGCATTTCTCTGAGGAGGAGTTCACACGGCCTTCAACTTTCTCTTCATCTGACAAAACAGATAAAAAATCAATTGATTTGTGAGATGAGAGAGATATAGTTAAAACCTGTTTGGCCCAACAGTAAAAATGGTTTATGCATGGTTAGTAACAGATACCATATCATAAATTCTTTTGAACATGTGTAAAGTTTAATTACCAGTGCTTTCTTTGGAGCTGAGGTTGGTGCACATGGTGGAAGCACAACCGAGCTGGCACAAATATTGGGTACCTGTCTGATTGGATGAAGAGGTTGGTTTAATGTAATCTTTCATGCACTTTGCAGGGCGTTTAATGGGTGATTTGCCAGTAGAACTTAAAATGAAGCAATTCTTGTAGCAATTTGTAACGACACATCAAGGTTGGCCACCCTGGAGACGGTATTGTCGTATTTTGAAAATCCCAACATGACACATATATGCAACAATCAAAAGATAATTCTGATCTTGACTTAAATATTATATACAACGTAATATGCATGAATATATACAAATAAAATTTTTTTTTATTTTCTCATAAATAACACTTTAACATATTAAGCAATAACATTAATATTTAAAGCAAACTTAATGTGTGAAGTGAAATGTTATTATTATTGGAAATGTTTTCCCACATGTCGACATGTTTTTATCTTAGACTGGCTGCGTTCTCGGTTCTTTCATTCTTATTTAGACCGGCTGTCTTCCCGGTTATTTCATTCTCATTTAGATTGGCTGTCTTCCCAATTATTTTATTTCATGCATATGCATATGAATAATGATATGAATATGCATATGACTAATAAAATAAAAACAAGCATATATTTAGACATTTAAACTATCTGTCTTGATTATTCTAAAATTATTATTTGAAAAATTCCACTAAATTATTCTCCTCGTAAATCCTATCAAATCATCCACTATAGATCGTCAAGAATTTCATTTACCACCTTTAATATTAAATCGACTCATTATTCTAATAATATTACTTCTCATATAATAATTTTCTACACATCTATTATTCCTATCATACCTATCAATCAAATTTTCGTTTACCACCAAAGCATAAGTTAATAATTTATTCTAATATTATCACTAGATATTTCATATTTATCTTGATTACTTAAATTAAATCTAACTCACAACGTAGCACTTAGAGCTACATGTGGATCACCTCATTGCCTTTCTTACTCCTCTCAGCAATCTCCTCCTGTTGCTGATCGTCAACACATAATATAATATTTATATTAAATTTCTAATTTATTCTTCAATTCTTCTATAATTCATACCCTTCGAAAATTCCCACTTTGAATTCCAAGAAATTTCATATAAGCCAAATTTCAAAAATAAACTTCATGTTAATACATTATGTTTTTCATAGGGCTTCCCGTGGTTCTCTATGAAATTCTCTCGTAAACCCCTTCATAATTTTGCTCTTTCAACCTTTGTTTTGATCCCCAAGTGTTTAAAAAAAGAAAGTAATTTGAATCGTCGTCGAAGGAAAACCGAAGAGGATTTGGTAAGTAATTAAAAAAAAAACTAAAGTTATTTATATATATATATATATATATGCACACACACACACATACATACAAAATTTTCAAACATATTCTGAGCACCTACCCACCCCAAACTGCTGCCACCAAATAAACCATCAAAACAAACTTCACTGTTTTGTCCTCCATTTTCTAATTCTCTCTTGTCCTTAATTTTCAAAAGGAATATGTCAATATATCTAATTACTTGAATGGCTGGTAGCTTTTGGGGTTCAAGGAAGGTGTGTATATATATCAATATATGTATATATATATATAGGAATTTATATGTATAATATAATATAAAATGCAATTACATCTTTCAGGTTTGATAGAAATTATAACTTTGTCTCAAGATTTGGAAAAATGAGAAACTCATCCCACCTTTAAGGAATTTAAGAAAAAACTAAATAAAAACACAAATGCCCTACAACTAATATGCACCACATGTGTATATTACAACTTAGTATCAAGTTTAAGAAAACAACATTCTCATCCCACTGTTAAGAAATTTAATTAAAATTGGGAAAACACAAATATCTTTATACTAGTATTAATCACATATGTGTAATAGACAACTTAAATCGCAGTAGAGAAACACATATTCAATGCAAAATAATTATTAGAAATGAATTTTCATTAATTTTTACTTTGACTGTTTACTATTTTTGATGTAATTGTTAAATCAACTAAAACTTTTAGAGGAGAATGTTATTTTTCAAGAACTTGAAATTAAGTTGTAATTATTCTAAAATTTAGTGGATGTAATTATATTTTGCAGTACTATATATGGTAAGTAGACAATAAATAGTAAGATTTGGACATATCCTAATATATAAGTTTTTCCAATTATTTTACACTCCTTATAGAAATTGCAAATTATATGTCTTTGCCATGAACCAATTTAAGCTAATTTGTTTCAAAGTAACTTAAATCCAAACCTAAACATGACCTAAATAACCTGTAATTATAGAAAATCTTGTTGGATATCCCATCTAAAGACATTCTTTGTATTTGTCCACGATTGCACTTTTTTTTTACAATGGATAAAAGAAATAAATCAAAAAACTCCATGGCGAGAAATTCTCGGCTACACCCAAAGCAAGTTAAGAGAGAGTACACGGGTGCATTCAAGAAATCCAAGCTTAAAAGAGACTGCACTAGTTTTATATTTTTCTCTCCTTTTGGACAGCTTGGATGCATTTGCTTCATTCTTTCTCCACTTGCACTGAGTGCAACCTCAAATAGTTTTATGAAATTGTTCCATAAAATTAAGAATTCTTATTAACTTCTGCTAACTTTTATTCCTACGGAAAAGATAAAAAAGAATCATTTTCGTTTCTTCAAGTCGGAGGTAGCAAACTACTGTGTTTCCGTCATCTAATCAATGTGTGGTAGTCCATGGCAAAAGACATATGAAAAAACTAAAAGATAAAATTGTGTTGGGCGATTCATAACACGTAGGAAATAAAGGAATTTTTGCCAAAACATGATTTTAACGTGGTGTCAGATCAACATCTTTTAACTTTGACCAATCATATTAGAACTCCCATCATTTTTTATATTCGGACAATTGACTGATGATAATACGATACTTTTCGAAAATCCTCTTATAATTTACTGTTTTATTTTCTTAAAATTTATTTTAGTTAATGAGTCATTTCATATTTTGATTCATTAGTTTTTGTTTGGAGTATTCTCGTACCTTTACTGTTTTAACTTTGGTTTTAAATGAAAACCAATGGTTTTGTAATTTTTGTGCCAATATACTTTTTCTGTCCCATGTTTTTAATCAATCTTTTTTTTAAATGAATGATCCATATTATTTGTCCATTTTCTTTAAATAAAATATAAAAATTAACAACTTTGCAAGTATATCCTTAATCTCTTCTTTTTATGTCACACATAATTTTTGTAAGACTCACATGTATTAAACTTCAATTTTAAAGAGAGTTTTGTCATTAAAAAATCTTGTTTCTTTTAAACAAAACAACATTTGCTTTAAAGTTTGTGTAACTAAAAAAGGGACTAAAATATTAAACCAAGAAAAAACTTATTTACCAATACTATAAAGTTCTTAAGCGCTCTCACTTGGGATCAACAAAATTAACGTGTAAATCTTCTATTCTTAAAAGAACATCAATGCCAATCTAGGGTCTACCATTCAGGTACTATGATTCACTCCATTCAATAATTTTGCCTCCACAAAATTATAAGAGTACATGTGAAATTGGGACTTAGATGCATTTAGCCCAACCAACATAAACGAAACTTTTGTTCATTTGAATAACAATATACTAAGCCAAACATAAACTTGACATTCTTTATTTGTTAAATCCCCAGATATGATTCCTTCTTGGTGCATTTCTCTGAGCAGGAGTTCACACAGCCTTCAATTTTCTCTTCATCTGACAAAACAGATAAAACAATCAGTTAATTTGTGAGAGGAGAGAGATATAGTTAAAATCTGTTTGGCCCAACAGTAAAAATGGTTTATATATGGTTTGTAACAGATACCATTTCATAAATTCTCTTGAAATGTGTAAAGTTTAATTACCAGGGATTTCTTTGGAGCTGAGGTTGGTGCACAAGGAGGAAGCACAACCGAGCTGGCACAAGTATTGGGTACCTGTCTGATTGGATGAAGAGGTTGGTTTAATGCAATCTTTCATGCACTTTGCAGGGCATTTAATGGGTGATTTGCTAGTAGAACTTAAAATGAAGCAATTCTTGTAGCAATTTGTAGTGACACATCCCGGGTTGGTCACCTCGGAGACGGTATTGTTATATTTTGAAAATCCCACATATGCAACAATCAAAAGATAATGTCTGTATAAATTTTTACATCAATCCTCAACCCTCAACAGGGGTGATACATAATTCTGATCTTGACTTAAATATTATATACTACGTAATATGCATGAATATATAAAAATAAAATTTTATTTTATTTTCTCATAAATAACACTTTAACATATTAAGCAAAAACATTCAATATTTAAAGCACATATAATGTGTGAAGTGAAATGTTATTATTATTGGAAACGTCTTCCCACATGTCGACATGTTTTTATCTCAGACTAGCTGCCTTCTTGGTTCTTTCATTCTTATTTAGATCGGCTGCCTTCCCGTTTCTTTCATTCTCATTTAGATCGGCTGTTTTTCCGGTTCTTTCATTCTCATTTAGATCGGCTACCTTCCCAGTTATTTTATTTCATGCATATGCATATGAATAATAATTTTTCACACATCCATTATTCTTATCATACCTATCAATCAAATTTTCATCTACCACCAAAGCATAAGTTAATAATTTATTCTAATATTATCACTAGATATTTCATATTTATCTTAATTACTTAAATTAAATCTAACTCACCACGTAGCACTTAGAGCCACCTTTGGATCACCTCATTGCCTTTCTTGCTCCTCTCAGCAGTCTCCTCCAGTTGCTTATCGTCAACACATGATATAATATTTATATTAAATTTCTATTTTATTTTTCATTTCTTCCATAATTCATACCCTTTGAAAATTCCTACTTTGAATTCCAGGAAATTTTATGTAAGCCAAATTTAAAAAATAAACTTTACGTTAATACTTTATGTTTTTCATAGGGCTACCCGTGGTTTTCTATAAAATTCTCTCATACACCCCTTCAGAATTTTACTCTTTCAACATTTTTTTTGATCCCCAAGTGTTTAAAGAAAGAGAGTAATTTGAATCGTAGTTGAAGGAAAACCAAATAGAATTTGGCATGTAATTAAAAAAGCTAAAGTTATTTAAATAAATAAATAAATATATATATAGACACACACACACACATGCATACAAAATTTTCAAACACATTCTGAGCACTTACTCTCCCCAAACTGTTGCCACGACTGTGTGATGCTGTCTTACTTGCAGCATCACACTCCTAACTTGGCAACAGGAGTCAACACCTTTTGCCACGTTATTTTTATTATTTTTTTCTTTTTTCTGGACGTCTAATTTTTTTTTTCCAATTTCTTTTTTTTTCTTTTCTTTTCTTCTTATGGACGCCAGATTTTTTTAGAATTTTTTTATAAAAATTAAATCTTTCACATATATATATATATAATTTTAACTCTATGTCATAATTATTAAAGTACTTTTGTACCCTTACTTTACAAATACGGGTATTATTAAAGAAAGAGGTTGTACATTCACCTGCAACAAGCCCCAACACCAAACTAACCATCAAAACAAACTTCACTGTTTTGTCCTCCATTTTCTAATTATATCTTTTCCTTAATTTTCAAAAGGAAGACGTCAATATATCAAATTACTTCAAAATCTGGTAGCTTTTGGGTTTCAAGGAAGGTGTGTACATATATATATATATATATATATATATATATATATATATATATATATATATATATATGTGTGTGTATAGAAATTATATGTATAATATAAGATAAAATACAATTACATCTCTCAAGTTGGATAGAAATTATCAATTTGTCTCCCACCTTTAAGGAATTTAAGAAAAAATTAAAAGAAAAAACACCAATTCCCTATAACTAATATGCACCACATGTGTACATTACAACTTAGTATCAAGTTTAAGAAAACAACATACTAATCCCAGTGTTAAGAAATTTAATTAACATTGGAAAAACACAAATACCTTTATACAAATATTATTCACATATGTGTAATAGACAACTTAAATCGTAGTAGAGAAACACATATTCAATGTTACATGATTATTAGAAAAGAATTTTCATTAATTTTTACTTTGACTATTTACTATTTTGGGTGTAATTTTTACATCAACTAAAACTTTTTGAGGAGAATGGTATTTTTCAAGACCTTGAAATTAAGTTGTAATTATTCCCAAATTTGAGGGATGTAATTATATTTTGCTGTATTATATATGGTAAGTAGATAATAAATGGTAAGATTTGGACATATCCTAATATATAAGTTTTTCCAATTATTTCATGCTTCTTATAGAAATTGCAAATTATATGTCTTTGCCTTGAACCAATTTAAGCTAATTTGTTTCAAATTAACTTAAATACAAACCTAAACATGACCTAAATAACCACTAATTATAGAAAATCTTGTTGGACATCCCATCTAAAGACATTCTTCGCATTTGTCGATGATTGCACTTTTTTGTACAATGGATAAACAAAAGATTCAAAAAAATTGCACGGCAAGAAATTCTTGACTACACCCGATGCAAGTTAGAGGAGAGTACATGGCTGCATTCAAGACATCCAAGCTTAAAAGAGAGTGCCCTTGTTTTATATTTTTGTCTCCTTTTGGACAACTTGGACGGATCTCGTTCATTCTTTCTCCACTTGCACTGAGTTCAGCCTCAAATAGTTTTATGTAATTTTCCGTGATATTAACAATTCTTATTAACTTCTGCCAACTTTTATTCCTACTGAACAGAAAAAAAAAAAAGAAACATTTTCATTTCTTCAAGTCGGTGGTAGCAAACTACTGCTCTTCCGTTCATCAAATCAATGGGTGGTAGTCCATGGCCAAAAACAAATGAAAAAAACTAAAATATAAAAATGTGTTGGGCAATTCATAACACATAGGAAATAAAGGAATTTCTGGCAAAACATGATTTTAACGCGGTACTAGGTCAACATCTTTAAACTTTGACAATTCGTATTAGACCACCCATCCTTTTTTATATCAGACAATTGACTGGTGATAATACGATACTTTTCAAAAATTCTCTTATAATTTACTGTTTTATTTTCTTAAAATTTATTGTAGTTAATGAGTCATTTCATATTTTGATTCGTTAGTTTTTGTTTGGAGTATTCTCACACTTTTATTGTTTTAACTTTTGTTTTAAATGAAAACCAATGGTTTTGTAATTTTTGTAACAATAAACTTTTTCAGTCCCGTGTTTTTAATCAATCTTTTTTAAAATGAATGATCAATATTATTTATCCATTTTCTTTAAATAAAATATAAAAATCAATAATTTTGCAAGTATATCCTTAATCTCTTCTTTTTATGTTACACATAACTCTTGTAAGACTCACATGTATTTAACTTCAATTTTAAGGAGTGTTTTGTCATTAAAAAATCTTGTTTGTTTTGAACAAAACAACATTTGCGCCAAAATTTGTGTAAATAAAATATGGACTAAAATTATGAAACCAAGTAAAGAATTATTTACCAATGCTACAAAGTTCTAACGCCCTCTCACTTGGGATCTACAAAATTAACATGCGAATCTTCTATTCTTAAAAGATCATCAATGCCAATCTGGGGTCTACAATTCCGGTACTATGATTCACTCCATTCAATAATTTAGCCTCCACAAAATTATAACAGTACATGTGAAATTTGGAATTACACGCATTTAGCCCAGCAAACAGGAATGAAACTTTTATTCATTTGAATAACAATATAATAAGCCAAACAAAAACTTAATCATCTTTACTTATTAAATCAGATAGAAAATTATTCCTTCTTGGTGCATTTCTCTGAGCAGGAGTTCACACAGCCTTCAATTTTCTCTTCATCTGACAAAACAGATAAAAAATCAGTTAATTTGTGAGAGGAGAGAGATATAGTTAAAACCTGTTTGGCCCAACAGTAAAAATGGTTTATATATGGTTTGTAACAGATACCGTTTCATAAATTCTCTTGAAATGTGTAAAGTTTAATTACCAGGGATTTCTTTGGAGCTGAGGTTGGTGCAGAAGGAGGAAGCACAACCGAGCTGGCACAAGTATTGGGTATCTGTCTGATTGGATGAAGAGGTTGGTTTAATGCAATCTTTCATGCACTTCACAGGGCATATAAGGGGTGATTTGCCAGCCGCACATATAATGAGGCAATTCTTGTAGCAATTAGGGAAAGAGGCTGTACATTCACCTACAGCAAGCCCCAACACCAAACAAGCCATCAAAACAAACTTCACTGTTTTGTCCTCCATTTTCTAATTCTCTCTTTTCCTTAATTTCAAAAGGAAAATGTCAATATATCTAATTACTTGAATGGCTGGTAGCTTTTGGGGTTCAAGGAAGGTGTGTATCTATATCAATATATGTATATATATATATATATATAGGAATTTATATGTATAATCTAAGATAAAATACAATTACATCTCTAAGGTTTGACTGAAATTATAACTTTGTCTCAAGATTTGGAAAAACGAGAAACTCATCCCACCTTTAAGGAATTTAAGAAAAAATTAAAATAAAAAACACAAATGCCCTACAACTAATATGCACCACATGTGTATATTAGAACTTAGTATCAAGTTTAAGAAAACAACATTCTCATCCCACTGTTAAGAAATTTAATTAAAATTGGGAAAACATAAATATCTTTATACTAGTATTAATCACATATGTGTAATAGATAACTTAAATCGCACTAGAGAAACACATATTCAATGCTAAATAATTTTTAGAAAAGAATTTTCATTAATTTTTACTTTGACTATTTAGTATTTTGGACGTAATTGTTACATCAACTAAAACTTTTGGAGGAGAAAGTTATTTTTCAAGAACTTGAAATTAAGTTATAATTATTCTCAAATTTGAGGGATGTAATTATATTTTGCAGTACTATATATGGCAAGTACATAATATATAGTAAGATTTGGATATATCCTAATATATAAGTTTTTCCAGTTATTTTACGCTCCATATAGAAATTGCAAATTATATGTCTTTGCCATGAACCAATTTAAGCTAATTTGTTTCAAATTAACTTAAATAGAAACCTAAACATGACCTAAATAACCTGTAATTATAGAAAATCTTGTTGGATATCCCATCTAAAGACATTTTTGTATTTTTCCACAATTGCACTTTTTTTAACAAAGGATAAACAAAATAAATCAAAAAACTCCAGGGCGAAAAATTCTTGGCTACACCCAATGCAAGTTAAGAGAGAGTACACGGGTGCATTCAAGAAATCCAAGCTTAAAAGAGACTGCACTGGTTTTTTATTTTTCTCTCCTTTTGGACAGCTTGGATGCATTTGCTTCATTCTTTCTCCACTTGCACTGAGTGCAACCTCAAATAGTTTTATGAAATTGTTCCGTAAAATTAAGAATTCTTATTAACTTCTGCTAACTTTTATTCCTACGGAAAAGATAAAAAAGAAACATTTTCGTTTCTTCAAGTCGGTGGTAGCAAACTACTGCTCTTCCGTCATCAAATCAATGGGTGGTAGTCCATGGCAAAAAACATATGAAAAAACTAAAAGATAAAATTGTCTTGGGCGATTCATAACATGTAGAAAATAAAGGAATTTTTGGCAAAATATGATTTTAACATGGTGTCAGATCAACATCTTTTGACTTTGACCAATCATATTAGAACTCCCATCATTTTTTATATTCGGACAATTGACTGGTGATAATAGGATACTTTTCAAAAATCCTCTTATAATTTACTGTTTTATTTTCTTAAAATTTATTGTAGTTAATGAGTCATTTCATATTTTGATTCGTTAGTTTTTGTTTGGAGTATTCTCATGCCTTTACTGTTTTAACTTTGTTTTTAAATGAAAACCAATGGTTTTGTAATTTTTGTGCCAATATACTTTTTCTGTCCCATGTTTTTAATCAATCTTTTTTTAAAAAAATGAATGATCCATATTATTTGTCCATTTTCTTTAAAGAAAAAATAAAAATCAACAACTTTGCAAGTATATCCTTAATCTCTTCTTTTTATGTCACACATAATTTTTGTAAGACTCACATGTATTTAACTTCAATTTTAAAAAGAGTTTTGTCATTAAAAAATCTTGTTTGTTTTGAACAAAACAACATTTGCGTTAAAATTTGTGTAAATAAAAAATGGACTAAAAATATGAAACCGAGAAAAAACTTATTTGCCAATGCTATAAAGTTCTAACGCGCTCTCACTTGGGATCAACAAAATTAACATGCGAATCTTCTATTCTTAAAAGAACATCAATGCCAATCTAGGGTCTACAATTCAGGTACTATGATTCATTCCATTCAATAATTTAGCCTCCACAAAATTATAAGAGTACATGTGAAATTGGGACTTAGATGCATTTAGCCCAACCAACATAAATGATACTTTTGTTCATTTGAATAACAATATAATAAGCCAAACATAAACTTAACATTCTTTATCTGTTAAATCCGATAGAAATTATTCCTTCTTGATGCATTTCTCTGAGCAGGAGTTCACACAGCCTTCAATTTCCTCTTCCTCTGACAAAAAAGATAAAATAAAAAATCAGTTAATTTGTGAGAGGAGAGAGATATAGTTAAAATCTATTTGGCCCAACAGTAAAAATGGTTTATATATTTTTTGTAACAGATACCATTTCATAAATTCTTTTGAAATGTGTACAGTAATGCAGGAGGATCCAAGTCAGATGATACAGAGATGGCAGATCACCTAGAACGGACCACGGGCTCAGATCCGGCCCGAAAGAACCTAGTCTGATTTGAAACAGGCCAACGAACAAAACCTGATATTAAAAGCCTGACAAAATTTTAGCCAAAAAACGACGTTTAGGCCTCCAAATTGGCAGTTTAAACTTTTTAGGAAACTTTTTATTTTAGTTATTTTAATTTCAGCCTTAATTTAATTTTCCTATTTTGTTTCGACCTTATAAATAGGGTCTTAGGGTTTCGTAATCATCATTATTATATTTTTGGAATAAATTAAAATAAAGCATCAGAGTAGTTTCTCTATATTGTTTTAGGGTTTTTCTTGTGTTACTCCCTGTGAACTATCTGTTCGACTAGCCTGCAGAATAATTGCTATTCTGCCCGGCGTCAGTTGGTATCAGAGCTTCAGCGTCTTCCTAGGGTGAGATTTCATCAGTTTCCATGGCTGGTGATCGTGGTCGTGGTTGTTGCGGGCAGGTTCCGAATGAGGAAGCCCCACGCCATGATCGAAACGTTCAGGATGCGATGATTGAGGATTTACAGCGGCAGGTTCCAAAGTTAACCTAGCGTCTAACGGCGCAGAATTTCGGTGATCGTGAGATGAAAGATCATGATTCTGATTCCAGTTTTGAAAACTCGTATTACAATCCTGCTCGATTCAGGGAACACCATGGTCGGGAGGATCGTTATGGAGATCTCGGTTTCAGAGTGGATTTGCCGCTGTTAGCAGAGTTTTCTGACCTGATACCAGAGGATCCTCCTCCTGGGTTGCCGCCTGAGGTCATTAATGTGAAACACTTGAGTCCTTGTTTTGGGGATTCCGATGTGGCTATTATGAACTCGAGGACGAGTTCTTTCCAACATAGGGCGACTGATGCAGGAGGATCCAAGTCAGATGATGCAGAGTTGGCAGATCACCTAGAACGGGCCACGGGCTCAGATCAGGCCCGAAAGACCCTAATTTGATTGGAAAGGGGCCAACGAACAAAACTTGATATTATTCAGCCTGGCAAAATTTTAGCCAAAAAACGACGTTTAGGCCTCCAAATTAGCAGTTTAAACTTTTTAAGAAACTTTTTATTTTAGTTATTTTAATTTTAGCCTTAATTTAATTTTTCTATTTTGTTTCAACCTTATAAATAGGGTCGTAGGGTTTCGTAATCATCATTATTATATTTTTGGAATAAATTAAAATAAAGCATCAGAGTAGTTTCTCTGTATTGTTTTAGGGTTTTTCTTGTGTTACTCCCTGTGAACTATCTGTTCGACTAGCCTGCAGAATAATTGCTATTCTGCCCAGCGTCATATAGTTTAATTACCAGGGATTTCTTTGGAGCTGAGGTTGGAGCACAAGCAGGAAGCATAACCGAGCTGGCCCAAATATTGGGTACCTGTCTGATTGGATGAAGAGGTTGGTTTAATGCAATCTTTCATGCACTTTGCAGGGCATTTAATGGGTGATTTGCCAGGAGAACTTAAAATGAAGCAATTCTTGTAGCAATTTGTAACGACACATCTGGGTTGACCACCCTGGAGACGGTATTGTCATATTTTGAAAATCCCAACACGACACATATATGCAACAATCAAAAGATAATACCAGCATAAATTTTTACTTCAATCCTCAACCCTCAACATGGGAGATACAAAATTCTGATCTTGACTTAAATATTATATACAACGTAATATGCATGAATATATACAAATAAATTTTTATTTTATTTTCTCATAAATAACACTTTAACATATTAAGCAATAACATTCTATATTTAAAGCAAATGTAATGTGTGAAGTGAAATGTTATTATTATTGGAAATATCTTCCCACATGTCGACATGTTTTTATCTTAGACTGGTTGCCTTCTCGGTTCTTTCATTCTTAATTAGACCTGCTGCCTTTTCAGTTCTTTTATTCTCATTTAGATCGGTTGCCTTCCCGGTTCTTTCATTCTCATTTAGATCGGCTGCTTTTCCGGTTCTTTCATTCTCATTTAGATCAGCTGCCTTCCTAGTTATTTTATTTTATGCATATCCATATGAATAATGATATGAATATGCATATGAATAATAAAATAAAACAAGCATATATTCAGACATTTAAACTATCTATCCTGATTATTCTTAAATTATTATTTGAAAATTTCCACTAAATTATTCTCCTCGTAAATCATATCAAATCATCCACTATAGCTCGTCAAGAATTTTATTTACCACCTTTAATATTAAATCGACTCATTATTCTTATAATATTACTTCTCATATAATAATTTTCTACACATCCATTATTCCTATCATACTTATCAATCAAATTTTCATCTACCACCAAAGTATAAGTTAAAAATTTATTTTAATATTATCACTAGATATTTCATATTTATCTTGATTACTTCAATTAAATCTAACTCACCACGTAGTACTTAGAGCTACCTGTGGATCACATCATTGCCTTTCTTGCTCCTTTCAGCAATCTCCTCCGGTTGCTGATCGTCAACACATGATATAATATTTATATTAAATTTCTAATTTATTCTTCAATTCTTCCATAATTCATACTCTTTGAAAATTCCCACTTTGAATTCCAGGAAATTTCATGTAAGCCAAATTTCAAAAATAAACTTCATATTAATACTTTATGTTTTTCATAGGGCTTCCCGTGGTTCTCTGTAAAATTCTCTCGTAAATCCCTTCAGAATTTTTCTCTTTCAACATTTCTTTTTATCCCCAATTGTTTAAAGAAAGTGAGTAATTTTAATCGTAGTTGAAGGAAAACCAAATAGGATTTGGAAAGTAATTAAAAAAAACTAAAGTTATTTAAATATATATATATACACACACACACACATACATAAAAAAATTTTAGACACGTTCTGAACACTTACTCTCCCCAAACTGCTGCCACGACTGTGTGATGTTGTCTTGCATGCAGCATCGCACTCCTAACTTGGCAATAGGAGTCAACACCTTTTGCCACGTTATTTTTATTATTTTTTTCCTTTTTCCAGACGCCTATTTTTTTTTTTCAATTTGTTTTCTTTTCTTCTTATGGACGCCAGATTTTTTTTAGAATTTTTTTTTAAAAATTAAATCTTTCACATATATATATAATTTTAACTCTATGTCATAATTATTAATGTACTTCTTTACCCTTACTTTACAAATACGGGTATTATTAAAGAAATAGGCTGTACATTCACCTACAACAAGTCCCAACACCAAACTAACCATCAAAACAAACTTCACTGTTTTGTCCTCCATTTTCTAATTATCTTTTTTCTTTAATTTTCAAAAGGAAGATGTCAATATATCAAATTACTTGAAAGGCTGGTAGCTTTTGTGGTTCAAGGAAGGTGTGTACATATATATATATATATATATATATATATATATATATATATAGAAATTATATGTATAATATAAGATAAAATACAATTACATCTCTCAAGTTGGATAGAAATTATAACTTTGTTTCCAACCTTTAAGGAATTTAAGAAAAAATTAAAATAAAAAACACTAATTCCCTACAACTAATATGCACCACATGTGTATATTATAACTTAGTATCACCTTTAAGAAAACAACATACTCATCCCACTGTTAAGAAATTTAATTAACATTGGAAAAACACAAATACATTTATACTAATATTAATCATATATGTGTAATATACAACTTAAATCGCAGTACAGAAGCACATATTCAATGTAACAGAATTATTAGAAAATATTTTTCATTGATTTTTACTTTGACTATTCGCTATTTTGGATGTATTTGTTTCATCAACTAAAACTTTTGGAGGAGAATGTTATTTCTCAAGAACTTGAAATTAAGTTGTAATTATTCTCAAATTTGAGGGATGTAATTATATTTTGCTGTATTATATATGGTTAGTAGATAATAAATAGTAAGATTTGGACATATCCTAATATATAAGTTTTTCCAATTATTTCACGCTCCTTATAGAAATTGCAAATTATATTTCTTTGCCATGAACCAATTTAAGCTAATTTGTTTCAAATTAACTTAAATACAAACCTAAACATGACCTAAATAACCTCTAATTATAGAAAATCTTGTTGGACATCCCATCTAAAGACATTCTTTGTATTTGTCCACGATTGCACTTTTTTGTACAATAGATAAACAAAAAAATAAAAAAATTCCACGGCTAGAAATTCTTGGCTACACCCGATGCAAGTTAGGGGAGAGTACATGGGTGCATTCAAGACATCCAAGCTTAAAAGAGGGTGCCCTTGTTATATATTTTTGTCTCCTTTTGGACAACTTGGACGGATCTGGTGCATTCTTTCTCCACTTGCACTGGGGGCAACCTCAAATAGTTTTATGTAATTTTTCCGTGATATTAAAAATTCGTATTAACTTTTATTCCTACTGAACATAAAAAAAAGAAACATTTTCAGTTCTTCAAGTCGGTGGTAGCAGACTACTGCTCTTCCGTTCATCAAATCAATGGGTTGGTAGTCCATGGCAAAAAACAAATGAAAAAAACTAAAATATAAAAATGTGTAGGGCAATTCATAACATGTACGAAATAAAGGAATTTCTTGCAAAACATGATTTTAACGCGGTATTAGCTCAACATCTTTTAACTTTGACAATTCTTATTAGACCACCCATCCTTTTTTATATTCGAACAATTGACTAGTGATAATACGATACTTTTCGAAAATTCTCTTATAATTCACTGTTTTATTTTCATAAAATTTATTGTAGTTAATGAGTCATTTCATATTTTGATTCGTTAGTTTTTGTGTGGAGTATTCTCATACCTTTACTGTTTTTACTTTTGTTTTAAATGAAAACCAATGGTTCTGTAATTTTTGTAACAATAAACATTTTCTGTCCCATTTTTTTAATCAATCTTTTTAAAACTGAATGATCAATAGTATTTGTCCATTTTCTTTAAATAAAATATAAAAATCAATAACTTTACAAGTATATCCTTAATATCTTCTTTTATGTTACACATAACTCTTGTAAGACTCACATGCATTTAACTTTAATTTTAAGGAGTGTTTTGTCATTAAAAAATCTTGTTTGTTTTGAACAAAACAACATTTGAGTTAAAATTTGTATAAATAAAAAATAAACTAAAAATATGAAACCGAGAAAAGACTTTTTTACCAATGCTATAAAGTTCTAACGCGTTCTCACTTGGGATCTACAAAATTAACATGCGAATCTTCTATTCTTAGAAGAATATCAATGCCAATCTGGGATGTACAATTCAGGTACTATGATTCACTCCATTCAATAATTTAACCTCCACAAAATTATAAGAGTACATGTGAAATTTTGAATTACACGCATTTAGCCCAGCAAACAGGAATGAAACTTTTATTCATTTGAATAACAATATAATAAGCCAAACAAAAATTTAATCATCTTTACTTATTAAATCAGATAGAATATTATTCCTTCTTGGTGCATTTCTCGGAGCAGGAGTTCACACAGCCTTCAATTTTCTCTTCATCTGACAAAACAGATAAAAAATCATTTAATTTGTGAGAGGAGAGAGATATAGTTAAAACCTGTTTGACCCAACAGTACAAATGGTTTATATATGGTTTGTAACAGATACCATTTCATAAATTCTCTTGAAATGTGTAAAGTTTAATTACCAGGGATTTCTTTGGAGCTGAGGTTGGTGCAGAAGGAGGAAGCACAACCGAGCTGGCACAAGTATTGGGGATCTGTCTGATTGGATGAAGAGGTTGGTTTAATGCAATCTTTCACGCACTTCACAGGGCATATAAAGGGTGATTTGCCAGCTGCACATATAATGAGGCAATTCTTGTAGCAATTAGCGAACGAGGCTGTACATTCACCTACAGCAAGCCCCAACACCAAACAAACCATCAAAACAAACTTCACTGTTTTGACCTCCATTTTCTAATTCTCTCTTTTCCTTAATTTTCAAAAGGAAGATGTCAATATATCTAATTACTTGAATGGCTGGCAGCTTTTGGGGTTCAAGGAAGGTGAATATATATATTGGAATTTATATGTATAATATAAGATAAAATACAATTACATCTCTCAGGTTTGAAATTATAATGTCTCAAGATTTTGAAAAATGATAAACTCATCCCACCTTTAAGGAATTTAAGAAAAAATTAAAATAAAAAACACAAATGCCCTACAACTAATATGCACCACGTGTATATTAAAACTTAGTATCAAGTTTAAGAAAACAACATTCTCATCCCACTGGTAAGAAATTTAATTAAAATTGGGAAAACACAAATATCTTTATACTAGTATGAATCACATGTGTAATAGACAACTTAAATCGCAGTAGAGAAGTAAATATTCAATGCTAAATAATTATTAGAAAAGAATTTTCATTAATTTTTACTTTAACTATTTACTATTTTGGAAGTAATTGTTACATCAACTAAAACTTTTGGAGGAGAATGTTATTTTTTAAGAACTTGAAATTAAGTTGTAATTATTCTTAAATTTGAGGGATGTAATTATATTTTGCAGTACTATATATGGTAAGTAGATAATAAATAGTAAGATTTGGACATATCCTAATATATAAGTTTTTCCAATTATTTTACGCTCCTTATAGAAATTGCAAATTATATGTCTTTGCCATGAACCAATTTAAGCTAATTTGTTTCAAATTAACTTAAATACAAACCTAAACATGACCTAAATAACCAATAATTATAGAAAATCTTGTTAGATATCCCATCTAACGACATTCTTTGTATTTCTCCACGATTGCACTTTCTTTTACAATGGATAAACAAAATAAATCAAAAAACTCCACGGCGAGAAATTCTTGGCTACACCCAATGCAAGTTAAGAGAGAGTACACGGATGCATTCAAGAAATCCAAGCTTAAAAGAGACTGCACTAGTTTTATATTTTTCTCTCCTTTTGAACAGCCTGGATGCATTTGCTGCATTCTTTCTCCACTTGCACTGAGTGCAACCTCAAATAGTTTGCACTACACCTGCAGCAGCCCTACGACCTGCAGCAGCCCTACAGCGCCCCCTACCTGGGCTTGTAATCATACCCTCTTTGCCGGCAGATGACTATAAATGGGCCAAGGGATGAACTTCACTGATTCAGAAGAACCAACAAGGAAGCCCCAGCGGCGTGCTCGGCTCCTATCCAAGGCGACGCTCGCAGCCACCAATCCAGACCCAGGTTCCCAACAATCCCCGAGCACGCCACCCCTGCCAGAGAGCACCGCCCTCACCTTTCTGGAATCGACTCTCCTAATTACGAGGAAGAGGCGGCCCACCTCCAGGCCCCAGTAACTCAAGCTCAGTTCCTGGAGCTCTCCAGGATGATAGCTAACCTAGCGGCTCAAGTGCAGGGAGGAGGTCAGCAACCTTTCTTTTCTCCTCACCAAGCTCCAGAGCAAACTAAGTCATCCGACAGGGACGACCCGACCTATAACCAGCCCCACACCGAGCCCTCGCCACGTAACAGCCGATCCAAGGAGAGCTCCTCCTCCTCAAAAGGTAACCTCAGCCTAGACAGACGGTTTGAGGAAATGGAAGAAAAAATAGACTCGGCTCTAAGACACAAGAATCTCAGTATCATGGATGAACTTTGCATCCAGGACCCTCCATTCACAAAGGACATCCTCGAGACCCCGTTTCCACCCAACTTTAAGATGCCTCAAGTTAGGATGTATGATGGATCGCGAATCCTATGGACCACCTACAGCACTACAAAACAACTATGATGTTATACCGGCATTCAGACCCAGTCATGTGTAGTGCCTTCCCTCTGACTCTCGAGAAGGCATCGGGTACTTGGTACTCAAGGCTGAAGCCAGGAAGCATCAGCAATTTCAAAGAACTCAGCTACGCCTTCGCCTCCCATTTCCTCAGTAGCAAGGGGCCCAAGAAGACTTCAGAGAGCCTCTTCAACATCATCCAGCAGCAACGGGAGAGGCTTCGAGCCTACATCTCACGGTTCAATACAGCAATAAGGGAGATTCCTAACCTCGACCAAAATATCCAAGTGATGGCATTCAAAAATGGATTGAGGTTGGGCATCTTCAGCTCTAAACTAACTCGGCGCCCACCCAAAGACATGAACGAGATCCTAGTCCGAGCTGAGAAATATATGCTGGTAGAGGATAACCAAGCCTTCAGAAGAGAGAGGGAAGGGGAAGCTGAGAAGAAGAGGAAGGATCTCGACCCCCAGAGGGGGACAGTCAAGAGACCCCACCAAGAGAGTAGGTATAGACCCCACCCTCGAGTTGACGGTTTCATTCCACTCAATGCCACCAAGACCAACATCCTCATGCAGCTCCAAGATAAGTCCATCCTCCAGTGGCAGCCTAAGAAGCCGCATCTCAAAGGTGACTAGAGGCGATGGTGCTGGTTCCACAAGAACTATGGTAATGAGACTGAGGAATGTCATGACCTGAGCAGATTGAAGCTCCTATCAACCGGGAGTACTTAAAGGAATTTACTGAGCCCCTGAGAAGGGATGAGCCCGCCCTACCGAGAAGAGATACCAGCATCCCTATCTCCAATAGGAGCGGAGAGACCCGCAAAGGAACCTTAGAGCCCAGCAAGAAGGGCCCAGTCAGAAGAAGCAGGAGGTAGCCACGACCACCCGCATCACCAAGACAATTTGTTGGGGGCTGACCAAGGGAGGTAGTTTGGGGCAGAGCAGTAGATCATAAGCCAGGGTCGTAGCCTCCGTCAGTGACCCCCACAAGAAACGAAGAACAGAGCCAGTGATTTCCTTCACGGAGGATGATTTAGAGGACGTAAAGACTCCTCACGGCGATGCAGTAGTAGTATCTCTTTTGGTAGCCAACTACAAAGTACGATGGGTCTTGATCGATAATGGAAACTCAACGGACATATTGTTCCATGATGCTTACCAATGCATGGAGTTGAAGAATGGACATCTGGAGCCAGCCCCGGCCCCCATCTATGGTTTCGGCGGTTCTCCAGTGTTCGCTCGAGCCGTCCAAATAGGCGTGAACCTCCTCGAAGAGCACATAAATGAACTCCTCTCCCTACTCCAGAAGAACATAGACCTGTTCGCCTGGTCAGCCTCAGACATGCTGGGGATCAGCCTTGGGACTATCGAGCATCACCTGAACGTGGACCCAGGTGCAAGCTGGTCATTCAGAAAAAGAGGACCTTTGCCCCCTAACACCAGACCGCTATTAACATTGAAGTAGATAAGCTACTGGAAGCCAGCTTTATCAGAGAGGCAAGGTACCTTGAGTGAGTGTCTAATGTGGTGATGGTCTGCAAGGCCAGCGGCAAGTGGCGTATTTGCATTGACTTCACTTATTTAAATAAAGCCTACCCAAAGGACAGCTTCCCCCTTCCTCGGATCGACCAGATGGTAGACGCTAACTCAAGGCATGAACTCCTCTCTTTTATGGATGTATACTCCGGCTACAATTAGATCTTCATGCATAGGTCAGACCAGGACAAGACGGCCTTCGTCACTGACCGAGGGCTGTACTGCTACAAAGTCATGCCCTTCGGGCTTAAGAACGCCGGGGCAACCTATCAGAGGCTGGTAAACAAGATCTTCAAGGAGCAGATAGGGTGGAATATGGAGATTTATGTGGATGATATGCTGGTCAAAAGCACCAAAGCACGGAACCATTGCTCCGACCTGGAAGAGGCATTCAAAGTATTTCACCAGCATAACATAAGGTTGAATCCATCCAAATACGCATTTGGGGTAACCAGAGGGAAATTCCTAGGATTTATGGTCACCCAGAGAGGAATAGAAGTCAACCTGGAGAAGATAAAAGCCATCCTCGAAATGACCCCTCCCAAGTCTGTGAAAGAAGTCCAGCGGCTCACCGGCCGAATCACAGCTCTAAATCGTTTCATGTCTAAATCCGCAGAAAGGTGCCTTCCTTTCTTTAAGGCCATCAAGAAGGCGAGAGATTTCTCCTGGTTTGAAGACTTCGAGGAAGCTTTTGAAGATTTGAAGAAGTATCTAAGTTCACCACCGCTCCTAACTAAGCCGCTCTCGGGCGAAGAACTTTTCCTTTATTTGTCAGCCGAAGAAAGTACCATGGCCTCTGTCCTGGTGCGGGAAAAAGCGGGCATCTAGAAACCCATCTATTGTGTTAGCAGAATTCTCCACAAGGCCGAGACAAGATACCTTCCTATCGAGAAGATAGCCTACGCCCTGGTTGTGGCTACGCGGAAGCTCCGACCTTATTTTCAGGTACACACCATCATCCTCCTGACAGATCAACTCTTAAGGCAAGTCTTGCATAACCCAAGTGTTTCCGGGAGAATGGTAAAGTGGGCGGTAGAGCTGAGAGAGTTTGACATCCACTACTGGCTTCGACAAGCGATCAAGGGCCAGATCCTGGCTGACTTCATTGTGGAGATAACTCTGTCCATAGACTCGGACGAATCCGCAACGTTCGTGCCTAATAGAGCCTCTCCAGGATAGACCCTCCATGTAGATAGATCCTCAAATTCACTAGGGAGTAGGGTAGGACTCATCTTCTGTAGTCTAGAAGGCTTTACGACCAAGTATACCTTGAGGTTCGGGTTCAAGACATCCAATAATAAAGCAGTGTAAGAAGCTCTCCTAACCGGTATAAGGTTGGCCAATAGGTTCTGAATGCGTTCAGCGACTCTCAGTTGGTGGTGAGTCAGGTAATGGGAGAGTTTGAGGCCAAGGGGGAGAAACTTACCCAATATCTCCAAAAGGTGAAGGAGTTAGCCGCCATGTTCAAGACGTTTCGGATAACTCAGATCCTTCCAACCGAAAACTCCAAAGCAGATGCTCTGGCCAACTTAGCCTCCTCCTAGCACCTGATGACCAACTGAGCTGTCTACCAGGAAACTCTCTCCGCCCCAAGTATAGATGAGGCTTCAGTCCTGCCAGTAGAAAAAAGACCCATATGGATGTATCCAATCCTTCGGTATCTAAAAGACAGCATCGTACCTGAGCAGAAGGATCAAGTCAGGAAGCTAATCTTTCGTGCCTCGTGTTACACCCTCATAGAGGGGCAATTATACAAAAAGGCTCTGACTATGCCTTACCTGCGATGCCTCAGGCTAAGGGAGGCCGACTATGCTCTCCAAGAGGTCCACGAAGGAATATGCGGGAATCATCTCGGAGCTCGGGCCTTAGTTTTCAAGGTTCTCCTCCAAGGGTACTACTGGCCCACAATGAAGGACGATGCAGCAGACTTGGTCAAGAAATGTGAAAACTGTCAGCGGTGGTCTCCGATATCGCAGCGCCCTGCTAACCCTCTTGTCTCCATCACCAGTCCCTTCCCCTTCGCCATGTGGGGGATGGACATCCTTAGCCCATTCTCAGTGGCTATTGGGCAGAAAAAACACATCACCGTGGCCATTGATTACTTCACCAAATGGGTCGAAGCAGAGCCACTGGCCAGCATCACGGATTACTAAACCCAAAAATTTGTCTGAAAATCAATAGTATGCCGATTCGGAATCCTTCGGGTATTAATCACCAACAGCGGGAAGCAGTTTGATAGCTCTCGGTTCAAGACATTCTGTGATGACCTCCACATCGAACACCGGTTCTCATCCGTTGGGTACCCACAGGCCAATGGCCAAGCTGAAGTAACCAACATGATGCTTCTCCAAGGGATCAAAAGAAGACTTGATGAGGCAGACAATCAGTGGGCTGACCAGCTCTCTAATATCCTTTGGGCCTATTAGACCACAGTACGAATGCCAACAGGAGAAGCTCATTTCTTTATGACATACGGAGCAGAGGCCATCATCTCTCTCGAAATCGGGGTCCCATCAATGCGAGTACAATGCTTCGAACCGAGTACCAACAAAGAAGGGTTAAAGATGAATGCAGATTTGGTCGACGAAGCCCGAGATAAAGCCCAAATCCGCCTAGCTGCTTACTAGCAGAGGGCTGCTCGGTACTATAATTCCCGAGTCCGACCCAAAGACTTCAAGCTGTATGACCTCGTCCTCCGAAAAAGTGAAGTGTCACGTCCTCGCCACACAGGGAAACCGGTCTCAAACTGGGAAGGCCCTTACCAGATTCGAAAGATCTTTCAGGTTGGCGCTTATGAACTCTAAGATATGGATGGCAAAACGCGGAGAACCTCCGCACCTGGAACGCGGAGAACCTCCGTAGGTTTTATCAATAAAATGTAAAAAAAAATGAAAAATCAATAAAGATTTGAAGCTTTAATTCCGAAAGTTCATTAATGATAAAAAGAAGTACAAAAGTTAGGTGCTATCAGCCTTGGATACAAAAACACGAGACTGTTTCAGAGAAATCGAGGCCTCGTGGGCCTAGAAATCGCCTCCATCCTCCGAATGAGCCTCACTCCCCTCAACTCCATAAGCCCCACCATCTTCAGCATCCTTAGCCCCTCCCTCTGGGGCAGGCCGGGTCTCACTCCCTAGACCCTCCTGAGCACAGGCTATAGCGGCCTCTTCTGCGCCCCCTCCTAAAGAAGCAACATTGGACCCCTCTGAGTCAGCTTCCAAGTCAAGACCTGAGAAGTCCACCTCTGAAAAAAGGAGCACAACCCTTCTCTTAGCTTCATTGAAACCTTCGAAGTACTGGATTACCTCCTCTTTTGTCAAGGATGCCTCATTTTCCGTGGACCGGTGGCGTACCTCTTCCAGCTCCTCCCTCAGGACCTCCTCAGTTCGACGCCAATGATCCCTCTCAAAGATTGCCTCTGCCCTGTCCCTCTTCGCTGTCTCAAGAGAAAAAGACAAGTCATGGGCTAAGTTCTAGGATTCCTCCAATTTATGCTGAGTCTTGGCCAGACGATCTGCCATATCCAGGGTACGCCGAGAAGGCACCCCAGTGAGAACTCCAACCTAAAAAAGTAGCCCTGTCAGAAATAGTCGAAATATATGGGCCAACCAAAAGTCGAAACAAGCGTTACCTAAGACAAAGCGACCTCCGCGACCGAGTACAATGACTCGATGGGCTTCGACGAAGCATCCACCATGTCGCGAGGAGGGATCCCCAACACCAGGTGTTCACTACCAACCTTAGGGTGGGCGAACATAGAGTCGTCCATCCTGAAAGCCCACCGTGGGGTAAAGAGGGCGGCCATCCCAAACCCTTCCTAGGGCAAAGACTCCCCGGAAAGAGGAGTTGGCGCGACCGGGTCTGCCTGTTCTTCAGGAGCTAGGGGCCTCGAGGAACTATCCGTTGGAACTAGAGCTGCGGATCGAACTTTGGCATTTTTCTTCTGCCCGGATCCGCTAGTTTTCGCGGCCCTCTTCTTTTCACGAGCCAGACGCTTAGCCATCGCTGCCATCTCCATATCTGCACAAAAGGCGAAGCATTAAAGACTTGGAGAAAAAAGGTAAAGTTTTCATGAACTAGTAAACTAGCGGCTACCATGCTTAAGGTACGTAGGAAGGCTGGGAGGACCTATGGAGTTCTTCGTTGTCTCTGGGCACCTCGATATCCAGGGGCGCGACCAGCATCGCCCTCAATGTCTCCTGCTCACGAGGTAAGAGGTATGGCTTTTTACATTTACTGACACGCTCCAGACTCCAATTGAGAGGGATGTCGAAGCTCCAAGCGCTCCGAATAAAGAAGAAGCCTCCCTTCCACCTCTTTATGGAGGAAGTCCTCTCCTTTAATACACTCTTCCCCTGCCTCGAGCTGACAATAACCCATCCCGAATGATCAAGCCGGGTTAACTAAAAATGGGCCTTGAATACATTGATATTCATCACCCCTCCAACCTCCTGGCACACGGCGATGAATGCGAGGATCAGCCGGACCGAATGAGACACCAGCTGGCTTAGTGCAATGCCAAAGTATCTAAGTATCAGGCAGAGGAACGGGTGGAGGGGAAGCCTGAGCCCAACCTTAAGCTGATGTTCATAAACACACAACTCATATGGCACCCGGCTCGACAGGGCATCGCAGGCCCTCTCCCCACCCTCGGGGGCCCTCATATGAAACTCCAGGGGGATCCTATATTTGATCCTCGTCCTCACGAGGCTAGCCTCTTCCACTACGCTCGAAATGGAATTTGCTTCGAATGTCCACTCCTCTCTCTTAGTATCTAGGGCGTTATCTTTAATAAGCAATGACACTTGAACGTCCCTCTCTCCAGATGTTTTTGCCTCATCGCCTTCCCCTCCGTCTCCCTCATACGGCACGAGGGCCTGGCCTTCTCCCCTAGGAGCCACCTCCTGAGAGGAGACCCCATCACTGGAAGAAACACTCATCGCTTCCTCTAACTCCCTAGACAGAGCTCCACTAGTATCACTATCACCAGACATCTTACTCACCTCAAAAGAAAAAGCTTTTGTGGAAAACTCCTAACAATGCCGAGCGCTCTCAAAGACTCTAGTTAAACCGCTACTCTCAAGATCTCTAAAATGCAAAGTGAAGATTAAAGAAGGGGGGAACCTGCTTCTATAAAGGCTGTGGATGCAGAAATGATAAACGCCAATCCGTGCGTCAAATGAAGGGACGCGCCCTCTGCTGTTCCCCAGGCACCGTTTCCAGTCCCCAAGATGCTAGGTGTCGCTAAAACACACCTTCTGCTATAACCAATGTACCGCCATCACTTGTCACACCTACAGAAAGGTAAACCTAGTAGGCCCAGAGTGGACAGAAAAGCCCACGCGCGCAGGAATGAGGAAGCTACACGAACATAAATTCTCTAAGTCTTGATCACTCGATCGACAATTCTCCAAAGTCCAAACGTATGAGCTGCGTTGCATACGCTCAGTCATGTTTTCTCCAAAGTTCAAGCCTTGCCTAACACTCGGCCGAATTCTCCAAAGTCCGAGCGTCTGAGCTGCGTAGCATACACTCGGTCATGTTTTCTCCAATGTTTCTCCAAAGTCCGAGCCTTGTCTAACGCTCGGCCAAGATCTCCAAAGTTCGAGCGTATAAGCTGCGTTGTATACGCTCGGCCAAGTTCTCCAGAAGCCCGAGCCCCTTTCTAACACTAGGCCAAGATCTTTAAAGTCCAAGCATATAAGCTGCATTGCATACGCTCGGCCAAGTTCTCCAAAGTCTGAGCCTTGCCCAACGCTCGGCCATACTCTCCAAAGTTCGAGCGTATGAACTGCTTTGCATACGCTCGGCTATGTTTTCTTTAAGGATTCTCTAAAGTTCGAGCCTTGCCCAATGCTCGGTCGTATTCTCCAAAGTCCGAGCCTTGCCCAACGCTCAGCCATATTCTCCAAAGTCCGAGTGTATGAGCTGCGTTACATACACTCGACCATGTTTTCTCCCAGATTCTCCAAATTCCGAGCATATGAACTACGTTGCATATACTCGGCCATGTTTTTTCCAAAGATTCTCCAAAGTCCGAGCCTTGCCCAATGCTCGGCCGTATTCTCCAAAGTCCGAGCGTATGAGCTACGTGGCATACGCTCGGCCATGTTTTCTCCAAGGTTTCTCCAAAGTCCGAGCCTTGCCCAATGCTCGACCATATTCTCCAAAGTCCGAGCATATGAGCTACGTTGCATACACTCGGCCATGTTTTCTCCCAGGATTCTCCAAAGTTCGAGTGTATGAACTACATTGCATACGCTCGGCCATGTTTTCTCCAAGGATTCTCCAAAGTCCAAGCCTTACCCAACGCTCGGCCGTATTCTCCAAAGTCCAAGCGTATGAACTGCGTTGTATATGCTCGGCCACGTTTTCTCCAAGGATTCTCCAAAGTCCGAGTCTTTGCCCAATGCTTGGCACAGATCTCCAAAGTCCGAGCGTATGAGCTGCGTTATATATGTTCAGCCAAGTTCTCCAGAAGCTCGAGACTTGTCTAACGCTCGGCCAAGATCTCTAAAGTCTGAGCGTATGAGCTGTGTGGCATACACTCGGCCATGTTTTCTCCAAGGTTTCTCCAAAGTCTGAGCCTTGCCAGCACTCGGCTGTATTCTCCAAAGTCCGAATGTATGAGCTGCGTTGCATATGCTCGACCATGCTTTCCCCAAGGTTTCTCCAAAGTCCGAGCCTTGTCTAATGCTCGGCCAAGATCTCCAAAGTTTAAGCGTATGAGCTGCGTTGCATACACTCGGCCAATTTCTCCAAAAGTCCGAGCCTTGTCTAAAGCTCGGCGAAGTTCTCCCAAAGCCTGAGCATATGAGCTGTGCTACTTACACGACTAAGTTCTCCAAAGACTAAGCGTTCGAGTTACGCTGCAAACACTCGGCCTTATTCTCCAAGATTCAGGCGTTTTACAAACGTTCTGCCAAGGCCACTCCTAGTACAAGCATTCGAAACTTCTCTCAGATTTCGCCAAAATCAACATCAATTTATTCATACAAGTGTAAAAGGCAAGGATATCATGCGAACACAAAGATTGAAAGAAAAGGTATTTTATTAATCCAAAGGATTACAACTAACGACCTCGAAGTACAAGGAAAATATGGCCCTAACGGCCTCGAAGTACAAAGGGAAAACTGAAACACTAAGCTTTTTAGGCAGTCCAGTACACGAACTGTCCCAACCCCTTTGCCTTCCTCGCAGCGCCCTCCTGAGACTGAAAGCGCCCACTTACTAGGAGCAACCCCAAGCCCAGGGGGCCGTCTCCCCCTCTTCCCATAAGCTCAAAGAGCTCAAGGCCTTAAAAGCTCCTGGCACAAGGGAACCCCCATATCTGCAACCGCTTGGAATCAGGGAGAGGGTCTTCCTCACTCCTGGCTTCAAATGAACTAGTGGTACTCCGGCCAGCCCCTCCCCTCTTCTTCTTCGGTTCCAATAAGCTCGAGGCCCAATGGGTCCACCATTCAGAGACACAGTCTCGACCCTATACTCCGATCCAGCTCAAAATCTGGAAGAGGTCCGTGCCCCCACTCGGAATCTGAAAGAGGTCCTGATCTCCACTTGAAGTCAGGAAGAGGTCCATATTCATTGAACCACGATCCTCCTCCATAGTGATCTCGTCCTTCTCTTTGGCTTCCATAAATCCCTCAAGAGACTACTAACTCCCCCCTCTCCAAGATCGCTACCCTCGGAATTGTCTAAGCCAATGACCCCTCTGTTAGAAAGTAAGGTTGTATCTCTCTCTCAATCTCTTCATAAACTGAACTCGTTTCTGCTTAAAACAAAAGATGTTAGAGACCCCTTTTTATAAGAAGGGAAAACACATTCAGCGAGGGGAATAAATGCAAAAAACTGAAAAAAGAGGAGACTTTACGGTTTCGAGACAACTTTTCGCCTCCCGAGAGTAACCGTCCGACTCCCAAGGATAGTAGTTCGAACAAAAGTCTGACTTTACGGTTTCGAGATGATTTTTTGCTTCTCTAGACGACCTTTCACCTCCCGCAAGTGATGGTCCGGCTCCCACGCATGTTATTAGTCTCATTAAAAGCCCGTCCCACGAAGTACTTCCTCAAGCACATAAATGCACTCAAAGAAGTGGGGGGCCTGTGATATGGCCCAAAATACTCCAGGCCCAACAAAACTCTCCAACTCCAGCCCAAACAAGCTCCAAGCCCAACAGAATACTCCAACTCCAGCCCAAGTAAGCTCCAAGCCCGACAAAATGCTCCGACCCGATGGACTTTCTGGCCCAAGTATATTCCAGGGCCGGTAAACTCTCCGGCCTAATAATCGGCCCAGTAGGCGCTCCAGTCCAACGTACTCCGGCCCAGCAACTTTTCGACCCAATGGAGGACGACCCAACAAGCCTACACCTAGGCCCTCTCTGCGCACACCGTCCCGCGCTGCCTACGCCACACGCCGCCTATGTCTGCAGTCTTACAGCCGCCCTACGACCTACAGCAGCCCTATAGCGCCCCCTACCTGGGCTTGTAATCATATCTTCTTTGCTAGTGGACAACTATAAATGGGCCAAGGTATGAATTTCACCGATTCATACACATTCAGTCTTTTTCACTTGCACTTGATTTACTTGAGCCTTTAGTTTTTCTTTCAAACCCACGGCTCTTCCTTCGAATCTCAGCTAACTTATGCTTCGGAGCGCCCTCGGAAGTCTCCCATTCCCCTCCTTCCGAGGGTCTTCAGTTCACCCCTGTTACCTGTGCAGGACCAAGCCACGTCCTCACCAAAGCCACGCCAACATCCAAGCCATGTCCCCACCAAAGCCACGCCAACATCCAAGCCACGTCTTCACCCAGGCCACGTTAACCCCAACAGTTAGCGGCATCAATAGGGTTCATTGCACTCAATTGCCTATGTGCTGCCAATATAAATACTTCCATGCACGCATGTGTACGTAACCTGTAATCACCATACAATTTCATTAACTAATTAGTTAATCACAAATTAAAACAAAGATTAACAAAAACAGTTTAAAAAAAGCTAATTTTGACTAATTTCTTACCAATGGTTAACAGTTGGTGAACTTTGCCGTGATTGGAGCACATGTGGGCTTTGATGAGTTGCCAAATCCAATTGGAAGTCGCGTCAACGGGAGGTGTGACGATGCGCTTCGATCGGGAACTTGCTTCGACCGGTGGGAGGCTAAGCTCTATGGCAATGGGCTTAAGAGTCCCAAGAGTGGTCAAGAAAAATATGGTACAAGTTGCATATGCTTTGCGGCCGTCAAGACTGTAATCCGATCAAGAAATGGCAAATAAATGTCATGGTAATCCACCATATATATATATTATTTTCCTCCAATGCCTGCAAAATCAATAAAATTATTTAAAGCTATATGGATTTCGATTTTTTTCAATTTTAAGAGGAAATTTTATAATTATGTTAAGCTTATATTGTCATTTTATTGGATATCTTAAAAAATGATATGGTATTGTTTTTATTTGGTAGTAAAATCTTATCCATTTAAAAACAATTGAAGAGTTAACATAAGTTTAACTTGATTATAAAGTTTTCTCTTAGCAAAAAAAATTAAATATCCAATAAAAAATTAATTTTATGATCCGAACAGTATAATATAGTACCTGTTGTACAGTCATGCCATTATTCTGGGCAATGATATGTTCTCCTTTAAGCGCGGACTCTTGTGGGCCGTATATTTCAGGATCAAGCATGCTAACGGGTGGGAAAACGTCAAGCCTCTCAATGCTAACTGGATTAATCCCTGCTAGTGTTTGACGGGCAAATTCGTCATCTCGCAACCAAGCAAACTTGTGCTCTGCAGCGCGCACATGTTAGTTAAGCAAAATAATCTTAATTATATAAACTTTTGATTGCAAAACTAACAATCGTGGTTAATAGGTATAATCGATTTTTAATTACCTTTTTTTTTTATTAAAACAACCATTATAGTAATTACTTTATATCCACGTGTGAAATGCATAGTAGAATGCACTTTGTAAAAGTGTTTGTTGCATAGAATAATGAGAAGAAAAAAAAATTTAGTGTTGAGATTTTGTAACTGTGTCTATTTAACACATAGTTTTTATGTGTGTCAATTTGCTTTTAAATGTTCTGTTTTAACCTAATTGAGATTTTTGTTTAAATCCGTACATTATTCGTTGTTTATTCTCATTATCCTATACTAATTTTAATGGATGAATTTGGATAAAATGTTCAATTGGGTCGAAACAAAATGTTCAGAGATAAATTGACACTCATTGAAAATTGAGAATCAAATAGACACAACGGTGAAACTTCGAGGGTAATTTTGTTTTTTCCCTAAAATATTTATATGGCTGAAAGTTCTTGCTTAAATAAATTAAGTTAATATTGATGTATACTTAGTAGTTTAATTAAAAATAATATGACAAATTACACTGCGCTACCTTTAAGTTTGATAAAATGACAATAATATATCAAACCTTTTTAAAACTCACGACTTACCCAAAACCATCAATTTCCACCATCAAGCAGCCTCAAAATAATTTCTTTTTGAAAAATCAAAATTTTAACTGAATATTACTTTTCATGATGACCAAAATACCCTTAAGTATCATAAATATTAATTTTTTTAAAAAAATAAGTATTAGGGATGAAATATATTTAACAATATTGATTTTTAGGGCTTTTTTTAAAAAAAAAATTATCATCGTTATTTTTTGAAAATTGTTAAAAGTATATTTTAAATGAATTTTTATTTTATTATATGATATATAATAAATTTTACTTCATATATTTTATATTTTAAAAATATTATGATATCACTGCCTTCTGCATCCTCAAATAAATGAAAATCAAAGACCATCATAAAATAAAATTAAATATTTTAAATGAAAAGTTTGTTGATATATTTTTTATAAAATTAAATAGCTCCACATCTCAAATAAATGAATATAAAAAACCATCATAAAAAAACAAAGACAAACTTTTCTATTTTAAAAATTAAAACGATATTGCATGTTTTTATTTTTTTAGAAAATAAGAATTTAAATAACCTAATAATTTGTATTATATATAATTTTAAAATAAATAATTGATAAATAGAATTAAACTGTTAATGTCATTTCAATAAGCTTAAAAGTAATGCAATATAATTTGCCTAAAAAAATATACTAGTATTGTGGATGAGGTGTTGGTTTAGTGTCAAGACTGAAACTTTGAGACTACAACGTCTCAATTTTCATTAATACAATGTATAAGTTATTTGTCTGATTTATATATCGATTATTTCTCAATGTATTGTTAAATTATGTGAGCTTCTATTAATTAGTTAATACTCACCTGAAACAATCTCTTGGGGGTGTCATATAAGAGAAGACCATGGCTTGATTCTTGAATTGTGCTAACAAGCTTTAGCAATGGAAGCTTCTCAAATAGTTCATCTTGTATTTGTATCCCTTCTTTGTAAAGGCTATCAAGGTCCGAAAACGCCTTAATAACTTGATTATCAGGTAAGATTATGGCTTTCAATGACGGTATTAAGTTATGAAACACTGCTCTACGCCTCCCAGCAAGGAATGTTTCTCGCTTAGGCTCCTCAAATTGTTCATCTCTAGGCACGTACATTGGCAGTGGTTTCTCTACACGCCTCTCTGCATTCATATCTGTTAAAAGGGTATCTTAATTAGTTCACTACATATACTAAAAAAATCAATTAAGAGTTAATAAGCATAATTAATTACCAGCATCAGTTGGGGCACAGCCAGTACGGCACCGTCTTGGATATGGGATTTGTTCTCCTCCTACTGTTGGGCGAGTAAATTCGATTCCCTTGTCTGGATTTCCTAAATCGTTGTACACATCGAAGTCGTAGATTCTGTCGGATAATTTTCTCTCTCCTTTGCCATCTCCCCTGAGATTTCTTAGCTCTTTCTCTCTCAGTGCTCTTAATCCATCAGGCGTCTCACTTGGTAAATATGGCTGCAGTACCACAAAGTAAAAATATCAATTTTTATGCACTGACAGAGTGACAGGTAAAATGTTAAAAATAAAAAAATAAAAAAAAATGGAGCAGTTATAAAAGGTATAATTAATTACCTGGTTAGAGAAGAATATCCTTTTCTCAGGATGATCTCTGTTGGATTGCACCCATGAGTTGCAGGGGAAATGGACTAGACCACAAGCAAAACCTTCAATGGTGATATTCTCCAAGAAGAACTCCTTTTGGTGCTTGTTGGTCACTGTGATTGCCCCAGGCACCCCAAACTCTGAGTCCACAGTGAATTCAGCTGTGTAGTCAACCGTCTCAGCTTTAACATTGGATTTGTTGGACCCATCTTTTAGAGCTATTACAGCTTCACTGCTCTTCTTCGGTGCCTTTGTTTCTTCAATAATTTCAAAAATGAAGAAAACAATTCAGCATAATGTATATATATTCATTATTATTATTATTTATGTTGTTGTTGTTGTTTTTGTTGTATAAACCTAGATAAGATAAATGACTATTTTGTCAATAAAAAGCTAAAATAGGAAAAACCCATTAAACCAAATGGAGAGAATTTCTTTTTTCATTTTTTTTAAAGAAACCTATTATGTTTATGAGCTACACAATGAAAAGTGATATTTTCTCGTCATTTTTATCTGTGATATAAATGAAGTTTGATTCTTAGTCATTTATGTAACGATATATGATTCTACTAATTAAGTTAACTCATCCCACCCAATTAGAGAGAACTCGAAGAATAACTAGCAAAACATGTCATTTCTAAAAATAAAATGTCTGTACCCAAAAAGAGAAAAAAGAAAGAAAAGGATTAATGCACTTACTAGGATCAACTTGAGTGCTAATAAGCTCCAAAACAACATTCCTTCCAATTAATTTGTCAGTGAAAGCATCCAAATGCTTCACTAATTTCTCTTTCAAGTTCTCTTTGCTCTTCTGCCTGACAGAGATCACAGCTCTCACCTTGAACTTCACTGCCATTTCCCTTTCAATACTGCTAAGCACTGTGATATTGCCAAAATACACCTTTCCAATAAGTAGACGACACGTGGATCATCTTGACCCCAAGCCACAAGAAGACACGCGGAAGACCCAGGCTCGGACAGTTGGGCCTCCAGGTCATGACCGCCCTTCAGGGCATCATTACCCCCCAGCTGGGCCTCCACGTCACCACCGCCCTTCAAGGCATCATTGTCCCCCAGCTGGGCCTCCAGGTCATGACCGCCCTTCAGGGCATCATTGCCCCCCAGCTGGGTCTCCACGTCACCACCGCCCTCCAGGCCATCATCACCTAACCAAGTTGGGACGTCAGGTCATAAAAACCGTCTCAACGCATAGACGACTTCTGATCAAGCCAGCAAGGCAAAAGCCCTAACGAACGGTCTCCAGCCATCTAGCTGGGCCTCATAGGCATCATTACCCAACCTAGTTGGGGCATCGTATCGCGGCCGTCCTAGGCCCACTACCGCCTCCGAAACTCTATAAAAAGGACTTGGTAAGCATTCAAGAAGGGGATTCCTTTTCAGCTTTATAGAAATACACTTGAGCTTACCCTAACTTAAGCATCGGAGCATCCTCGGAGGCACCCCTCCGTCGAGCCCATAGCTACTCTCTCTTTCCCTGTGTAGGTACCTCCGCAGTCCGACCCCCAGCTCAGCAACGCACATATTTGGCATCAACAGATTGGCGCTGTCCGTGGGAAACCACATCTCTCGCTGACAGTAACAACGAAGAAATCTAAAGAACTCATATGTTATCATGCCCCCAAAAACACCTGCTAGGGATCTAGGCACTCGCGTACTACGGTCGGGACAATGGTCGGGAGCGAGTTCCTCAGCCGAACCCGAGGTTCACCAGAATGAAGGCACGCTCCAGGCGCAATTCACAGAGCTCGCACACCTAGTAGCCGATCTGGATGCCGAAGTTCGCAGGAGACCTCAGCATACTTTACCACTCCCGTCGCAAGAACTAGGTCACAACGGCAGATGTTTGTTCGGTGACCCATTCACCTCCCCCAGCCAAGTTCGGAGAAAGTCCCGTGTCCAAGAACAGCGAAGGGTTTGGCAAACGGATCGAGGACATAGAGGGACGAATCAATGAGGCATTTAAAGAACGCGGCCACAGAATTAGCGATGATCTCGATGTGCAGGACCCACCTTTCACACAAGAAGTCCTTGACGCCCCTCTCCCACCAAATTTTCGGATGCCACAAATCAAACCTTACGATGGATCCACCGATCCCCTGGATCATCTCCAGCACTACCGAACCACAATGACCCTCCATAGACATTCGGACCCTGTGATGTGCAGGGCATTTCCATTGACTCTTGAGAAAGCGGCTGGGACGTGGTATTCCCGCTTGAAACCAGGAGGTATCCGCACCTTCAAAGACTTAAGCTATGCTTTCGCCTCACATTTCATCAGCAGCAAAGGACCTAAGAAAACTTCGGAGTCTCTGTTTAATATTGTCCAGTCAAAAGGGGAGAAGCTTCGCGCCTATATTTCTAGATTCAACACTGCAGCTTGGGAGATCCCAGACCTTGATCCCAGTGTTCAGCTCTTGGCATTCAAAAATGGATTAAGATCCGGATTCTTCAGTTCAAAACTCATCAGATGTCTGCCTATGGATATGAATGAAGTCTTGGCGCGAGCCAAAAAATACATGCTGGCAGAAGATGATCAAGCATTCCGAAGATAACGCGAAGGAGACACGGAAAGGAGGAAAAGAGGCACCACTAGTCCCTGCCGCGAGCCTACTAAGCGGCCGTTTCGCGATGAGAAACCCAGAACCTTCAGGCCTTTTGAAGATAGACCCTGGAATCTTGCAGCCTTCGGAACCAGAGCCAGAAATTCGGGGCAAATCCACAGCTACTCACCACTGAATGCCTCCAGGACCAACATTCTAATGCAGATTCATGACAGGGACCTCTTGTAATGGCCCCCAAGACCACCGAACCTCAACCCAGATCGAAATACTTGGTGTAGATTCCATAGAAACTTCGGCCATGACACGAAAGAATGTAAGGCCTTAAAAAACCAGATCGAGGCCCTCATCAATCGGGGGCATCTAAAAGAATACGTCGGGCCACGATAGGAGAAATTTGATGAACGATCACGCAGAAGCCCTGAATGCCCTCTTGAGCGAAACAGACCTACAAGGGCAGTTCGGAAGAGCCCAGGGCCAAGTTATAGGGAGCCTAGCCAGAGAAAACCAGAGGTCCCCGTGGCAAAGATTATCAAGACCATTTACGGAGGACTCGCTGTTAGTGGGGGGTCGCATGCTCGCGGTAAGTCTTATGCCAGGTCAATAGCCTCCGTTGCTGGACCTCATAAACGACCTAAGACCAGAGAGACCATTTCTTTTTCGGACGAAGACTTAGAAGGAGTGTAGATTCCACACGACGATGCTGTTGTAATTTCACTCATCGTGGCTAATAATGAGATAAGACGAGTCCTGGTCGACAACGGGAGCTCAGCCGACATCCTCTTTTATGATGTCTTTCAATAAATGCAACTGGGCGATACACATCTAGAGCTGGTCTCCACCCCAATCTATGGCTTCTCAGGGGGACTGGTCTTTACAGAAGGCAGCATAACTCTCCCGGTAACTGCGGGGATGACACTCCAAACAACGACCGTACACTCTACTTTGTTAATTGTTCGACAACCCTCCTTCTACAATATGATACTTGGACGACCTACACTGAATAAACTCTGAGTGGTTGTCTCTATCAATCATCTCAAAATCAAATTCCCCACGGAAGACGGAGTAGGCGAAATCAAAGGAGATCAACGAATCGCCAGATCCTGTTATCTCAGTGCAATAAAGGGTAAGAAGACGGAAGCCCTACCACTTGAACTGGATGACCTTAGGGATGAAGCAAGCAACCTACGAGGTAGGCCCGGAGAAGATGTACTCACGATCCCCCTCGGCGAAGATAGCACCAGAACTGTTCAAATTGGTTCAAACCTGTCCAACACATTTCAGGAATCTCTGTTAGCCCTTCTACGAGCAAACCAAGACCTATTCACCTGGACCGCTGCAGATATGCCAGGGATCAGCCCGGACGTCATCGTACATCGCTTAAGTGTGGATCCGACCCACAAACCGGTCATCCAGAAGAAAAGGTCATTTGCTCCTAAACGACAGGCAGTTGTCCGGACAGAAGTTAACAAATTATGTTCGGCTAACTTCATCCGAGAGGTGAGCTATCCAGACTAGGTATCCAATGTTGTAATGATAAAAAAGGCAAACGGCAAGTGGCGAATCTGTATAAACTGTTTTGATCTAAATAAAGCCTGTTCGAAAGACAGTTTTCCTTTGCCCCGGATTGATTAACTCGTTGACACAACATCTGGCCATGAGCTGTTAACGTTCATGGATGCCTACTTCGGGTACAACCAAATCCTCATGCACCTGCCTGACCAAGAGAAGATGGCGTTTATCACAGAACAAGGCCTCTATTGTTATAGGGTCATGCTATTCGGTTTGAAAAATGCCGGGGCCACTTACCAGAGGTTAGTAAACAAGATATTCAAAGAGTAGATTAGTCGAAATATGGAAGTATATGTAGATGACATGCTAGTCAAAAGTGTCGAAGCGCAAGACCACGAGGTCGATCTCCAAGAAGCTTTTGATATCCTCCGCCATCATCACATGAAGTTAAATCCCATAAAATGTGCCTTTGGAGTCACTGGGGGGAAATTCCTCGGCTTTCTAGTCACCCACAGAGGTATAGAAGCCAATCCAGAGAAGATCAATGCTATTCTTAACATGAGTCCACTTCGGACTCTGAGGGAAGTCCAGCGACTTACTGGAAGAATAGCGGCCCTCAGCCGATTCATGTCGAAATTTGTCGAGAAGTGCCTCCCCTTTTTTAAGGCCATTCGTCGGACCCGAAACTTCGTGTGGAACGAAGCTTGTCAAGAAGCATTCAGGGCGCTGAAACTATATTTGGGGACATCTCCCGTACTTACCAAACCAATAGTCGGCGAAGAACTTTTCTTGTATCTTTCAGTCGGACCAGAAGTAGTGGCCTTCGTCTTAATACGGGAAGAAGAAGGCGCACAGAAGCCGGTGTATTATGTCAGCAAGGTACTTCACGATGCCGAAACAAGATATCTTCCTGCAGAAAAGATGGCGTATGCTCTGTTGATTTCGGCCCGGAAGCTTCGACCCTATTTTCAAGCCCATACCATCACACTCCTCACCAACCAGCCTCTTCGACAAATACTCCACAAGCCAGATGTTTTCGATAGAATGGTCAAATGATCAATAGAGTTGGGCGAGTTCGACATCCGCTATCGGCCTCGGACAGCTATCAAAGCGCAAGCCCTAGCTGATTTTGTCATGGAAATTACTTTGCCATTAACGGAAGAAGAATCTCCGCAGGATGTTAATCAATCGAGCCCATTTTTACGTTGGACCCTTTATGTTGACGGATCCTCCACTGACTCTGGAAGTGGAGTCGGGCTCATTCTGAGCGGTCCTGACAACTTCACCATTGAGTACGCTTTGAAGTTTAAGTTTTCGGTGTCCAACAACGAAGCCGAGTATAAAGCTCTACTCGCGGGCATGAAATTAGCCAAGGTAATTTCTGTACAGAATTTGCATGTATATAGCGATTCCCAACTAGTGGTGAACCAGGTGAACGGCGAATTCGAGGCCCAGAGAGAAAAAATCGCTCGCTACCTAGCAGCAGCAAAGATATTAGCTGGGCAGTTTGAGGTATTTTTTTTGAACCAGATTCTGCGGGCGGAAAATATGAAGGCCGACTCATTAGCTCGGCTTGCTTTATCTTGCCAGCTCGAGTCAAGGCGAGCAGTCTACCTCGAAACCCTAGCCGTACCTAGTATCGATGAAATAATGGTCTTACCCGTGGTTGGTGAGAGAACATGGATGAGTCCTATCCTGGAATATCTGCGTGACGGTATTCTTCTCGATAACAAAGGCGAAGCCCGAAAGATTATGTCTCGAGCCACCTGTTACGCAATTCTGGATGATCACCTGTATAAGAGAGGGCTGACAATGCCCTACTTGAAATGTCTTGACCCAACCGAAGCTAATTACGCCATTCGAGAAGTCCACGAAGGTATATGTGGAAATCACCTCGGGGGATGTGCCTTGGCATTCAAGATCCTTCGTCAAGGATACTATTGGCTAAAGATGAGGGAAGCAGCCATGGAGCTGGTGACCAAATGTCAAAGCTGTCAATGGTATGCCACTATGCCACATCGACCAGCGAACCTTTTTACACCAATAGTCAGTCCACTTCCTTTCGCTATGTGGGGAATGGACCTTCTCGGACCTTTTCCCGGAGCAACCGACCAGCGAAAGTACCTCATAGTTGCAATAGATTATTTTACAAAATGGGTGGAAGCTGAGCCCTTAGCCGGCATCACCGACTTTCAGGCCCGAGCCTTCGTGTGGAAGTCAATCGTATGTCAGTTTGGAGTACCCCAAGTGTTAGTGACAGACAACGGCAAACAGTTTGACAGTGTTCGGTTCAAAACATTTTGCGATGAATTACACATTGACCATCGTTTCTCCTCGGTTGGATACCCACAAGCAAATGGATAAGCCGAAGTTACCAACCGAATGATCCTGCAAGGCATTAAAAGATGAATAGACAAAGCAGATAAGCAGTGGACGGACCATTTACCCAACATACTTTGGGCATATCGAACCACGGCTCGAGCACCTACGGGGGAAACCCTCTTCTTCATGACTTACGGATCCGAGGCAGTGATCCTCTTGGAAATAAGAGTACCTTCCTTGCGAGTACAGAACTTCAAGGAACGAAGCAATGAGGAAGCCCTTCGCATGAACGCCGATCTTGTCGATGAAGCCTGGGATAAAGCCCAAATCCGACTTGTTGTTTATCAACAGCGAGCTACTAGGTACTTCAATTCAAGAGTAAAAGTAAGGCACTTCTGTCTCCATGATCTCGTCTTACGAAAGAACGAAGGTCGAGGCCCCGAGAATCAGGCAAACTAGTCCTTAACTGGGAAGGGCCATATCGAATAAAAAAAGTGTGCCGTCCTGGCACTTTCGAACTCAAAGAATTGAACAGAAAAGCCATTCCTCGTACTTGGAATGTGGAATATCTTCGACGTTTTTATCAATAAAAAGTGTTGCACATATGTAAACAGTCTTGTTTTATAAATAAAGGACTTTACTTACATTTGTCTTTCTGCCAACTAAAACAAAACGCCTGAAACAAGGCAAATTAGGGCGCCAACAGCCTCAAAATACAAAACAGAATACTGGCCGGGCCAAAACAAAAAAAGACTGCGACAGATTACCCTCAACCTGAGCCCTAATGATCCCCAAGGGCAGGAGACCCTGTGCCTGATCGCCCGTCACAGTCCTGTCCATCAGCATGGTCCTCATCTAAAGCCATCAACTCCTCATCCTCGAGCCCCAGCAGGTCCAACGCGGAGAAATCGAGCTCCGGGTAGATGGCCTCAGCCTTCCCCTTGGCCTCCATGAACCCCGTAAGGTACTGTTGGCCACCTTCGGAAACGAGAGCCAGGCGATAGGCCTCCAAACTCTGGAAAGACGCTAAGACTTCCTCCACGGCCGCCCGAGTACGAGCCTCAGCCTCCTCTGCAGCGGCGCTAAGACGAGCCTCGGTCTCCTCCGCTGCGGCACTAAGGCGAGCCTCGACCTCCTCTGTAGTTGCCCGAGCAATGGCTTCAGCTTTGGCTTTAGCCAGGACGGCAGACTCCAACGAGGCCTACAGCCGACAAACGGCCTCTGTCATCTCCTCCAGCTGGCGCTGGGTACGCCCTAGGAGCTCCGCTATCTCCATGCAGCGACGTGTGGCCGCGCCCACCAGAACACCCATCTGAGACTAGAAGCCATGCGTGAAACAAAATTCGGTGAAGACAGAACGTAAAGCGAAGTAAAAACAAAATCTAACTTGAGAAGCCAAAGCCTCGGTCGCCGCGCAGAGAGAGTCGGTGGTCTTTCGACCCAACTCAGCAATGTCGCGAGGAGGGGTGCCCTTAAACAGATGTTCCCTCGCCACCCGAGGATGTGCGAAGACAGAGTCATCTGTCCTGATGGCCCAGTTGGGCATGAAGATCGAGGCCTCAGAAGCCGCCCCTTGGCTAGGGCCCGGGACAGTGGAAGTCCCCGTAGTCACAAGGATCGGCGTCGGGGCACTGCAGACCGGAGGTGTCTCTGACTGGGTCGGTGGCCTTGGAGGAGTCTCCAAGTCGATCGGAGTCGAAGATGGAGCTCGGGGCCACTTCTTAGGCCGCGAAGTCGATGCCGTTTTCTTCTCGGATCGAGCCGACCTTCTCTGCTCCAAAGCCAACTTCTTGGCATGCTCTCGGGCACGGGCAGCCGCCTCCATCTCTGATCAAAACACATAAACAAAGGAAGGAAATAGCATAAGTACAAATCGTAGGATTACGATGCAAATAAAAATAAAGAAAGTAGAAGGTAAACCAAAGCCTTTACAGTTCTCAAGCGAAGGCTCGGGGCACGAAGAACAAAGACCTCGTCGGGCCAGTTCTTTATTGTCATATAAGACCCCGACGTCCAAAGGCGAGGCCACCACGGTTCACCGTTTCTTGCTCAAACGGAAGAAAGCCCACCTTTTTGCATTTCCCGGTGCGATCCATACTCCACGCACGAGGTAAGCCGAAGTCCTTGGCAGATTGGATGAAAAAGAAATTTTTCTTCCACCTTTTGATCGATGAAGGAGTCTTCTTTAGCAACCTCCTCCTCGACCGAGTACTGAAGACCACCCACCCTGTCTGACCATGCCGGCTGATCAAGAAGTGGGCCTTAAAAATATCTATCGTCATTGGTCAGCCCACTTCTAAACAAACGCAGATAAAGGCCATGATCAGCCGTACCGAATTAGGCACCAGCTGACACAGTGCTATATCAAAGTACTTAAGAATAGTACAAAAGTAGGGGTGAAGGGGAAACCGGAGTCCGGCCTGCATGTGATGCTCGTACACGCAGAGCTCGAACGGGGCTCGATCAGGGAGGACATCACAGGCTCTTTCTCCCACCTTGGCCAGCCGAAGACCGTACTCGCTCGGAATACGGTACGTCTTCCTAATCACCTCCAAATCCTCCTCCCTCAGCTGACTAGGGATCTCGTTGGCTGTATAGTTCCACTCCTCTCTCTCCTCTCCAGCTGAGGTCTCCCTAATATCAGTCAACGTCCTAAGTGTGTCCTCACCGAACGAGGAGTCTTCTTCATACTCCCTCCCCACCTCCAAAGGAATGTAGGGCACTAGTGCCATGGGGTCTGCCCTTGGCATGCCCGTTACGGGGGCATTCCCCCCAGAAGAAAACGAGGACACCTCTACTTCTTCGGAGCTGCTGTCGCTCGCATCATCTACACTACTCCTACCGTTACTACTACTAGGCCTATCGCGGTATGTATCAAACGAAGAAGACATGATTTAAATATTAAAGAGACACGAACTCACCAAAGTCCAAAGGATTCGGACTTGAACTCCTCTTGAATTCCTCCTAAACGCCCGGTATTTGTCTAAGAGCGCTCCTCTCCAAGATCTCGCAAACACCACGATCACCCAAAAAACCCCAGCACCAAAAACTCCCCGCAGCGTTGAGATACGACAGACTCACAAAGAAGGAAAATTCTCTTTGAAGAGACGAGGACGAGTACTCTTAAACACAATAGGGACGAGGCCGAGGACTCTCACAGAAACTTCTCTCTGAACAAACAATGGGTTTTGAAATGAGTAAGGAAGAGTGGGAAGCCAAAGCCCCTTATATAGGAAATGTGTCACAACCAACGAGGACCATTTAATGCAAATGCAGAAACCAAGGGGACCTTTTAGAGTCCCAAAACGACCCACACACTTCCCCAAGGAGGTGGCCGCCGTTTTCCCTAAAACGACTGTTTAAAATTCTAAGGCAACATAACCTGTCATTTACGCAGGCAAGGCTGCGTGTTACTCCAGCCGCCGTCTTGGACAAGAAACACTTTCCCGTAGCTCCACTTATCCTTGATCCCTAGTATTCTTGGCCGAGGAGATGGATTGCTCCACAAGACCTCGGCCCATTATCTTCAAAGTCCGAGGAGATGGATTGCTCCACAAGTCCTCGGCCCATTCTCTTCAAGGTCCGAGGAGATGGATTGCTCCACTGGTCCTCGGCCCACTATCTTCAAAGTCCCAGGAGATGGATTGCTCCACAAGTCCTCGGCCTATTCTCTTCAAGGTCCGAGGAGATGGATTGCTCCACTGGTCCTCGGCCCATTATCTTTAAAGTCCGAGGAGATGGATTGCTCCACAAGTCCTTGGCCTATTCTCTTCAAGGTCCGAGGAGATGGATTGCTCCACTTGTCCTCGGACCCCTGGTATTCTTGGCCGAGGAGATGGATTTTTCCACTGGTCCTCGGCCCATTATATTCAAAGTCCGAGGAGATGGATTGCTCCACAAGTCCTCGGCCCATTCTCTTCAAGGTCCGAGGAGATGGATTGGTCCACTTGTCCTCGGACCACTGGTATTCTTGGGCAAGGAGATGGATTGCTCTATAAGTCCTCGGCCCATTATCTTCAAAGTCCGAGGAGATGGATTGCTCCACTTGTCCTCGGACTCAGGGTGTTCTTGGCCGAGGAGATGGATTGCTCCACAAGTCCTCGGCCCATTATCTTCAAGGTCCGAGGAGATTGATTGCTCTACTTGTCCTCGGACCCCTGGTATTCTTGGCCGAGGAGATGGAATGCTCCACAAGTTCTCGGCCCATTATCTTCAAAGTCCGAGGAGATGGATTGCTCCACTGGTCCTCGGCCCATTATCTTCAAAGTCCGAGGAGATGGATTGCTCCACAAGTCCTCGGCCCATTCTCTTCAAGGTCCGAGGAGATGGATTGCTCCACTGGTCCTCGGCCCATTATCTTTAAAGTTCGAGGAGATGAATTGCTCCACAAGTCGTCGGCCCATTCTCTTCAAGGTCCGAGGAGATGGATTGGTCCACTTGTCCTCGGACCCCTGGTATTCTTGGGCAAGGAGAATGATTGCTCTATAAGTCCTCGACCCATTATCTTCAAAGTCCGAGGAGATGGATTGGTCCACTTGTCCTCGGACTCAGGGTGTTCTTGGCCGAGGAGATGGATTGCTCCACAAGTCCTCGGCCCATTATCTTCAAGGTCCGAGGAGATTGATTGCTCCACTTGTCCTCGGACCCCTGGTATTCTTGGCCGAGGAGATTGATTGCTCCACAAGTCCTCGGCCCATTATCTTCAAAGTCCGAGGAGATGGATTGCTCCACTGGTCCTCGGCTCATTATCTTCAAAGTCCGAGGAGATGGATTGCTCCACTGGTCCTCGACCCACTATCTTCAAAGTCCGAGGAGATGGATTGCTCCATAAGTCCTCGGCCTATTCTCTTTAAGGTCCGAGGAGATGGATTGCTCCACTGGTCCTCGGCCCATTTTCTTTAAAGTCCGAGAAGATGGATTGCTCCACAAGTCCTTGGCCCATTCTCTTCAAGGTCCGAGGAGATGGATTTTTCCACTGGTCCTCGGCCCATTATCTTCAAAGTCCGAGGAGATGGATTGCTCCACAAGTCCTCGGCCCATTCTCTTCAAGGTCCGAGGAGATGGATTGGTCCACTTGTCCTCGGACCCCTGGTATTCTTGGGCAAGGAGATGGATTGCTCTACAAGTCCTCGGCCCATTATCTTCAAAGTCCGAGGAGATTGATTGCTCCACTTGTCCTCGGACTCAGGGTGTTCTTGGCCGAGGAGATGGATTGCTCCACAAGTCCTCGGCCCATTATCTTCAAGGTCCGAGGAGATTGATTGCTCCAGTTGTCCTCGGACCCCTGGCATTCTTGGCCGAGGAGATGGATTGCTCCACAAGTCCTCGGCCCATTATCTTCAAAGTCTGAGGAGATGGATTGCTCCACTGGTCCTCGGCCCATTATCTTCAAAGTTCGAGGAGATGGATTGCTCCACAAGTCGTCGGCCCATTCTCTTCAAAGTCCGAGGAGATGGATTGCTCCACTTGTCCTCGGACCCCTGGTATTCTTGGCCGAGGAGATAGATTTTTCCACTGGTCCTTGGCCCATTATATTCAGAGTCCGAGGAGATGGATTGCTCCACAAGTCCTCGGCCCATTCTCTTCAAGGTCCGAGGAGATGGATTGCTCCACTTGTCATCGGACCCCTGGTATTCTTGGCCGAGGAGATGGATTGCTCTACAAGTCCTCGGCCCATTATCTTCAAAGTCCAAGGAGATGGATTGCTCTACAAGTCCTCGGCCCATTCTCTTCACAGTCCGAGGAGATGGATTGCTCCACTTGTCCTCGGACTAAGGGTGTTCTTGGCCAAGGAGATGGATTGCTCCACAAGTCCTCGGCCCATTATCTTCATGGTCCGAGGATATGGATTGCTCCACTTGTCCTCGGACCCCTGGTATTCTTGGCCGAGGTGATGGATTGCTCCACAAGTCCTCGGCCCATTATCTTCAAGGTTCGAGGAGATGGATTGCTCCACTTGTCCTTGGACCCCTGGTATTCTTTTCCGAGGAAATGGATTGCTCCACACGTCCTCGGCCCATTATCGTTAAAGGTTGAGGAGATGGATTGCTCCACAAGTCCTCGGCCCATTCTCTTCATAGTCCGAGGAGATGGATTGCTCCACTTGTCCTCGGACTCAGGGTGTTCTTGGCCGATGAGATGGATTGCTCCACAAGTCCTCGACCCATTATCTTCAAGGTCCGAGGAGATGGATTGCTCTACTTTTCCTCGGACACCTGGCATTCTTGGCCGAGGAGATGGATTGCCCCACAAGTCCTCGGCCCATTATCTTCAAAGTCCGAGGAGATGGATTGCTCCACAAGTCCTCGGCCCATTCTCTTCACAATCCGAGGAGATGGATTGCTCCACTTGTCCTCGGACTCAGAGTGTTCTTGGCCGAGGAGATGGGTTGCTCCACAAGTCCTCGACCCATTATCTTCAAGGTCCGAGGAGATGAATTGCTCCACTTGCCCTCGGTCCCCTGGTATTCTTGGCCGAGGAGATGGATTGCTCCACAAGTCCTCGGCCTATTATCTTCACAGTCCGAGGAGATTGATTGATCCACTTGTCCTCGGACTCAGGGTGTTTTTGGCCGAGGAGATGGATTGCTCCACAAGTCCTCGACCCATTATCTTCAAGGTCCAAGGAGATGGATTGCTCCACTTGTCCTCGGACCCCTGGTATTCTTGGCCGAGGAGATGGATTGCTCCACAAGTCCTCGGCCCATTCTCTTCGCAGTCCGAGGAGATTGATTGCTCCACTTGTCCTCGGACTTAGGGTGTTCTTGGCCGAGGAGATGGATTGCTCCACAAGTCCTCGGCCCATTATCTTCAAGGTTCGAGGAGATGGATTGCTCCACTTGTCCTTGGACCCCTGGTATTCTTTGCCGAGGAAATGGATTGCTCCACATGTCCTCGGCCCATTTTCTTTAAAGTCCGAGGAGATGGATTGCTCCACAAGTCCTCGGCCCATTCTTTTCACAGTCCGAGGAGATGGATTGCTCCACTTGTCCTCGGACTCAGGGTGTTCTTGGCCGTTGAGATGGATTGCTCCACAAGTCCTCGACCCATTATCTTCAAGGTCCGAGGAGAGGGATTGCTCTACTTGTCCTCGGACCCCTGGTATTCTTGGCCGATTAGATGGATTGCTCCACAAGTCCATGGCCCATTACCTTCAAAGTCCGAGGAGATTGATTGCTCCACAAGTCCTCGGCCCATTCTCTTTCCAGTCTGAGGAGATGGATTGCTCCACTTGTCCTCGGACTCAGTGTGTTCTTGGCCGAGGAGATGGATTGCTCCACAAGTCCTCGAGCCATTATCTTCAAGGTCTGAGGAGATGGATTGCTCCACTTGTCCTTGGACCCCTGGTATTCTTGGCCGAGGAGATAGATTGCTCCACAAGTCCTCGGCCCATTATCTTCACAGTCCGAGGAGATTGATTGCTCCACTTGTCCTCGGACTAAGGGTGTTCTTGGCCGAGGAGATGGATTGCTCCATAAGTCCTCGACCCATTATCTTCAAGGTCCGAGGAGACGGATTGCTCAACTTGTCCTCGGACCCCTGGTATTCTTGGCCGAGGAGATGGATTGCTCCACAAGTCCTCGCCCCATTCTCTTCATAGTCCGAGGAGATTGATTGCTCCACTTGTCCTCGGACTTAGGGTGTTCTTCGTCGAGGAGATGGATTGCTCCACAAGTCCTCGGCCCATTATCTTCAAAGTCCGAGGAGATGGATTGCTCCACAAGTCGTCAGCCCATTCTCTTCACAGTCCGAGGAGATGGATTGCTCCACTTGTCCTCGGACTCAGGGTGTTCTTGGCCGAGGAGATGGATTGCTCCACAAGTCCTCGGCCCATTATCTTGAAAGTCCGAGGAGATGGATTGCTCTATAAGTCCTCGGCCTATTCTCTTCACAGTACAAGGAGATAGATTGCTCCACTTGTCCTCTGACTCAGGGTGTTCTTGGCCGAGGAGATGGATTGCTCCACAAGTCCTCGGCCCATTATCTTCAAGGTCTGAGGAGATGGATTGCTCCACTTGTCCTCGGACCCCTGGTATTCTTGGCCGAGGAGATAGATTGCTCCACAAGTCCTCGGCCCATTATCTTCAAAGTCCGAGGAGATGGATTGCTCCACAAGTCCTCGGCCCATTCTCTTCACAGTCCGAGGAGATGGATTGCTCCACTTGTCCTCGGACTCAGGGTGTTCTTGGCCGAGGAGATGGATTGCTCCACAAGTCCTAGGCCCATTATCTTCAAGGTCCGAGGAGATGGATTGCTCCACTTGTCCTTGGACACCTGTTATTCTTGGCCGAGGAAATCGATTGCTCCACACGTCCTCGACCTATTATCTTTAAAGTCCGAGGAGATGGATTGCTCCACAAGTCCTCGGCCCATTCTCTTCACAGTCCGAGGAGATGGATTGCTCCACTTTTCCTCGGACTCAGGGTGTTCTTGGCCGAGGAGATGGATTCCTCCACAAGTCCTCGACCCGTTATCTTCAAGGTCCGAGGAGATAGATTGCTCCACTTGTGCTCGGACCCCTGGTATTCTTGGCTGAGGAGATGGATTGCTCCATAAGTCCTCGGCCCATTATCTTCAAAGTCCGAGGAGATGGATTGCTCCACAAGTCCTTGGCCCATTCTCTTCACAGTCTGAGGAGATGGATTGCTCCACTTGTCCTCGGACTCAGGGTGTTCTTGGCTGAGGAGATGGATTGCTCCACAAGTCCTCGGCCCATTATCTTCTAGTTCCGAGGAGACGGATTGCTCCACTTGTCGTCGGACCCCTGGTATTCTTGGCCGAGGAAATGGATTGCTCCACATGTCCTCGGCCCATCATCTTCAAAGTCCGAGCAGATGGATTGCTCTACAAGTCCTCGACCCATTCTCTTAACAGTCCGAGGAGATGGATTGCTCCACTTGTCCTCGAACTCAGGGTGTTCTTGGCCGAGGAGATGGATTGCTCCACAAGTCCTCGGCCCATTATCTTAAAGGTCCGAGGAGATGGATTGCTCCACTTGTCCTCGGACCCCTGGTATTCTTGGCCGAGGAGATAGATTGCTCCACAAGTCCTCGGCCCATTATCTTCAAAGTCTGAGGAGATGGATTGCTCCACAAGTCCTCGACCCATTCTCTTCACATTCCGAGGAGATGGATTGCTCCACTTGTCCTCAGACTCAGGGTGTTCTTGGCCGAGGAGATGGATTGCTCCACAAGTCCTCGCCCCATTATCTTCAAGGTCCGAGAAGATGGATTGATCCACTTGTCCTCGGACCCCTGGTGTTCTTGGCCGAGGAAATGGATTGCTCCACATGTCCTCGGTCTATTATCTTCAAAGTCCAAGGAGATGGATTGCTCGACAAGTCCTCGGCCTATTCTTTTCACAGTCCGAGGAGATGGATTGCTTCACTTATCCTCGGACTCAGGGTGTTCTTGGCCGAGGAGATGGATTGCTCCATAAGTCCTCGGCCCATTATCTTCAAGGTCCGAGGAGATTGATTGTTCCACTTGTCCTCGGACTCAGGGTGTTCTTGGCCGAGGAGATGTGTCACTCCACAAGTCCTCGGCCCATTCTCTTTTGCCTTAGAGCGCATCTTCGACCCCGACATCATATCTCCACAGATGAACAAATGCCAACCCAGTTAGGCTACTTCCTTAACCGCAGTGCTGCACTTAAGGAAGTGGGGAGCCTCTGATACTACCAAAATACACCTTTCCAATAAGTAGATGACACGTGGATCATCTTGACCCGAAGCCACAAGATGACACGCGGAAGACTCAGGCTCGGACAGTTGGGCCTCCAGGTCATGACCGCCCTTCAGGGCATCATTACCCCCCAGCTGGGCCTCCACGTCACCACCTCCCTTCAGGGCATCATTGCCCCCCAGCTGGGCCTCCAGGTCATGACCGCCCTTCAGGGCATCATTGCCCCCCAGCTGGGTCTCCACGTCACCACCGCCCTCCAGGCCATCATCACCTAACCAAGTTGGGACGTCAGGTCATAAAAACCGTCTCAATGCATAGACGACTTCTGATCAAGCCAGCAAGGCAAAAGCCCTAACGAACGGTCTCCAGCCATCTAACTGGACCTCATAGGCATCATTACCCAACCTAGTTGGGGCATCGTATCGCGGCCGTCCTAGGCCCACTACCGCCTCCGAAACTCTATAAAAAGGACTTGGTAAGCATTCAAGAAGGGGATTCCTTTTCAGCTTTATAGAAATACACTTGAGCTTACCCTAACTTAAGAATCGGAGCATCCTCGGAGGCACCCCTCCGTCGACCCCATAGCTACTCTCTCTTTCCCTGTGCAGGTACCTCCGCAGTCCGACCCCCAGCTCAGGAACGCACATATTTGGCATCAACACACTGCTTTAGTCAAATCTTCACTTATTGCTGCCACAACATGAGGACCCCTCCTTAAATTAACCCTTCTTTGCTCTGAAGGTACCCAAACTGAGAACTAGGTTTGCTTCTGTTGAATACTATTAGTAATATAATTCAATAATACTTTTGATGATGATCTGCCAGTCATAGAAAAACCCATGATCTCTTTAGTGAGTACCATGTTTGATCTTCTTTTCTCTCTTTCTTTATAGAACTTCTTCTTTAATTATAGAAGCTAGTTTGGTGCTGCAATTTGCAGAGATCAGAAATAGTCGAAGTTAGCAGAAGAGAGAGAAGAAGACCTTTAATTATGCGCTGGTTCTTCTTTTTTTTATGAGAGGAATCAATATGTCTCTCTCTATGTGGATATATAGCAACGGGTCAGGTCCAAGAAAATTGGTGCTAGTCTATATTCAAGGATCACGATCTTTTCAATTTGAAAAATGAAATGGAGTTAAATTTATAGTGAGATTGAAGGACAGATTACTAAATAGAAAATATTTAAATCCAAATTTATCAAACATTTAATCTCACCATAAATTTAACATTCATTTCAATTCTTAAAGAAAAAGAACCGCGGTCCATATTCAAAGCACCAACTAAAATTGTTATTTGATTGCATTTTGATTAGATTTAGTAATAAATTCTTATGTATAATGACGTTAATAATGTTACAAGCAAATACGATTATTTATTACCAAATTTAGTTAAACTGCTGGTAAATATGACAATTTTAATTTTATGGTACCTTACAGATTAGAGAAGACACAATAAAATTATGGGTATAGAAAGATGGGGAGAGAGGACAAAAGGTGTTTATGTGTGTGTGATGTGATTGACAAATATGATGATTTATCATTAAATTTAGTTAAATTGCTCGTAAATGTGACAGTTTTAATTACACAGTGCCTTAAATATAGGCAAGATTAGGTAAGACACAACGAGGACATGATTAGAAGGGGTTTTTAAAAACTGTTTTCAGTTTTTAAAAACTAAAATTATTTTTCAAAAACTATTTTTCATGTGGTAAACAGTTTTCAAAAGTAATTTTTTAATACAGTTTTCAAAAAACCAATTTTCAAAAACTGTTTTCTGAAAACCCAAAATTTGTGTTTTCTGATATAATTTTCGAAAAATAGCTATAAAATTAATGTTCACTTATATGTTTCATTCTTTCTCTATGACATATAAAAAATATTAAAATTTTGAAAATAAAATAATATTAATAATATTTAATTATTTAGTAAATATAAAAAATAAAATTAATATAAATTTAAAATTTAAACTCAAAATCAAAAATAATTACAAGGTGTCATACCCTAGAATTCCAGATATAGAACCAAAGGGAAAGAAGACAAGGAGTTCATACGTGTGTGATGGTACTATGAATCTCAGAATTCACAAGTTTTTCAAATTTTGTTATTTTGGGAACCTTTGTTTTTCTGTTAAGCTTATTTATTTATTTTTTCTATTTTACTCATTGTGATTAGAGATGTTTAAACTTCGAACGATCGGTTAAAAATTTTAATCAAAATTTTCGAAACAAAAATATTTATAACGTTTCAATTGATTATGAATAGTGTTTCGACACCATTTCAATTGTTTTATTTTGATCGGTTCGATCAGTTAGTTTCGATTAAACCACCAAACTAATTTTTTCTATATTTTCAATATTAATGTTTAATTATTTTGATTAATTTATCATTAATATTTATATACATTTAATTAAGTATTAATTTTAACCTTAAAATACTTAGTCGCTATATATTTACTATTAATATTTAATTTAATTTAATTATTGAATTAGTTAAATTGGTATATCAATCAATTTAAAAACAATTTATTAAATCAGTTAATAAGTTAAACCATTTAACTATTTAATTTTTTTTAGAACAATTCAAAACGATTTTGATCAATCTGCTTTAACCTATCAATAAAAACCCTAGTTGGGATTATGTTTTTAACCTCTTTTTTTTTCAAAGCATTTTATGTGTTTTAAGAAACCAAACAAAAATGGTGGGCTTGTATCACATTATCAAATAAAATAAAATAAATTACACTAGTGGTCCTTACAATTTAACATTAGAAAATAAATCACCCCTATTTCTTAACCCTATCTCCTCTCTCTAGCTACATTCATTGGAAAATAAATAAATTCATTCAGTAAATAAACTAAATAATTAATGAACTTAAATCATCAAAAAACTTAACATCACCCATGTTTTGATATCGACGACTTGTTCTTGCACCTTAACTACCCAATGCAACATCCGCGTAATAATAATCACCCGAAGATCCTGTATTCCCCAAGTTAATAGGCTCCATTTGATCTCTAAACTCAAGAACCAATAATTTTGGTTTTGTAATTCATTGATAGAATCTAGGTAACCTGATGGTACATAATTGAATTATGCTTAGCAGCAAGTTTAGACTCTCAATACGGGGATGTTGCCTATAAGCTAACAGGAGATAAGAATGATCGTGATGAAACAGGCGAAAACGGAGTGAACTGTGAGGGAAATTCTGAAACAAGTGCCGCAACTGAGTTCATGGAAGGTAAGATTGGAGTTGATGCTGATTTAAGTGCTGGTTGTTGTAGATATTGCAGATCAGATTTGGCTTTGTCAATCATTTCCTAGATAACCATATCAGTACTCATAGCCAAATGAATCATTTAAACACAATTCTTGTAGATTCTGTAAAATCCATGTTTGTCTAATCAAGGATATTTGGTCAAAAGAATCGAGCATACAAGACATCTACAAATCTTCTGCAAAATATAACTAGAAAAAGCTGTGAAGATTGCTAGAAATGGATTTTTTTTCCTAAATCTAGAAACAAATTATAATTGATATTAGAATCACATGCTTAATTATTTTTAGGAAAAAATTCGAAGAACAAAATAAAAATCATAAACATGCAATATATAATCACACAGATACAGGAAACAAAATAAAGTTAAGAGGGATGACACAATCAAGATTCTTAATTGAGAAAATCACGATGTTAAGTTCGTTAATTATTTAGTTAATTTGCTGAATGAATTTTTATTTATTTTCTAATTGATATAGCTAGAGGAAGGAGATGGAGTTGAGAAGCATGGGTGATTTATTTCTAATGTCAAATTGTAAGAACTACTAGTGTAATTTTTTTATTTGATGATGTGGCACAAAATACACTATTTTAAGAAATAAGATTAAAACAATCATATTTAGAGAATTAAGATCTTTAAAAACCTCATTGTGGAAAAAGCTTTTATATCACACTACAAGATAAATGGCAAACACTGGTGCTTTTTTAGCATATTTCGGTGCTTTAAAGAGCCGAAATATGCGATACCAACGCTTATCGCAAGCGCCGGATAAAGTGCCAGTATGTGTGGTGTCGCAATGCCAGTACCAACGCTTACATTAAGCTCCGAAATATGCATTTTTCGGCGCTTCTAAGCAACGCTATATTTCGGCACTTTTAAGCGCCAGCATGTTGCGGCGCTTCTAAGCGCCAGTATGGTGCGGCGCTTCTAAGCGCCACAAAATTATGCATATACTGGCGCGGCGCTTCTAAGCGCCACAAAATTATGCATATTGCGGCACTTTTAAGTGCCGCAATATAGTGGAATTACATTGTACACACCAACATTTTTTGTGACACTTTAAAGCTCCAAAATACACATGCCTTGCGTTTTTATACTATTTTGGGTTTAATATTAACACGAATATCCATGTTCTTCAATATATAAATGTACTATCAAATCCATAAAAATTCAAATATCAATACAAAAGTCATTTCATTTATTCAAAAAACATTCATAGTTAACATATAAATTCATACAAAACCAAGTAATTGAATGAAGTCTAAAAAATTATTTTTCCATTACACTTGAAATCAAATATAAGGTCCTCTATTAACCAACAGTTGTAGTAAAGATTTGAGCTCATCCATTTGGGACTGCATACTGTTTATTTGATCATCGTGCTTCATTGTTATTTCTTGAATCTGATGCTCATGCTTTTGATTGATTTCTTCTATTTGTGCTCTCAAATTATATATCTCTTCAGCATAAGCCCCATTGCATCCCATATCAATCCTAATTTGAGCTGAAAATCCATTCACGGCTGAGGGTGTAACTCCAAACCCTTGACCTCGTACACGTCTAGAACTCTCTTTACCTATAAGCTCGGTGAAGACTTCATTTTGTATTTGTAAATTATTGCTAGCATAAGAAGATCCTAAAGCAGTAACAAGTTCGGCCACACGAGCTTCAGCAGTAACCTACAATTACGAAACAACAAAAATTAAACTCCCCCGAAGATTGAGTAACTATTTGTAGTGAAAGTTACATAAACAAAAGTTGCTTATCAGAGTATAGAAAAAGGGGCAGAATATTCCCCTATTTTTCCATAAAACCTTTTGCAAAAGAAAAACAAAAATATAATCCAAACAATGTAGCCAATTCACAACTTAACAAGGAAGAGAGCAAGATACGAAGATGGACATTAGAGAGAAAGCTTGAGAGCTGAAGGACAGTTAATAGTTATAACTGTTTTGAATAAAGAAGTGTTGTAATCTGTTTTGAAAAACACATTCCAGTATAAAGATATTGTCGAAAAAAAAATGAAAAGCATGATCAAGTTCCCATTTGAAAATTTGTGTAATCATAGAGAGGACAATATACATATTTATTTAGTACAACATCAGTCCAAATCGTAATTCAGAAAAATCAACAAAGCTTTTTAAAGTATGTCTTAAACTAAACAAGTCAAGTTTGTCCAAGTGAAACATCAAGTGTGTGCCAAACAAATACGGCCTAAAGAAATCACAATAACAAATTTTACAACTAACTTTTGGAATCTTCATATTGGTCCATTTAGGTTGCAACAACACTAAGCTAGCTATCTAACTTTAATTGCATCTAAACAGATAAAATGCATGTACACACATCCAACTATTTGTGGCACATTGAAAAAATCATGTTGACAAAACAGAAAGTACAATAAAGAATATAACAAGGATCAAGCTAGTAGCAACAATACGGCAAGGCAAGCATGGTTCCCTTTTTCTTATTGAGACCATGACCAAATATTAAACAAAGTAATTATAAATAAGCCCATCCATCCGATCCTGATATTTTTTAACAGCAAAATAACAGATTTTATTAGTAATATGAGTCAGCTAAAGGCTGAATTACAAGCATGAGTCCTCACCCAAGAAACAAAAAGCACAGGTTCACCAACAACAATAAAAAAATTCAGCAGAAATAGACAGAAAGAATATCAAAGGTAACCAAAACACCTCCGAAAAAACAACAACAAGCCCTCCTAAAAGAGAACACCAATGCTCAACGAAAAAATCACCCCATAAGCCGCATGAAACCACAGACATTCCACTCCTAAGAATGTGAAAATACCAATACAAAAGAATGTGAAATAACATTCTACTATTTATTTTAAATTCAACCAACTCAATGAGAATGAGACTAATTGACGTAGGAGGATCAAAGTCAGATGATGCAGAGTTGGCAGATCAGCGCAGAACTGGCAGGTGGACTGCCTAGAACGGGCCACGGGCTCAGATCAGGCCCGGAAGACCCTAGTCTGATTGGAAATGGGCCAACGAATAAAACATGATTGCTTAGCAATCTGTGTCGTCGTTTTTAAGCCAAAAAACGATGTTTAAGCCCTTAAATTGGCAATTTACAGTTTTTAGGAAACTTTTTACTTTAGTTATTTTAATTTCAGCCTTAATTTAATTTTCCTATTTTGTTTCGACCTTATAAATAAGGTCTCAGGGTTTCGTAAACATCATTATTGAATTTGCATAATTTTAAATAAACATCAGAGCTGTTTCTCTGCATCGTTTTTTAGGGTTTTTTCTTGTGTTACTCCCTGTGAACGATCTGTTCGACTAGCCTGCAGAATAATCGCTATTCTGCCCGGCGTCACTAATAGACCTAGAAAAGGACCTGGATGAGCATTGTTTAATTTGTTGATGGTGGTAGTTTTGTTGGGTTTCTGGTTTTGTGTGAATATATGGTAGAGATGGTGCTTGAGTGTGTTTTAAAGCTTGATGGAGGAAGAGAACTTTCAATTATTTGTTTTGAAGCTTGTGTGAAATGTGCAGTTATATACTTTATGAACTTCAATTATTTGTTGAATAACAACTTAAGATTGCATTGGACTTGCTTTGGATTTCATTTCAGATTAAATGCTTTCTCTGATTCACCAAGAAGAATTCTTGTAAAAAAAAAATTCTGTATGAATTGCAATTAGCCTTGCTTTGGATTTCATTTCATAATAAAATGGAAAACCCACCAGCAAGGTTCTTCACTCGACCATCAAACATCTAGGGGGTGCTTTGGATTATAATATCTTAGCCAAAACAAAACTGTAACGAGGACTTGCTTTCAGAGAATATTTTTTGGGATGTTCACAATGAGGTTCTTTGCATTGTTATACATTAAGACCACCCAGGAAATATAGATGATATCAAGAAGCAGATAGGTGAAAAATAAGATGGTTTAATGCTGTTTCAATACTATAAAAACTCTCACACATTCTGAGATGCAATTAAAATACATGTTTTTGCTTGAGTGCCTACCCTAAGACTCCTTCAAAATGTCAAGATACGGATCTCACTGAACACAACAACCCATAATCAACACTCAAGACCTATCAACCTGACATTAGACACTCTTTACTTATTCACACTTGTACATGATCACAAGACCGAAAGCTTATACTATACACTCTTTACTTATTCACACTAGATATATTACTATACACTCTTTACCTATTGGACATACAATTTATAAGTCACAGGATGATATAGATGTCAAAAAAAATACACGACAATCTCTATTCAAGTACTACCTCTAGAAAGCTTATATGAACTATGAGATGAAGGCCTTGAAGATAAATTAATAAAACAAGTCTTTTAAGACATGGGAACTATAGTCCAAGCTATCAATGAAATCATATGAATAGGTGCTTAATGCATCTTGAATTTTGCAAGAGCCAAGAATACTTGTATTGCTAGCTGCAGGATTCATATCAGCATATTTGTACGAAAATTAACCATGCAAAAAGAAATACACATACGAAAGGAGGGGAAAAGAAAAAGGAACATAAAGGTGAGTATGTAAGCACCCATAAGAAGTGAAGAAGCACATGGCTCCAAGGTGAGAACTTGCTCAACCATCTTGCCTAGTTCTTTTCTTTGTTTTTTTATTAATGAAAATTTTATTTATCTAGAAGAAAATCAATGCATAAAGAAACCTAGCAACTACAAAGAAACAGGATCAATACACAGTAGCCTACCAGCTGCTACAAAGAAGCAGCTCAACAACAAATAAAACCAGCTACCTACTGGCAGTCTGATTATTTAACATTCTATCTCAAACCTCAGCCACAATAACATTCTATTTGATTATTTAACATTCTATACACTCTTTACTTATAAGTAAGATCTAGTAATTGTTTGTAATGCCACCTAAATAAGGATTACTGTGCCCACTCATAGCATCATGAAAATTTGGTCCCTTTGCATACAGAGTGCTGTTAGGATCAACTATATGCAAGTAAACCACCAACCCTGTAGCAAACACTGAGGGATGCTCCGAAATCATTCACAATGTACCCATTAGTGATTAGTTTGTGATTCTAGAAAGAAAACCACATCCAATAAAGAGATTTTGCAACACAAAGGTCGATGCACAAACCCTACCAAGAGATCCAGATGGGTGAATATTTAACAAGCATAAGAGAGAACGTAATACTAAGGAAGATAAGGACTACTAGTTTTGTTGAACTTACCACAAATTGTCTTGATGCTTCATCAATAAAAGTTCCATCCTTGCGTTTATGAGTTTCAGTAAAAAACTCTACGCCCCTGGGCTCATTTCCATGTTTCATCTCCTACCATTTATAAAAAGAGTTCAAACAATGTCTCAGTCAATGTTACTTAAATGAAAGATTAGATGAATAAAGAAAATCAACTCACATATTCGTCCCTTTTTCTAGCAAAACTCTTTGATCCGGTCGTGTGAAGACATTGTTGTCTTTCACGTGCTGCTGTCCCTATCGTAGAATACTTCTACACCAACGATAAACCAAGTGACTAATAAATCATTAAAATAAAATAGAAACAATGAGAATTTAAATGAACATAATTATGAAAAAACAACCTCACTCTGCTTAGAAAACCAGTAGTTCACAAGTTGTTTCCATTTTTTTTCGATTGTCCTCAATAATATTTTGTTGATTGCCTCCATCATTGGATAATAAAACTTCCTCTACCACACAGAAAAGAAATAATACAAATAAGCATTTTTGGTGTTAGGGAGTATATGCATGTACAACACCACAAAAAAATTGAAGAAAAACCCAAATTAAGTGGTTGTTACTTACCCGAATCAATAAAACAAGGTCCTTTTTATAGTTAGAAGGCACCTTATTCTAATCTGTGTAACCAAGCGGACAAAGGTTCCCTCTCTTTGCAACTTTGCCCAACCAACTACTTAATATTTGCCCACCTTTTTTTCATAGGTTGATTACGTGCATTGAAGTGGACAACAATTTTCTCTTCACGTTCCACGGACCACACTTGTGAAGTTCGCAAGACATGTGTTTGCTTCCTCACCCTCCCTTCAGAATCTATATATTGAAAATAAATTTTATTAGTTAGTATAACAATGTGATATCAAACTAGTTATAAAGAGAATGTCTTATAATACAAAAATTACCAATGATCTCGTATTGTTCATTATCATTGTTTTGACTTTCCGTTGTTATTGGCTCGGTCTTAGAATCACTTTGAGATTCATGCTCATCTTCAAGGTGATACTTATGCTCATGTTCAATATCTTCTTGATATTGTGAAGACCCAGCTAGAGACTGATTTGACATAGTAGCTCTGTATGAGTGAGGAATATATTTTGACCTAAACATGTTGCAATATGTATGCAAAAAACCATAAACATGCTTATATCTAACATGTCCATCAAACACTGTGCAGGTGATGGTGTTGCACCAGCCCCTGCTTCAATTACAATATTTAAATACTCATGCTAACAAAAATTCAAGCTTCTTTTCTAGATGAATTCAGCTGTCTAAAAAGTAAAAGCTCTCCTTTTAATATGGAAACCACTCTATCTAGTAAGTAATAGGAAGATTATGCCTCAAAGTTCCATGAACTCTGACCACTTAGTTTTGGCAGGTATAACCCATGCAACAAATCAAAAGTTGCTGAAACTTGGTAGACATAAAAGAAAGGAAGTTAGAACATCAACAATTAATCATGAAAATGCCTCATTAGTCAAACTCCCAATCAACAATGCATCATATATGGTTATCAAGCAATCAAGTAAATGAGACATCAAACTGTAGGGCATAAGATAACAAAACAATGCATTAGTCAATAGATAGCAAAACAAGTGATATCATTGTTGGCTTAAATGATATGCTTGCATTCAACCATCAAAATCTTTATCAAGCACTTAAATGACACCTTTTTGTCCAAAGATGTATGAAAACAGATATTACGTCCATTCTCATATTGAGCCTACAGATGTATGAAAACAAGTGATCTGTTAGCTTGAAACAACAAGCCAATCACTTGAAACATCAAGCCAATACACACATATCTATATAGGCACATTTGCATATATAAGAAGTTGCATCCCTGTTCAAATTATTCTCCACACATAATCAGGGAATAGGAATGTTCTAATAACATCAAACCATTAATTTCATATTAACACATAGATATCCAACACCATTACACAATTATGAAGCATTTTTTTATTACATTAAAAAAGAAACACGCACACATCAAATCTGTGTATAGAAAAAAACTCAGAAATGACATTAAAACTATATGATCATTCAGCGAAATGCCCAATTCATATTACATTAAAAAATATTTCTACTTTTTCAAAAAAGATTGGTATCTTCGTCAATGTCCATCCTAGCCCAAGTTGAGATACAGTTTAATTGATCGTCTACCACTGTATTAGAAGGCATGCACTGATTGTAAGTGTTATCATCCTCTTCCTGCGTTTTTTTGCCCCATTTCATATAGGTCCCTTGGCTTTGTGATAACAACATGATACCATTTCTTTCTTGTTGGGTCTTGAACATAAATCAATTATTTCACTTAAGATGAAATAACGAACGGGTCATCCTTCAATAACTGATCAGTGTGTATGAACCTAGCCAAGTTCACGAGAATGCACCCACCTGCATCTTTCTTTAAACTCTTGGGTGAATTAATATCCACACAATCACAACGGAACAACACAATCTTAAAAGCCCCATAGTAATACAACTCGATGATATCTTTGAGCACACCATAATACATTTGATCCTTTACTTCAACCATAACGCTCGAATTTTGAGATCATCTAAACTTCTCACATTCCTTTGTGTGGAATTTAAAGCCATTGATGTTGAATCCATTAAATTTCCTAACAACATTATTTGAACCTCGAGCAAAGGAAGTTATTTCATATGAATTAATGTTATCCACCATCCATGGCACCTAAACATTTTCCAACAATTAATATGAGACAACATCAGTCAATGTTTTATTGAACACACTTATAACATTAAAAGACAATTGATATTATGCCTAACCTGTCTCATAAGCCATAAGGAAAATTTCTCAACCAACCACTTCTGTTCGAGACTTTGTATTGGTCGATTATAACGGTTGGTTAGTCTTTGAGCAGCCAAAAATTCGATGCAATGATTGATGTTTTTATCAAATTGTTAGCCCTCACAGAGATAACAGAACATAATAACTACCCAATTTAAACAGATGATTAAGTTCCTTTATTGATACTAACCTACAAAGGTGAGAAAGTTTATCATTATGGAGCAACACATAATGATGTGCTTGAGCCAATGACATGTCATCGAGCTCAACACTTACAATCTTTCCCATAATTCGTCCACCCGAGGAAAACATGTATTAATCCGAATAATTTACAGTATCATTGTTCCTTTGGGGGCGGTTGAATTTTGTCTCTACACCTTTGAAGTATTGTGAGCAATATGTTAGATACTCTTCCCCATTGTACCCTTTAGCAATTGACCCCTCGGGACGACTTTTATTACGTAAGTAAGATTTCAAGCGCACTAAATACCTTGTAAAGCCAAAAAATTAAAGATAAATTCAGTAGCCATTAATATACAAATTAAGTATTCACAAATTAGATTTGAACATCTAACCTCTCAACAGGATACATCCACCTGTAGTGTACGAGACCACCAAGTCTAGCCTCGGAGGCTAAGTGAATGATAAGATGAACCATAATGGTAAAGAAACCCGAGGGGAATATTTTCTCCAAATAGCAAAGTGTTAAAGCAACACGCGACTCCAATATGTTAAGCTCTTGGGGATCAAGGGCTTTATAACATAAAGCTTTGAAAAATGATGATAACTCAGAAACAACTGCTACAATGTGTCTAGGCAAAGATGCTCTTAAGGCAATAGGAAGGATTTCTTGCATCAATATGTGACTGTCATGACTCTTTAGGTTTGACAGCTTCTGATCCTTTAGGTTGACACATCTTGAGATGTTTGATGCATACCCATCAAGAACTTTAAGATTTGCCAAAATTGTCAAGAAATTGTGCTTCTCCTTCGTAGACATAGTGTAGCATGCTAGAGGTGAGTGATCTTTTCCATTAGGAAGAACAACTAAATGGAGGTCTTTTCTAATACTAATTTCCTCGATCACGGCGTGCCTTTTTATTATCTTTAGTCTTACCATCTATATTCAATATTATTTCAATCAAATTATTACATACATTCTTCTCTATATGCATAACAACTAGATTATGATGCAATAGATTGTCTTTCCAATAAGTTAACTAAAAAAAATACTTATTTTTTTCCACAAAGTATTTACAACTCCCTCATCCATGGGAAGATCCTTCTTATCAACATTTTCTAGGAAATCGTCCGCACCCTTAAAAAGGTTATCAACTTCATCCACTAGTACTTGCCCCGTAGAGGTACCAACATCCTCTTTTGCCATCTTCTTAAAAGGCTTCGATATTTTACCATAGATGTAATTTCCACCCTCTAGTTGTCTTAAACCATCATGTCCAGATGGTGGAACAGGAGCAGATCTCAACTCTATGGTGCCATCAAATTGATCATTTTGAAAACGAAACTCATGGTTTTCTTCTAACCATATAGCAAAACTTTTTCCTCGTGCTTTAACCATATAGAATGCGTAGAGTCCCCAAAACATGGACAAGTAACACGCCCCTTGGTGCTTCAACCAGATAAGTTTGCATATGCTGTAAAATCATTAATGGTCAAAAGAAGAGAAGCGCGTAGCTTAAAGTTTTGATTGGGGGACGCATCAACACTATCCCAAAATTGTTTCAACTCTTCCATTAGAGGCTGCAAAAAGATATCAATATCATTACCGAGGCTTTTCTCACCAGGAATCACCATTGAAAGGATTAACGATGTTTGCTTCATGCAAAGCCACGGTGGCAAGTTGTATGGGACCAAAAGAACGGGCCATGTGCTATATGTAGAACTCATTGTTCGAAAGGGATTGAACCCGTCACTAGCTAGGCCAAGCCTAACACTACGAGAATCAGTTGCAAAATCGGGATATAAAGTATCAAATTCATTCCAAGCTAATCTATCTGCCGGGTGTCTTAAAATCTCATCCTTTGTCCGATCTTTATCATGCCATCTCATCAATGAAGCTGTTTTAGATGACATATATATCATCTTCAATCTCGGTATTAGAGGAAAATAACACAATATTTTAGCTGGATTTTTCTTTTTAGATTGAGCGTCTCTCTCATTCAACGGATCCTCATCATTAGCATTGTTTTTAACTCACCGTGGCACACCACACGCATGACAAAATTCATCATTCACATGCTCACCCCAATACAATATGCAATTATTAGGACAAACATGAATCTTCTCATAGCCAAGACCCAATCTTTGATAATCTTCATGGCTTCATAATAATTTGATGGCATTGGAGCACACATCGGAAATGCCATGTTGATAAACTCAAGCAACATAGTAAGAGATTTACCAAACCACCCATTCAAACATTTGATGTGTAGTAGGTATAACATAAAACTTAACTTTGTGAAATTCTGACAACCCGGATAAAGTTCATTATCATAATCTTTCATCAAATTGTGATACTGAGTCATCTTATTAATAGCAGAATGAACTGGATGTTCGATGTGTAAAGGCTCACCACAACTATTGAACTTAAACACATCATGAGCTTGTTGCTCTTCACCATGCTCATTTGAAGATCCCACTGCGATTCTTACACTTAATGGTTCATTGTTTTGGTTTTCACAAGTAACCTCGAAGGCACCTCAGAGCAAACCTAACACATCATCTCGTTCCATGAAGCCAACTGGAACACTAGTGGGTTCTAAACTAGTGTGAGTATGGTCTATACGAGAGACTTTCTCCCCATGAAAAACCCACTCGGTGTAACCTGGACTAAACCCATTATACAATAGATGCTCCTGAACAATTTTTTGTTCGAATGAAGAATAATTACCACATCTCCTACATGGACAAACAATACTACCACGACCACAAGCTTTCTGACAGGCAAATATAATGAAGTTTACAACACCATCCGTATAAGATTTACTCGACCTTGGTTTATCTATCCAACTTTTATCCATTTTAAGATGATACCAATAGAATTTCCTAAAACAATATTAAGAAAGTCAGAAATGAACCATTTTTGGCAAAAGAAGGCATAATTACAAACTTAGATTTGATTTTTAAGTAGATAAACTGAAATTGATAACAACAATGAACTGTTGCCGCTGGAATAGCCAATGCCTCTATTCAGGTGCTAGTGCTGCATCAGCACCCCCTGTGCAGGTGATGGTGCTGCACCAGCCCCTCTGCAGATAAAATGAACAAACAACATTGACTAAGTCACAATAAAATAATGCAGGTTCCTAAAATAGCAGGGCACTAGAATACATATATACAACATTTTTTTAAGTACCTATATACAACAGTGTTAGATATAAAAACTTCTTGCTGCTCTTGTTAGGCCGCTTCAAACATTGGAACAACATAACAAACATAAAAAAAACCTTAAAACTGGTCTTTCTATAAAAAAAATGGAAAAAACTACTTATCCAATGAAGTTATTAGAACAGTTAAATAGGTAAAATCTCAAAAGAAACTGTTCAATGTGGGGATAACAGGAGAGGAAGGAAAATTTTTGTTGTCTCCATCTCTTTTAGATTAATGTTAAATGACCAATATATCCTCAATCTAATGTTAAATCTGATTATTTTTATTGTTCTTTTGTCTAATTAATAGTATAAATGCTACTAGTTTGGTTTGGGAAAAGGAAAAAACAAAAATTTGGAGTATAAATTACAAGTGTTTCACTATAAGCAACTAAAAAATGAAAACATTAAGTGCTTTTTAAAAAAAAGTTTAATCAGTTTAGAACTTAAACATGGATATTTGATTAGATACAAGTATAAATAACAACAAAAAATAAGATTTTTTAAATGACAAATGACACTTATTTAGGCTGCCAAATGTTGGAAGCTAAAGGAACTGACGTCAAAATCTCCATTTTTATATAACAAGCAGATAACTGTTAACATAATTCGTCATGACAGACCTTTCTCAATTGCTGTACAGACTCGTACAGTGCCTTCTTGGGTACACAAATGACTATAGCAAAGTAATTAGCTGCTACCTTCCTGTCGCGTTTGCAGAAAACTGGACTTACAGTGGGTCCTTACACATTAAAATGTTTTCTATATTCAGTACATCATCCAAAAAAGATAAACAAAGAAAGATTTACAACAAGTTAATATTTAAGTAAAAGTTGTACAAAAAGGCACCAAGAGGATGCAACCTTACAAAGGCTATCTACATGATTGTAAATCAACAAAATCTATAAGATTATCTTCATTAATAAAAAAATTTACTCTTAAACCAAAAATAAGAGTGTTGAACCATCTATCTCTAATCACTTCTAAAGTCATTCTATTCCTATCATTCCTAATAAGTCAAAAGATAGAGAGGGGAATCTATGAGTAAGCCTTCTTAAGGTTCTTTGAAACACATAACCCACTCCAAGCCACTTCTATAATTAGCATGTGGAAATAGCATGAATATTAACCATCCACAATACAGAAGTAATGAACTAAATCCTTACACATGCTGACATATATCTGAATTCTCAGTTTTGTTCATAGCTTAGCATTACAATAAAGTTCCCTAATCTTTAACTCATTCTTATCAACGATTTAAGTGACCAGTCACCACTTCATTTGGTTCATCACCAAAGAGAGTTGGGGGAAAAAAGAAAAAAAAGAGTAAGGAAGAGAGGTAACGGGTGAAGAAATGTTCATGTCTTTTAATTTGTTCATATGGAATAAAGTGCAGAGAAATTAATTGAAAAGAAATGATGGAGGCCTTGTGAAACTCTTCATGAAATAATAGCACTTTGTCCTGTAATTTTGCCCAAAGGGCAAAATCAGCAGACCTATAGTCTTAAAACTATTCAGCAAAAATCCAGGCACTTCATGATTTAGTGACAGTAGGTTCTTTTCATCCCAATCCTGAACAAAGGAGCAGGGACTTGTCATCACCTTTTATGAGCATGAATCCTTAAATTTCTTTTTTCTTTGAGCAAAAAGTGCCAAGGTGTTCCCTACCAGTGACATGCACATCAAAACCCAACTATAATGAAAAATAGGAAAGAAGTGACTACGGTGTTCACCAAAAGCAACTCGGTCCAAAGAATCTGTAGCCAGTTTCTACTTTCCTGTGACAGTATCTATCTAACATCTTATTACTACAGATACAAGAATTGGAGGAGAGTGCAAGAAAATTTTTCCTGATAAACCTCTTTAACTCATCGAACTACCAGTAAAGCCTCTAGACAATTACTAATGAAGTTACATGCACCCACTCGCTACCCAATGTCCCAAACACAAAAAAAGAAAAGAAAATATAACACTAAAGTAAATTCCAAAACAAAAAAAAAACTATGAATTCATTTAAATCAATCTTAGTAAAATAAAATTCCAACTCAGAAAAGCCAGTTGTAGAGCAACAGAGTTACCCCATCTCTTCATAATTTCCCCCCAATTACCTCCAGAACATCACCACAGTGATAATATGCTCTATTTCTCTAATCTCTACCAACTCAAAACTCTAACTAACTGTGAACAATACAAGTAAGAAATCAAGAGCAATGGCATAATTATAGCAAAGCACTTGATACTCAACAACCTACAACAGACTGCCATTAATAATCGATCCAACATATAGTCAATCCTTCCTACATACTAATTCATCACATATATGGGAGAATTTTGAAACCAAAATACTCTGTTCTAAATGCAATCATAAAACAAAGCCCAATTGAACAAAACAACAAATTTATGGGTGAGAAAGAGTTGGTAAGAACGCAGGTTCCACAAACCACAATCAGTAAGATTTGACACAGAAATGCAATAAAACGAAATTACAGAAATCTACCAGATTCTAAGACCTCATATGTATATACAAAACAAACATTTGAACACAAAAAAAACAACAAAAAAACATGCAGGTGCTTGGCCATTGACGGCGGAACTTGTCTGTGAGATAAAGAGAAAAGAAAGGAAGAGGAGAGAGAGGCTTTTTTGTAACAGTGGTGTTCTTGCAGTGGAAGCTCAGCGTAGAGAAGAGAGAGAGGTTGAATCGAGGGAGCAAGGAGCAAGGAGAGGGTGTGACAGTGAGAAATTAGGCCTAAGTGCGCATATCACCGGCTATTTTAACTCCTATCATATTGTGGCGCTTGAAAGCGTCGGAATATGAAATGGGTCTTGATCATATACTGGTGCTTTCAAGCACTGGTATATGTTTTTTGAATATTGTGGCACTTTAAGGAAGTGCCATAAATAAAGCCTCGGCAGGTGTCATTTATCTTGTAGTGTCACCATATGAGACATTTTAGGTCTATTTTATTTTGTCCACCAAATGGTTCAACCAAAAAATAATTATGAAGCAAATATATTGAGTGAAAAAAAAAGTGAACCAGTTATGAGCTGCATCTTTGGTGAATCAGACCATGCTCCACTTTTGATGGAAATAGCCTCTTTGTTGCATCACTTATTGTTATGCCACCCTTTAAAAAAACAAAACGATGCTAGTGATTTTGAGGTTGATATAAAAACAACATTAAATAAATTCAAACTAAAAAACTATAGAAAAATCAACCTTAAGGAAATAGCTCTAAATGGAGCTGCGAAAATGGTGAAAGAAGAAGCAAATTAATTTATAGAGAAAAAAATATAGAGGGCGTTATTTATAGGATAATAGTATCAGTAACTGACATTTTTTTTTTTTTGGTGTATTAGTGATATGCCACTGATGTGTAATAATAAGAGAGTATAAGGGGTTTAGGAAAGTTTTTGCCTACAGAAAAATAGCTATTGGGAATAGATGAGGGAGCTTTTTCTAATTTTAGTGTTCGGTAAAATTTCAATGTAACAGTTTTTCCCAAAAGAGCTGTTAGAGACAGTTAAAAATATTATATTTGGAGAAGTAAGGATGGATGTGCTTGATCGGGTGGCATGTAAAATTTTAATGAATTTTACAAAAAACCGAAACTGCCCTTGCCACATTTCACCAATTCCCACATAACTCCTTATATATTAAAATTACCAAAATCTTGATCTTCCTTTCTCTCTTATGTTCGTCTTTTTCACTTCTTTTTCAAAGTGACAAACTTAACCCTCTCTCTTGGTTGTAGCAAGTTTCCTCATGAGAAATTGAAAAAGTACAATTAGGTTAATTAGGTTGCTTAAGGAAATAACAAAGCTTCAAGAACCAGTATGATGGTGGCTTTGAGTCAAATTGTATCTGTAAATGTCATAGCAATAATATTCAGACCTTTGATATTGTTTCTGATGGAGCTGAAATTGGTCTTTTTTTTTATTAGTTTTGTAGTCTGTTTATAACTTCAATGATTAAATTATTTCATAAATTTAATTTGGTGCCACAAATATATCAATTCATCATTATATTAAATTCTTAGGCATTTTGATGAAAAAAAACTGTTAAAAAATAATATTGCAATTAATTTGTTTGATATAAATGAGAATTTTAAATTAAATAAACTTAATTTCGTTGTTATATTAACTTCAATTTTAAATACTTTTTAAGTTATTATTAATTATTTATTAATAAATGATTTTATTGGTAAAAAGTTGTTGATTGTTTCTTTTGCTTTATTTGCTAATGTCAAGAGTATTTTTTTATTGAATAAAATAATTCATTAAAAATGTGTATTTTTGCACCATGTTATTTTGATCATTTAACAGTTTCAAAGCACTATTAAGATTACAATTACCAAACATAAATATTGATCACATTGCTTTTGCCAGATAGTTTACCAAACACTACATTGACTTTTAGCAACAACACTTTCCACAGCTCTTTTGGTGCCAACACTCTCACATCACTTTTTAGCACCAGCACATCTATAACACAACTCTCCCAAATGCACCATAAGAATTGTCAAAAAGGTGAGGATTTGAATTTCGTCATGTTTGCACTCAATTTTGGTGTCAATGCCAAACTAGGTGAGAAGGAGACGAGCATTACAAGGATTTTCAACAACTACAATGACCTATCACTAAGAGACGCATGTCTTTAGGTGATTAAGACAGAAAGTGCCATCAATAGAATATTTCGTTAGTGATACTATTTTTTCATCGTTGTTAGTTTTTTTTTTTTGAATTCTTTGAGAATTAAATAATTATTTTTAAAAAATATTATCACCGAAAGACTTATTTCTCTCAGTGATAGTAAATTTTTTAAAATCAATTAAAAATCAAATTTTAAATTAATTTCGTAATTATCTTTTAAAAAAAAATTACTTACCACTAAGTGCTTGTAAGTCCCTTGGTTATAATAAAAAAATGTAGCAATAATCACTGAGGGACATCCCTCGATGATAATGTGTCTGTCGATGATAGGGATTAAATTCCTAACACCTACGGTAACTCTTTTCTTCCCCATTCTTATGCTATTTTATGTCTCTTTCTTTACACCGAATCTCTCTCTCTCCACCATGAATCTTTCTCTCTCTCCATCGTGAATCTCCCTCTTTCCACCACTAATCACTTTTTCCCTTTTGTTTTTCTCTCTCCTCCCTTCTTCTCTTCTTCCTTATTCTTTTTATGTCCTTCCTTTTCTTCTCTCTCTCTCCACCGTGTCGCTGCCACCACTATGTCATTGCCACCACTGTGGGTAATCCCTTCTCTTTCATATATTTTATTTATTTTATTATATGCATTTTAAATTTATTTTACATTTTTTTTTCCAAAATTTAGGTTTAGATTTAAAAAAATTTATTTTATTTAATTATAGTAATTAGATCTAGTTTTAATCTTAGGCTTTGAAACAATAAATGATTTTTTTTAAAATTATAGTAATTAGACTAAAAGTTAGATTTAGTTTTTAATCTTAGTATCTGAAACAAGAAATGAACTTTATAGTTTAGATTAAAACGTTTTTATTTTATTTATTATAGTAATTAGATTAAAAGTTAGATTTGGTTTTAATCTTAGGATTTGAAGCAATAAATGAAATTTAAGGTTTAGATTAAAAGGTTTTTATTTTATTTTATTATAGAAATTAGATTAAAAGTTAGATTTAGTTTTAATCTTAGGTTTTGAAGCAAGAAATGAAATTTAGGGTCTTAATCTTTGTAGTTTGAAAATTTGAAAGTTTTTATAAGATGGACTAAGTGTATGGATTGGTTAATATAAATTGGTGGATGAGCTACATATCTTGTGTATGGATTGGATTGAGTTGGTTTTTATTTGATTTTACAAGGCATTTGTGCATTTGATAATTTTGGGGAAGTTTGAAAAATAAGGGAGAATCTGTCAGATTTCTCGAAATATTTTCCATTAATTTTAACCTTATAGAATTTTACTTGTCTTGTGTGTTCTTTATTTGCATATATACTATACATTGCATCTTACTTTAGAAGGCTTATCCAAGGATTATTGAGTGACACAAATACTTTCGTTGCTTATCAATTAATATGTTTGTAATGAGAGTGTTTGTGTTTAAATAATCCTTGGATTATCCAGAATGGATAGTTCAGGAATGCGTGATCGATGTTGCAATTAGCATTTCTCTTTATTCTCTGGGTACATACTAAATTTGAGGCTATCTTCCTCGGGATATGCATTGAATTTAAGTCGTGTACTTGGAGGAGTAAGGAAAAATATTGCCAAAATCTAGTTGTAACAAAACAAGCAAGGAACTACTAATTTCAACATCAATCACACATTCCTTCCCCTTACCTATTAGTGAATTGGAGGAGGTTGTTAGAAAGCATGCATCAACATACATGATGCAGATAAGATAATTTGTTATTTATTTACTAATTTCCTAAGTTGTTATCATTTTCTCTCTCTCAAGATTTACGATCTTGTCTCACTTTTACTTCACTGCTCTTTTTGTTTGGCTGGTTTAGGTATGTAAATACAAACTTTTCTATGTTGCTTCATTTTTTTTGTAATAAATTTATGTTAAATCTACACTTGTTTCATTCTACATTAGCATCATTGAAAAATATATGTATTCAATGAAGCATGTTTGGAAGATAAAAAAGTGAGAATAAGATTTTTTTTCTTGAAGGAAATCATATAATGAAATTTGTATCATGCTTTTGATCTTTATCTTTTTATATGTATGACAAATTTTTTTAAAAAAATCAATGTATATATTTGAAAGAATATATGTATAAGATTTAGAACATTTTATTCACAAGAGATTCAATATTATTTTAGTATCTGGAACATTTTTTTCATTCTATATAATCCTATAGCTACGGATGATTCTCAGCCCCGAGACATTGATGGCATGGACCTTGCGGACCCGTGATTTGTTTTAAAGACAAAACATTGTATCAATTTTAAGTACATTGTATTATTGAAAGTGATTTATTTGTATTTTGTAAATAATTTTTTATTAATATCATTAGTACTTTACGATGTGATTATTTAATTATGACATTTTGAACAGGTTTTAAATATGTGAAAAAATAATAAAATAATATCACTGAAGAATTTATTCCGACAGTGATAATTTTTAAATGAAAATATTGATTATTTTAAGTTTTTTTAAATAAAATTTAGGATTATCTCCGATGGAATTACTCCATCAGAAATAATTTTTCTTTTAAAAATATTATCACAAATGGAGATTTTCCATCAATGATAGATCATTAATTTATTACTTTTTTATTAGAAATGATTAAAAATTAATTTTATTGTAAAAGTATCATCGAAGAATTTTTTCTGTCGGCGATACTATTTCTTTGAGGGATTTTTTGGTCTGTTGGAGAAAAATAGTATCACTAGTGAGATTGTCATAAACAGGATCATCGACGGAATTTCGTTGGTGATGACTATCACCGAAGGATTTTGTCCATTAGTGATACCCCTTTTTCTTGTAGTTGGGCCAAGCCTTCAGGTTGATTTAAATATATTATATTTTGTGAAGATAAATTGGGCTTGGTTACGATGGGTAACAATATTTTCGCACGCTTGGTGGGACTTGAGTGATGAAGCTCAAAATAGTAGTGAAAAGACGTAATACTAGTGGAAAATACGATGATTCTTATGCTTAACATCAAGAAGAAGCGCATACGAAAATAGCACTAACAGCCAGCCCTGAAAAAGTTCAAGATGGCTCACCATGCATCAAGAATCTAACCGCTATTGAATTCAATAATTGAGATAACACAAACAGTGTCAAGAATTGAGATAAAGTTGGATAAGAAGACGAACACCCAAGAATTGATTCAAAGCATCAATCATTTGGTACAACAGAACCCTTGTCGATTGACTCAAAGGGTGAAAGAGCTATTGACGAAGCTCCGGGAAGGGGGGGGTGGTGAAGGAATCCATGGCTGAATCTCAAACCAAACATCTAATGGTCAATGTGACTGATAGTAGTCCAGTTAGCAAGAACTATTGGGATTTTATTTCTAAAATCCACGTACTCACAACAATTAAATAGGCAAAATAAATAAAGAGCAAGAACACCAATATTTAATGTGGTTCAGCAACTTGTTTGCCAACATCCACCAACAAATTCACTGCTTTATTAATCTTAACATAGCTTTAGTTGTAAGTGCCCTCTCTGACAACCCAAAGCCCCAATACATCCAAAGTTCTCATCCTAGCTTTAATAGTAAACCCCTCTAGTTTACAATGTATATGGGAATTATGAGTGTGCCTCAAATCTTCTCTGGGATCCTTTTATATATAAGATATTTTCCTAATATTATTAGGAAAAGAACAATAGCATCATACTAAACTACTACTACTTGTATAATAAAAAAATCTAATAGGAAATTACTACTATTCGTACTAGAACAAGTAACTACAAAATAGGAAACAACTTTTCCCAAACCAATTAGATGTCTTCTTTGTGGGAATTGAGCCAAAATTCTAACAAATCTCCACCTTGGTTCAAATTCTCCACCTCATTATCAAATTTGGCTTTCTTCTTTGGTTAGTGCGATCGTTCCTTTTGGTCTTCTCATCTCATCCGCTTACTTTTCGAAGTAAGCTCATCTATTGATATAGTCACATACAATTCTTCATCTTTTAACGCATATAGTCTCCTCAATTTATCTCTCTCTAGAGGTACCGCGGGAACCTCCTCATCCATCCAAACTTCTTCCGTCATCTCTACCAGCTTGGATTCTTCAATTGTCTTGTAAGGCCTTGTGGCATCGGCACATCTTTGACGAAACTTTTCCAAAGAGAGAAACAATTCTCTCCATCAGATAATTCAATATCAATATCACCTATCTTTAGTGTTTTTGCCATTGGAACCAAGCTTTGATACCACTTGTTTGGATTTTACCTCTAAAATCCACGTACTCAATCTTAGGTAAAAAACACAAGCAAAACAATTAAATAGGCAAACTAAATAAAGAGTAAGAACACCAATAATTAATGTGGTTCGGCAACCTCTTTGTCTACATCCACTAACAAATCCACTGCTTTATTAATCTTCAACTACAACTTTAGAAGAGCAAAGTTGTCAAACTCTCACCCCCAAAGTCCCAATACAACAAAAGCTCTTAACCTACCTCTAGTTGCGAGCGTCCTCTCCGATAACCCAAAACCCCAATACACCCAAAGCTCTCATTCTACCTCTAGTAGTAAACCCTTCTAGTTTACAATATATATGGGAATTATGAATGTGCTTCAAATCTTCTCTAGGACCCCTTTATATAGAAGATATTTTCCTAATACTATTAGTAAAAGATCAACAACATTATACGAGACAACTGCTACTTGTGTAATCAATAATCTAATAGGAATTACTACTATTTCTACTTAAACAAGTAACTACGAAATAGGAAACAACTTTTCCCAAACCAATTAGAAGTCTTCTTTGTGGGAATTGAGCCAAAATCCTAACAAATCTCCACTTTGGCTCAAATTCTCCACCCCATCATCAAATTTGGCTTTCTTCTTTGGTTAGTGCGATCTTTCCTTTTGGTCTTCCCATTTCACCCACTTACTTCTCGAAGCAAGCTCATCTCTTGATATAGTCACATACAATTCTTTGTCCTTAAACACATCTAGACTCCTCAACTTATCTCTCTCTGGAAGTACCGCAGGAAGCTCCCCATCCATTCAAACTTCTTCCATCATCTCTAGCAGCTTGGATTCTTCAATCGTCTTGTAAAGCCCTTGTCACATCGGTACATCTTTGATGAAACTTTGCCAAAGAGAGAAACAATTCTCCCCATCAAATAATTCAATATCAATTTTTCCTATCTTTAGTGTTTTTGCCATTGGAACCAAGCTCTGATACCACTTGTTGAGATTTTACCTCTAAAATCCACGTACTCAATTTTAGGCAAAAAAACACAAGCATAACAATTAAATAGGCAAAATAAATAAAGAGCAAGAACACCAATAATTAATGTGGTTCTGCAACCTCTTTGCCTACATCCACCAACAAATCCACTGCTTTATTAATCTTCAACTACAACTTTAGAAGAGCAAAGTTATCAAACTCTCACCCCAAAGTCCCAATATAATAAAAGCTCTTAACCTAGCTCTAGTTGCAAGTGTCCTCTCTAACAATCCAAAACCCTAAAACACCCAAAGCTCTCATCCTAGCTCTAGTAGTAAACCCTTCTAGTTTACAATATATATAGGAATTATGAGTGTGCCTCAAATTTTCTCTGGGACTCTTTTATATAGAACATATTTTCCTAATACTATTAGGAAAAGAACAATAACATCATACTAGACTACTACTATTTGTACAATCAACAATCTAATAGGAAATTATTATTATTCCTACTAGAATAAGCAACTACAAAGTAGGAAACAACTTTTTCCAAACCAATTAGAAGTCTTTTTTGTGAGAATTGAGCCAAAATCCTAACAAGAATGACCAAACACAAGCCGTATCTGAATAAGTTTTATCGGGAGAACTCTTTCCCAAAATGATACAAGATACCATAATTCACATCATTCACTACCGAGCCAAGGCTAAAACTATGGTTGTTCGTAAATTCATTGTCTGGTCTCGCCTTTAGCTACTATACTAATATGCCAACCAACTTAGTACTATAATGGAATGAGATGGAGAACCTATTCCATGCCCAATTATATAGAACAAAGCCGAAAGTTTATTTTTCAGAGCAATCTAGGTTGGAGAAGAAGACAAGAGAGTTTATAGAAAACTTATTAAGCTAATTCAAGAGGCTCAAGAACCGATGAAAGATGGTGCTCCCATAAGCAGAATACCTCGAGATGGCCAAAAGAGGACTCTCTCTTGAATTCAGGAAGAAGTTCTAAGATATACTGTTTAGAGGCTTCTTTGAGCTGGCAACAGAGGTAGCTGAATATGAAGAGATTCTGAAGGAATAAATCAAGCAAAAGACTTTATCAAAAGGGATATACTGCTTGGAAGAAAATTAAGACTTGGGTATAGCAAAGGTAATTCGAGTTCGTTTGTTTCCTCTTTTTCATTTAAGGCTGAGCGTAAATATGAGTTCTAGAATTAAAGGAAGCTCTATGAAATGGGAAAGCAATATTCTTTTGATTTGTTTTAGGTTAATGATATTTTTGAATTCCTGTTAAAAGATAAGTTGATCACCCTATCGGCTAGTCATGTGCTACCAATGACCAATGATGTCAAACTTAAGGAGTATTGTAAATATAATTATATTTGGACTCTTACAACTAATGATTCTATAGCAGTCAAGAAAGTCTTGTAGGACAGAATCATTCAAAGCATATTAAAGTTCATAAAAAATCCACAAGAAGCGATACTGATTGATGAAGATCCATTCCCACCAATTACACGTGGGGGGAGGGGGGGGGGGGAGGACGGGGGGTTGACAACTATCAACTATAGACACCTTATTTTGTACCCTTAATTAATAAGGATCACCATTCTTAGTGGAGCTAATAAAAACAACTAAGACATGAATAATCAACTTCGAGAGACACCTTGTGACATTTTGCTATTGATGATTGAGACATGGAGATGATTTGTGATTTTTTTTTACGATTTAATTTTTCTCAAAATATGAGAGAAGATGATTGTTAAAAAGTACAATTTTTTTTTTCCAAAGTGCAAGTCAACTAAATGTCGTGCACTTATCTACCTAAATTAATAAGCAAATATTTGAACAGTTTTACCTGCAAGTGCACAACGTCAATAATAGCATAGTGTGCAAATGCGAGATCATTTCCACAGGGATTGGTGAATTTCGTTTTAGAATCAGTTTCGCAATATAAAACGATAGAAATAAATATTGAGTTTGAATTAATAATGATAAAGGCGTAGGGACTTGATATTCACCACTAATCATGCTACCACAACAAAACAATATGCCAATGCTTTACTCATACTATGATACCTAATGTTTGTCAACCTAAGAGCATGGTGTATACTCCTTAAGCTATTGATTTCCCTAAGCAACGAGTTAGGCATGGTGTATACTCTAACTCTTTTCTTTCTTAAGGGATTCAACATGGTGTATACTCAATTGTTCCTTAAGAGAGCCTAAGATCTGTGGAAATCGACAACCACATGAGACCTAGGGCATGGTATATACTCCTGGTTTCCCTTGTTTAACCCAAGAATCCGACGTGGATTTTTTTTGTTACTATTGTTAAACCCAGGATTCAGTCATCCAAATTGATTCAACTAACTAATCCATACCACATACATATGTCGATCAAGCAAACACACATGAGAAATTTAAATCAAAACAGGCATTAATCAAGTTAAGAATCACAACATAAATATCACAAAGGTGCCAATACTGAATTATTGAGTAAATATAATTAGGGCTTCAATCAAGCCCTTACTAAGAAGTTAGTTACACATGATTTCGATGTTGAACATCTTCATAAAGTAAAAATAAAGGGAGAAGAATAAACCTAAGAGAAGAGTCATCAATTCATCTCCATGGTCTCCCTTTCCAAGAACAAAAACTAAAACTAAAAAGAAGATTAAAAGTATTGTTTCTGTGTTTTACAAGCCTATTTATAAGGTTCTAAGGACACCTTGAAACCCTAATTTCCAAAACAAGACCCGAACTATTCTTTCCAAAATAGACTCTATCATTTTACTGCACGTGTGCGCTCGATCTCACGCTTTTGCACTCGAGCGCAAGGTTGCGCTCGAGCCTTCTATGTGTGCGCACGAGTGCTTGTGCGCTCGATCACATTCTTTTGTGCTCGATCACACTTAGCTACTTCAAAGTCTTCTAGATTTCTTCCTTTGAGTTCCAAAATGCCATTTTTTCTCCAAGAACCTATAAAAACATAGAAAACACAAAAATGAAGTAAAATAGAATAAAATACATAAATAAAGAGCTTAACAAATGTAAATTAAGGGGCTTAAATATGAATACTTAAGCACTTATCACTAAATTTCGGGCCTCATAGTTTATAAAATATTTAATATGGGAATTGGGTATTTAAATAACTAGTTAGGCCTATTTGATGTCTTTAATTTGGTATATTATGGGTTTAAATTGGTTAAGTATTGGAATTATTTTTATTTTTCTACCAAAACAGCCCAAAATAGACCTAGATCCACTCTTTCGACCATAGAATAGACAATACTTATTATTTTTGGCTCAAACTACTTCTATTGCAAGTTAGACTCCCATATCTTTTCACGAAGCCCAAGAACACTAAAATATAACTTCATATGAGCCCACATGGCTCGCTTGAAACTGGTTCTATAATCTTCTAATTTTATCAATGAATTTGAATAAGCTTTTCTTTGAAATTAGGATAAGAATTAATTTAATTCAAATTCTAATTATATATGATTTGCTTCTAGTCTTCTACTAATTTTAGGAGGACATTTCACATTCAACTCCTATACAAACTCTCTATCCATAGGGAACGGGGCATCAAGTAGCAATTCCAAGTTCTAATCTTTCGGAGCTACTTGTTCATCAAAATTGAGTTTTCTAAAAAAAAAAAATCTCTAAAGTATTAATTAATTTCAATTATTTGCTTTCAAATAGTTTATGAATCGGTAAGAGTTCACAAGCTATATCTCCTGTCACAATTCATCGACAATCAAAGCTCCCACGAATCATTCGAGTAATTGAATTCTTGCTTTTTTTGAGGGAACACTAAGAAGGACCACCACCCAAACTTGAAGAATCAATCGAATTGATCATGAGTCTCATGTTTTTGGACCTTTGAGGATAATCAGAATCATCTTCAAAGATCATCCAACATCAATATTACTTGCTTATTTGCATGCATTATACGAACTCACTGTTTTAATTCGATTCTCCTTTCATGCATGTTTGATGATTAGAAACAAATTTATTAGGTGCAATTGAATTTATTTGGGTGTTTGCACATTTGGAATAAACTCATAATCGAATTTGGAATCAGAAACAAACTAGAAAGGAGTGTAAGCACGATCTGGAGCTAAAGGCCAGTTTGGATTGGTGTTCACTGGTGTTCCAGAATTTTGTCTCCGATGTTATTGTTTCTTGAAATTTCTAATTTTTAATTGTTTTTACATGCTTTTGAGAATTAATATTAGAAAATTTGAGGATATTTTGAACATAATTAACATGCTTAATTGATTTAGAAACTTGTTTAAATTGATAAATCATCAAATTAGAGTTTATATTTATCTAATGGACTTCATATAATTCTTGATTTTAATCTTGTTTGGATGATTTTCTATGATAATGACACGATCATAAACTTTTTGAAAATTATATGATGATCACATGAATATAGTTAAAACCTAAAGTTAGGGTTTGAATTGATTCTTATCTTGCTCGGTCGATTTAATCTTGTTTTTTTTAGGGATAATTAAGATGATATGGATGTTGATTTGTGATGAGATAATTCTCCGGATTTTGTATGAGGATCAAAGCATGTTTAGGTCTACGGTTTATCTTCTCTATTTATTTCTTTCGTTTATCATGTTATTTATTTTTTCGATGATTATTTGTTCCATAATTTTCATTACATTCATCATGATTATATGCTGTATATCCTTTGTGCATGCTTGTCAAACTTAATTCAAACAACGAAAAAAGCAAATTTAATTAATCAAAACAAATTAAAATCCTTTGTGTAGTTGTTGAGGCTAGATCCTTGAGGTCTATGTGTTGATGGGGTGCTCTTCGAACCTTCATATTGCGTATCCAAAATTTAGATCAATATATCTATTTAATTTGGCAAGTAGCTAGATTTCTTGGATTCTTAAAACCAAATGGTAACTTCATATATGCAAATGATCCTTCAATATGTTCCTTTAGAAAAGTCCCTAAGGTTATGGGGAAGAAGAAAATTGAGTTGTCTCCAAAGAGTCTTAATTATTTAGGACTTGATCCAACAAGATAGATCTTATAATGGACTTCAATTGTTAAATGTTACTTTGCTTGAATAACCTCATGACCTGGCCAAACAAGCAGTAGTCTGAGAGCAATTTTTTTACTTATTTAATTGATCGGTCCCTTTTTATGTAAATAACATGTATTATTTTTATTTATGGGGTATGCCTCGTGTGTTTGTATTAACATGTGCTTTGATTTAATAAATTTCTTCTTTTATATTAAAAAATAACCTCATGCATAACTGCGATATACTCTTCTTACAAAGTAATACAGCCCAAAAACACGCACCAAATAAAAACTCGACACGTGGACAGCCTCAGACCAAAATAGCAAGGCGACACGCGGACAGCCTTGGTCCAAACAGCAGGATCTCCAGGATATCCCTACCTTTAGCATGTGGGCCACCTCGCTTCTATTGACAAGACTCGCCACTATCCCCGAACATCCCTGACTAGGCCTACGAATGCGAATCCAGATATAAATCTTCTTTAGGTGCCCAGCCATGCCCACTTGCAGAGGAGCAAGATCTTCGAGATCTCCCTGCCCTTAGCACGTGGGCCACCTCATCCCCAGAGCACTATAAAAGGACCTAGGTATACGCATCCAAAGAAGAAGAAAGGATCACATTTTTACATACCGAAAGCTCCACCATCCCTGTTCTTCTAAAAACTTGCACTAATAAAGGCATTGGACCGTCTCTGAAGGCATCCCCTCTCTCTCCTCCGGTGACTCTTTAGCTCACCTCACCGTCCCTGTGTAGATTCCCCCAAGGTTCTGCCTCCAACTCAGCAGCACATTTTTGGCAGCAACAGATTGGCGCCATCCGTGGGAAATCCTCCATCTCTCACTAACAGTAAAAGTGAAGAAGTCTAAATAACTCATTTGTTGCCATGCCACCTAAAAACACCACCAGGAATACCAGCAAGGGAGTGGCCGGGGCCAATACTCATACCCAACGGTCTGCATCAAGACCCTATGCTGTATTCGAATGAAGGTCCTCCGACGGCGGCCCATCGCCCCTTCCTAGGACCCAACACCCCCGTTGTACATAAGTCGACTCCCCAGATCTTTGAGAAGCCCCCGTGGCTTATCCCACTATGACTATGCTTCAAGTGCAGTTCATGGAACTCTTGTAACTAGTAACCTACCTCACCATCGAGGTCCACCGAGGGGCTCATCGACCCTCACTTACACCCCCTCGGCAGGATCCCGACCTCATATGCTCAGCTAGCCGCGGGCTCCCCGTCAACAATTGCTCCACGGTGGAGTCCTCCCCATCTCATGCTGTCAAATCCAAAAAGAGCCCCTCGTCTAGAAGTAGCCTCCGCCTCGATAGGCAAATAGAGGAAATAAAAGGAAGAATCAATGAAGCATGAAGTGTCGAAACCATGGCATCTTAGACATACTCAATGTCCAAGACCTGCCTTTCTCTCAAGAAGTCCTCGAGGCCCCACTCTTGCCAAACTTTTGAATGCCCCAGATCAAACCTTACAATGATTCCACAGACCCCCTGGATCAACTCTAGCACTATAAAATCACGATGATGCTCCACTGGCACTCCGATCCTGTAATGTGCCGAGCCTTCCTCCTGACACTCAAGAAGGCGATTGGAACGTGGTATTCTCGTTTAAAACCAGGGGGCATTAGCACATTCAATGAGCTAAGATACACCTTTGCATTTCATTTCTTTAGCAGCAAAGGGCCCAAGAAAATTTTGGAATCCCTATTCAACATCATCCAACTAAAGGGAGAAAGACTCCGACCCTACATCTCGAGGTTCAACTCCACTGCCTGAGAAATCCTCGACCTCGGCCCCGGTGTCTAGATATTGGCATTCAAAAATGGACTGAGATCGGGAATCTTCAGTTCCAAGCTCACTAGGTGACCACCTATTGACATGAATGAGATCCTGGCCCGAGCCGAGAAATACATGCTAGCGAAAGATGACCAGGCCTTCCGAAGAGAATGGGAAGGAGATGCAGACAAAAAGAGAAAGGACCTCACAAGCTCGCATCATGAACCCGTCAAACAATCTTTCTGCGAGGGAAGGCATAGGGCCCCCGGACCCTTTGAGAACTTCACCTCTCTCAATGCATCCAGAACCAACGTCCTGTTGCAAATCCAAGACAGGGCGATCCTATAGTGGCCCCCGAGACCGTTACGTCTCAACAAGGATCGAGGTAAGTGGTACCAGTTCCACAGAAACCATATGCACGACACAAAAGATTACCTAGCCCTGAAACACTAGATAGAGGCCTTTATCAATAGGGAATAGTTAAAAGAGTTCATCATCCCCCGATGGAAAATTATCGGAGCAGCCCAAAAAAAGTCTCGAGCGCCCGCCCAGTCGAAACGGGACGATTCGAATCGCCCAAAAGAATCCTGGGCCGAATCACGAGGGGCCCAACCAAAGAAACCCGAAGACTACCATGACCAAAATCATCAAAACCATCTGCAGAGGCCCCGCAGCCAAGGCACCTTAGGACACCGCAGAAAAACTTATGACCGGTCGGTGGCCTCAGTCACCGAACCCCAAAACCGAAGGAGGGCGGACAAAAAAATCACTTTCACTGACGAAGATCTAGAGGGGGTCTAGATCCCATATGATGATGCTGTGGTCATCTCCCTTCTCGTGGCTAACCACAAAATCAGGCATATCCTGGTTGACAACGGGAGTTTTGCTGACATCTTGTTCTACGACGCATTCCAACGAATGTAACTAGAAGATGCTCCGTTGGGGCTAGTTTTCACCCTGCTCTACCGTTTCTCAAGAAAGGTGATGAGAGTCGTAAAATACATCTTAATAGTACTTATTTGTTAGTATTTTAGAGTTGATCGAGGTTTGAATTACACTTTTATACCTTAATAACTCTAAAGTGATATTCTTAGATCATTGACTTATTTCGGTGCATTTTCAGGTATTGTGAGTTAAAAGAGATGGAAAAGCTATCACCACTTTAAGCACGAAACTTTTCTCTTTGATTTAATTAGAAGATTTTCTCTTAATCTGGTGATTGTATCTTTATCTTTGATATAAGTCTAGTCATGCTCTTCTTATGTCAAAATTGTTGGATGTGATTGAGTCCGGTAGATTTATCTTTTAGGGTTGTCCATTACTGCGATATTATTATTAAGATATATTGTCGTTTTTTGATAAATTTATAGGATAGGTCATGTGTGCTTAAATCGAAAGTAAAGAGTAATTCATATCAATTACATTAGGGTTTACATGTGCTTTAATTGAATATCTGCCAATTGCTTGTTTGGGATGTTAAACTTGCAATCGAGATAAAACAATTGAATCAAGGTTGGAATAAGGCAACAAACTTAGGGAGGATTCCCGGAACCTTGTTGTTTCTCTATTATATTCTTCAATCTGTTTACACAATTTCCTCATTATACTTTATTATCAAAACAGAAATTTTCTCACTTGATCTTTATCGCTCGTGTTAAGGTTTAAATTTTTCTTTGTAGTTCGCTTTTCCTCATGGGATTGACACCTCAACTATACACAATAACCACGTATTAGTTTGAGCATAATCAAATTTTGGTGCCGTTGCCAGGGAAACGCGCTTACATACAAGGAAGATTGTCAACTTTGAGATAAGACGGTAGTATTGTTCCTTTCTCTAAGTTTTGATTTTCTGATTTTCTTTTATTATTCTATTTTATTTATATCCCCTTTAACTCATTTGGTGTATGCTCAGACCGAGAGATTCACGAGGTAGATTCATTAAAGGACCTGAAATAGAGTTACACTCCCCTTCCTCGTTCGTTAGTGAAACCTCGCCTAGATCAAACCATAGTGTACACCCAAACGAGAACTAAGAGGATTTTGTTAACATGGCTGATAACCCCAATGAGAATGTTGCTAGGACACTTAAGGATTACTTGCATCCTAGCCGAACAGCTACACCATCATGCATCATGTTTCCAGGCAATACTCGCCATCAAGATTTTAAAATAGGGATGATACAATTAGTCCCAACATTTCATGGCTTGGAAAATGAAAACCCATATGTACACATTAAGGAGTTTGAGGAAGTAGTTGTGACTTTTCATAGTCAAGATGCAACTGATGATATCGTGAGACTCTAGTTTTTTCCTTTTTTCTTGAAGGATAAAGCTAAGAGTTGGCTATACTCGTTAAGGCCACGATCTATTGGGTCATGGAATGAGATGACCTAGGTCTTCTTTAATAAATACTTTCCTTAACATAAGACCAATGCTTTAAAAAGACAAATCTCCACCTTTGCACAAAAGGACAATGAGACTCTGTATCAGTTTTGGGAGAAATTTAAGGAACTGTTAAGTATGTGTCCTCACCATGGGTATGAGAATTGGTGTTTAGTGAGCTATTTTTATGAGGGACTTGCCTATAGAGAGCGCCAATTGATAGAGATGATGTGTAATGGTGAATTTTTGCAAAAAGATCCTGATGAGGCCATAGAATACCTCAATGAGCTTGCTGAAAAAGCTCACACTTGGACTGGACCTAGTGCTACTGAAAGCACAAATAGGTCACGACCTATAGGAAACCAAAGTGGTGGTGGAATATACCATCTTAGGGAAGAAGACAACCTAAAAGCTAAGGCCGATATGCTCACTAGGGAGTTAGATGCATTAAAAACTAAATGCTCAAAACTAACACACGTGGCTAATTAAGCCGAATCTTTGGAACCATGTTTTGTGTGTGGTGGGGTAGACCATCCCGCCCAAGAGTGCCCCATATTTGTTGATATGAGAGGGATGTATGAGGAACAATGTAATGCCTTAGGCATGTACAAAAAGCCTCTTGCACCCTTCTCTAACAGCTATAATCCGGGATGGTGCAATCACCCCAATTTTAGCTGGAAGTCTGAAAACTAGCAGCTTACACAACCCCTTAGATCATACCCTGCACCATATCATGCACCCTCATCCTCTAGGAGTTCTTTAGAAGACACCTTGCATGCTTTCATTGAGGCATAGGGTAAGACAAATCAAAGGTGTGAACCATTAATCACACAGGTTATAGAAGAGAATAAGGAAATAAGGAGCCAAGTGTCCAAATTAATGGGCTCCTTGAGTGTGAACGAGCGAGGTAAGTTCTCTTCCCAAGCTCAATCCACACTCCATGGTCAACACATAGCACAAGAAAATTGATAGGATCTTAAATATCCATATTTAAGCCCCTTAATTTACATTTGTTAAGCCCTTTGTTTACGTATTTTATTCTATTTTACTTCCTTTTTGTGTTTTCTATGTTTTTTTATAGGCTTGTGAAGAAAAGAAAGCATTTTGAAGCTTTAAAGGAAGAAAACTAAAGATCTGGAAATAGCTAGTATGATCGAGTGCAGAAGCACCCATGCGTTCGAGCACAGAAGCATGCGATCGAGTGTACACGCACAGAGAGGCGGATGAGCCAGTTTTGGAAAGATTTCTTCCAGACCTATTTTGGAAATTAGGGTTTCGAGGCATCTTTAGAACCCTATAAATAGACTTGTAAAACACAGAAACATGATCTCCCTTTTTAGGAGCTTATCTCCCTTTTAGTTTAGTTTTTGTTTGGGGAGGCCAGAGGCCAAATGAGCCCGGAGGAGAGATTGTGGAGACGAATTGACGACTCTTCTCCATAGTGTTTTTGGGTTTCTTCTTTCCTTTGTTATTTTAATTTATGATGTTGTTTAGCATCACAACTATGTGTAACTAATTTTCTAGTAGGGCATGGTTGAAGCTCTAATTACATTTAACCAATAATTCAATATTGGCGCCTTCGTAATACTTATGTTGTGATTCTTAATTTGATTAATACCTATTTTTATTTAAATTCCTCATATGTGTGTGTTTGATCAACTTATGCATGTGGTATGGATAAGTTAGTTGAATCAATTTGGATGACCAAGTCCTGGGTTCAACAATAGTAACAAAAGATATCCATGCTGGATTCTTGGGTTAGCCAACATGGGAAACCGGGAGTGGACCAAACTCTAAGCCCCGTGTGGTTCTCGATTTCCACAGATCTTATGCTCTCTTAAGGAGCAACTCAGTATACACCATGTTGAATCCCTTAAGAGAGAAAAGAGTTAGAGTATACACCATGCATAACTCATTGCTTAGGGAAATGCATAGCCTAAGGAGTGGACTAAGCCCTTAGGTTGACAACCAGTAGGTATTCATAGCATGAGTAGAGCACTGGCATATTGTTTTGTTGGGGTAGCATGATTAGTGGTGGATACCAAGTCCCTATGCCTTTATCATTATTATCTAAATCTAATAAATATTTCTATCTATTTTTACTTTGTGAAATTAATTCTAAATTGAAATTCACCAATCCCTATGGAAATGATCTCGTACTTGCACACTATGCTACTATTGACCGTGTGCACTTGCAAGTAAAATTGTATGATTATTTGCATATTTATTTAGGTAGATAATCATCTAACACAAATCTGAAAGATGTGAATGCCATTGTGACATGAAGTGGTAAGTCATTACACATCCCAACAACAAACAAATCCGAGAATGTGGAAAAAGGTCAAGGTAGTAGTGATACCGAACTGCTCAAGGACCCTGAGGTTACCAAGAGCCCTGTTAAGGCACCATTCCCTCAAGCCTTAAAATCAAACAAGAAAAATCTGGACCTAAACAATGAAATCCTAGAGAACCTAAAGCAAATAAAACTTAATCTTCCTCTTTTGCATGTGATTAAACAAGTTCCTACCTATGCAAAAGTTCTCAAGGATTTATGAACCATTAAGAGGAAGCACTATTGAAAGAAAACAGCATTCCTAACAGAGCAAGTTAGCGCTTTAATTGAGCAAAGGATTTACCCTAAATACAAGGATTTTGGTTGTCCAACCATTGCATGTAGCATTGGAAATCATGAGGTTGGACAAGCATTGCTAGATTTAGGAGCTAATGTAAATCTGATGCCATTTTCTATTTATGTATAGCTGGGTTTGGGAGAAATCAAACCAACCGCTGTGGTATTGCAATTGGCTGACCATTCATTCAAAGTACCCTGGGGTGTGGTAGAGGATGTTCTAATTCAAATTGATAAATTTTATTATCCTATTGATTTCCTAATCCTTAATACTACTTCTGCTGTTGACACTAACTCTAAAATTCCTTTGATTTTGGGTAGACATTTCCTTGCCACTGTAAATGCTCTAATTAATTGTAGGAATGGACTCATGAAGCTATCCTTTAGAAACATAACCCTCGAGGTGAACATCTTCAATGTTGCAAAACAGCCCGAAGATGAGGACGAGAACCACCAGTTATACATGATCGAGTCACTCATCGATAGGGGAGTTTCCATAGCTCATGATTTTGATCTTCTTGAGTATTTTCTTGTTAATTCTAAGTTTGATTCAATTAATGATAAATATGATATAACTGATATTTGTGCTATTTTTGATAAATCACAGGATTATGGCACTCGAGCATGGCAACCGAAGTTTGAGGAGTTGCCCGAAAGAAGCGAGAAACAAATCCCCTCAAGTGTGGAAGCACCCAAAGTTGAATTGAAGCCACTACCTAATGGTTTGAAGCATGTTTTCCTCAGTCCAAGTGATACTTTTCCTGTTATTATCTCATTTGAGTTGTCTGAGTCTCAAGGTGAGAAATTAATTCGGACCTTAAATAAACATAAATCAGCCTTAGGTTGGAGTATGGCTGATTTAAAAGGTATTAGTCCCCTGATCTATTCTCATAAGATAAATTTGGATGAAGGAACTAGTCATCGTAGAGACCCCCAACGTAGGCTTAGCTCCACTATGAAAGAAGTAGTGAAAAATGAAATGTTGAAACTATTAGATGCAGGAATTATATATCCCATAGCTGATAGTAAATGGGTAAGTCCTACATAAGTAATTCTTAAAAAGTCCGGTGTCATTGTGGTAAAGAATGACCTAGGAGAGTTAGTCCCTACAAAACTTGTGACTGGGTGGCGAATGTGCATTGATTATAGAAAATTAAATGCTGTTACCCGAAAAGACCATTTTCCACTCCCTTTTATCGATCAAATTCTTGAGTGTGTAGCTGGTCATCCTTTTTATTGTTTCTTAGATGGTTATTCTGGTTATTATCAAATTGAAATTGCATTAGAAGACCAGGATAAAACCACTTTCTCTTGTCCTTTTGGCACTTATGCTTTTCGTAGAATGCCATTTGGATTGTGTAATGCACCTGCCACTTTTCAACGTTGCATGATGAGCATTTTTAGTGACATTGTTGAAAATTGCATGGAGGTTTCTATGGATGACTTAACTGTTTTTGGATCTTCATTTGATGCATGCTTATTAAATTTATAGAGAGTTTTAATTCGTTGTGAGGAGAAGGAATTAGTCTTAAATTGGGAAAAATGCCATTTCATGGTACCTTCGAGTATTATCTTTGGGCATATTGTTTCTTCTAAGGGGATAGAGGTTGATCAATCTAAGATTGAATTAATCTCTAAGTTGCCTACACCTAAAATAGTAAAGGATATGAGATCCTTTCTAGGTCATGTTGGTTTTTATAGGAGGTTCTTACAAAACTTTTCCAACATATCTAGACCACTATGTGCCCTCCTAGTTAAAGATGCCCCATTTGAGTGGACATAATCTTGTCAAGAGGCCTTTAAAATGCTGATTGACAAGCTTACTTCAGCACCCATAATGCAGTCACCTGATTCGACTTTACCTTTTGAAATAATGTGTGATGCTAGTGATTTTGTTGTAGGTGCTGTTCTTGGACAGCGAAGGGAGGGGAAACCTTTTGTCATTTACTGTGCTAGTAAGACTCTAAATAGTGCTCAAATGAATTACTCCACTACTGAAAAAGAATTGCTAGCTGTAGTATTTGCTTAGGAAAAATTTTGTGCTTATTTAATTGGTTCTCCTATTCTTATTTTCACAGATCATGCAGCCCTCAAATACCATCTTACAAAGAAGGATGCTAAGGCACGACTAATACGGTGGATCCTACTCTTATAAGAATTTGACATCACCAGACAAGAAAGGAGTAGAGAATGTAGTGGCTGACCATCTCTAGAGGCTCACATTTGAGGACACCTCTGACGACATGCCAATAAAGGATGATTTTCCCGATGAGCAATTACTCTCTATTATTTCTCTACCATGGTTTACTCATATCGTGAATTATTTGGCTACCGGTGAGGTACCAATGGATTGGAGCGCTCAAGACAAGAGGAAGTTTTTGAATAAGGTATGTAATTTTTATTGGGATGACCGCTATCTTTTCAAGTACTGCCATGACCAAATTTTAAGGCATTGCATCTCTAATGAAGAGATTGCCATTATCTTGGAATTTTGTCACTCCCAAGCTTGTGGAGGCCACTTTTCAATGCAAAAAACCACTACAAAAATTTTGCAGTATGTATCTTATTGGCCTACCTTGTTTAAAGATGCAAACATCTATTGTCGCTCATATGAAAAGTGTCAGAAGTTAGGAGCTGTGTCTCATCGTAATATGATGCCCTTAAACCCAATTTTAGTGATTGAAATCTTTGGTTGTTGGGGCATTGATTTTATGGGACCATTTTCTCCTTCGTTCGAATATAAATATATCATTGTGGAAATAGATTATGTGTCAAAATGGGTAAAGGCAGCAGCTTGCCGAAGCAATGATAATAGAACGGTAATTAAATTCCTAAAAGAAAATATGTTATCTCGATTTGGTACACCATATGCTATAATTAGTGATCGAGGTACACATTTTTGTAACCGTTCTTTTGAAGCTTTGATGAGAAAATATGTGGTGTTACATAAGATCTCTACTGCCTATCACCCTCAAACAAGTGGACAAGTAGAACTTGCAAATAAAGAAATTAAACAAATTCTAGAAAAAACGGTTAACCTGGATCGCAAGGATTGGTCTTTGAGACTAGTTGATGCGCTTTGGGCTTACTGTACAGCTTTCAAAACCCCTTTAGGTATGTCACCATATAGACTTGTTTTTGGAAAGCCTTGCCACTTACCTGTGGAGCTCGAGCATCGAGCTTATTGGGCCATCAAGTCTTTCAATTTTGACATAGGAGAAGCGGGTAAGCTTAGGAAATTTCAGTTGACCGAGTTAGAAGATTTGAGAAATGATGCTTATGAGAACTCTAGAATCTATAAGGCAAAAATGAAAGTGTTTCATGATAAAAATGTTTTGAGGAAAACATTCCAGCCTAATGATCGGGTGTTCTTATACGATTCTAGACTCCATAAGCATCTTGGAAAACTTCGGTCGAGGTGGACTGGTCCTTTTGTAGTGAAGAATGTTTTTGCAAAAGGGGCGGTCGAAATAAAGGATACTAGAGATGGTTGGATCTTTAAAGTAAATGGTCAACACCTTAAAATCTTAATTGAAAGGCAAGATCCGAAAGTGGAAGACATTCCACTCATGGATCTAGTCTATTCACCTTGACCACACCACATAAGTATATATTTATTTATTTTTGTTTTGTTTTGTTTGTAATTAAGTTTATTTCAAATTTTTAGTTTTAAGTTTAATTTAATCTAATTCTTAGTTTAAGGGTTATTTTTATTAATTTTATTTTCATGTTTATTTTATTTTTTTTCTCTCCAAAAAACAAGGTGTTTTATTTTGAACTAGGGCCAGTGTGCGAGCTGCGGCCCAACAACTTCGCGCCTAGGCCCGGTCCACAGTGCCTCGCCCCTAGCACACACACCAGCCCATGCCGTGCCCCAGCCCCTTGCGCATTGCAGCGCACAGCAGCATGCCAAGCACGCCTACGCCACAGCAGCCGCAGTGCACATAAGTTAGAGCTGCGGCGCACACCCGTGTTTGCCCCTTAAAAAGCCTAATCCTGCACTACATTCTTCATTTCCAACTTTACAAAAATAGAGCACACACTCTCTCTCTCATCCTCTCTCCAAAAACCTCCTTTACCCAACTCTTTTTACTTAAAATTTCTTGGTTCTACCATCATTTCTTGGAGGATTTAGCATTAATATTGCATATTTTGCTAGAAATTTCTCCAAAAAGCTTGGTTCTAAGAGGATTTTGGGTTCTTCAAGAAGATTTCAAATTGGTGGGTAGTCTTTCTTCTCTCTAATTATGGGCATCAAGTAAGATCAATTTCTTCTCTTTGTTGTTCATTTATGCTGTTTGGGTGATTGATTTTAAATTAGTTCTATTGTTCTATATATTTGATTCAAATGGCACCTAAAACTAAGAGATCAAGGGGGAAACAAGCTTAAGAGTATGATGAGAGAAAATTTGTTAGTTTTGAGGCTAGTGAAAGATATGTGAGGATGATACAGGCTAGGAAACCCATCCCTGAGAGAGGATTCAACATCACAGAGAGGGGAAACCATATTTGTTTAGAATGATTATTGATTGGAATTGGGGTACATTTGCTAGACAACCATCTCATTCCCTAACAAATGTGGTTAGAGAATTCTATGCTAATGTAGAAGAACATTGGAATGGTAAAGTGAGGGTGAGAGGAAAAATAGTTTCTTTTAGCAGCACATCTATCAATAGATTCTATGGGCTACTTGACATAGAAAATAGTGAGTATATTGCATATGCGTCTAATATTAATTATGAAGAGATTTGCAATACTCTCTGTATTCTAGGCACAACATGGAAAATAATGGGTGATACCCCTATAACCTTGCCCGGTACTTCTCTGACTGCCAATGCTTGGGCTTGGTAATATTTTGTATGTCAGAGACTGATGCCTGCTACACACTATAGTGACCTTACTATTGAGAGAGCTGTTCTGATTTATGCCATTTTGATGGGCATGACCATTGATGTGGGCCAAATCATATTCAATTCTATCATATATACTGTGTGACAAAAGCTTGGATTGTACTTCCTTCATTAATTACCTAATTATGCATCCAAGCTAACGTCCAGTATAGTCTTGATGAGGAGGCCTAGCAACCCAAAAAGCCCATCGATGATGGCATGCTCACACTGATTAGAGCCTCAAGGCTGTCCGCTCCGGGAGAGAGAGTAGCGATTGCTGCCCCCCTCCTCCCTCTAGGCATTTCACTGTCGCAGAGTTCCTTGAGCATTTAGAAATTCATTTTGACGAGCATCAGAAATTGTTGCATAATAGGTTTGATTGTTAAGAACGATTCTTGGCTAGGCAAGCTGATTATCAAACAGGGGTATACTCTTCGTTTGGTCAAATGTACCAACACCTTGCCTCTACTACTGGTTGTGACATGGATCACTTTCCCACTTTACCACCTTTTCCGGGTTCATCTTTTGATCCAACTCCAGAGGAAGGTGAAGAGAATGAAGAAAATGAGGAAGAGGATGAAGACATAGAGGATTAGTTTTGGGCTATCTCTTGTTTGTCTACTTTTGTTTTTATTATCAGAGGACTGTACTAACGCTTATTGTGTATTCTTTTTCCTTATTTTATTTTTTGTATTTTATTTTCGTTTTAGTATTTATTTCCCTTTCATGTGTTAACCTAACATACGATGGGAATCTTAATGTTACACCGCAATTGCTTTCTTCTTGTTTGTTTTGTTCTATGTTCTAGATCAGAATTTCAACAGGACGAATGGCTTAAAGTTCAAATGGTGGTGCACAATTTTCAGCTTCTGTGCACTTTTGCTTACAAAGGGAGTTTCCTTTACCTTTTCTTTCACATCGAGGTCAATGCAATTTTTAAGTTGGGGGTGGAGGAAACGTATTTTTTTTTTCATTGAACTGCTTGGTGTCATTTTCCCTTTTTTGTTGTTTTTTAGCATGCTTTGTTTAAGCCTTGTAGTTAATTCATGCGTCAATGATATGAGCTTAATTGAGATAGCATACAGCATTTAGAATATGTTAAATCTTGCTTCGGTATGAGAATAATTTAAGTGTCAACCTTCATTTGGTTTGAGACTCTAGTTTGTGGTAAGATTGCATGATTAGTCTAAAACATTTAGAGAAGTTTTATGTGTGATTGTTTTGTGAATACTTTTGTGGTCTCGACAAGCTCTAGAACTTATTTGATAATCACTTGAGGCAAATTCCTAGAATGCACATTGCTTAGGATATGATATAGGCCATTTTTGCACCGTTTACACCTTTCAAACTTACCCTTGCTATATTTATCGCTAGTCACCCGTCTGAGCCTGCTCTTGTAAAAGAATTTGAGCCTTGCTTCTTTCGATAACCCATTTACTTACCTTTATGAGCCTAAAAATATTTTATCCTTACCTTTCTTTATAAAGAACTTAGTTATACACATTTTTTTAGAAGCATTTAAGAGGAGTAAGGATGGAAATATGAAAAATATTACTACCATAACCCAAGTACATTAAAGGAGATAAGTTGGGAGTTGTGGAAAAGAAAAGAAAAAAAATGAAAAAGAAGGTAAATGGTCTTATGCCAAAAAAAGGAAGTGAATTATGGCAAAGAAAGAAGAAAAGAAAAAAGAAGAAGTGGTGATTCACTGAGAAAAATGCTCGAAAAATGGTTGAAATAGTTGGGTGTTGAAGTAAGGTTATCCAGTGCTTAAAATAGGTTGTGTTTAAAACTAAGAGATTAAGTTCTTTTACTTGTTGAATCCTTCCCTTTCTTTCTTAACCTTTACCTTAGCCTAACATTATAAGCTTATTAAAAACTTATTGATCCAAGGTGGTGTGATTTTTTTACGATAGTGGAGAGTGATTTGAAAAGTGAGCTTAAGGAGCTTGTTTTTATGATTGATGTCACACAAATTAATATATTTTAGAGGCCAAGACTTGTATTCATGAATGTTATGCATAAAATCATCCAGGTGTTCGGATTAATGGATTGTGGTAAGATGGATGTTAAGAGTCGATAACAATTTTAAGATTGATGCTTGGATTACTTTTGGACTTGGGTGATATTTAATGATTCTATATGCTGTGTATTATGTGCAATTTCAAAGACAAAAAGTGAATTGCTCTTGGTTTAACACTAGCATTACTTTACTTTGTTTTGATTCCTACCATAGAATTCATCTCTTGTTTTCGCTTGAATTGCTAGGGACTAGCAATAAGCTAGTTGGGGGTTATAATGATAGTCATAAAATGCATCTTAATAGTACTTATTTGTTAGCATTTTAGGGTTGATCGATGTTTGAATTACACTTTTATACCTTAATAACTCTAAAGTGATATTCTTGGATCATTGACTTATTTCGATGCATTTTCAGGTATTGCGATTTAAAAGAGATGGAAAAGCTATCATCGCTTTAAGCACGAAGCTTTGATGCATACTGAAGTGAAGGCATGAATACGGAAGGATAAAACGAAGAGAACCTCCACCAACCAGTGTGCGCCGTGGCCTCTAGAAGCTTGTCTAAAAGAACCTCAAAGGCCACCAGTGTGCGCCACTGCCTGGATTAGGTAGGGTCGTGGCACAAGTAAGTGTGAGCCGCGGCGCGTACACGAACTTCTGTTTTCCTAATTAGGGCTTTAGTTGATTGTTTAGACCCAAAACACCCATGGACCTTGTGTATTATAAATAGATCACTTAGAGTTTGATAAAGGAGATCATTAAGGCTGGAAAACACAAGAAGGCTGCTTATTCTCCTTCATCAAAGTGTTCAAGCATGAGGCCCATGGCTAACTAATCTCTAAGCAAGGTGAAGGGATGAATCCCTAGGTGTCGTTGTTCTTATTTTCCATTATTGATTCAGTTGTAGTTTGGATTTATTGTCAAAACATTGTTATGATTTATTCTTTGATTTAATTAGAAGATTTTCTCTTAATTTGGTGATTGTATCTTTATCTTCGATATAAGTCTAGTCATGAGGTTCTTATGTCAAGATTTTTGGATGTAATTGAGTCCGGTAGATTTATCTTTTAGGTTTGTCCATTACTGCGATATTGTCGTTAAGATATATTATCGTTTCTTGATAAATCTATATGATAGGTCATGTGTGCTTAAATCGAAAGTAAAGAGTAATTCATATCAATTACATCAGGGTTTACATGTGCTTTAATTGAATATCTGCCGATTGCCTGTTTGGGATGTGAAACTTGCAATCGAGATAAAATAATTGAATCAAGGTTGGAATAAGGCAACGAACTTAGGGAGGATTCTCAGAATCTTGTTGTTTCTCTACTATATTCTTCAATCTGTTTACACAATTTCCTCATAATACTTTATTATCAAAATATAAATTTTCTCACTTGATCTTTATCGTTCATGTTAAGGTTTACATCTTTCTTTGTAGTTCGCTTTTCCTGGTGGGATCGACACCTCAACTATATACAATAACCGCGTATTAGTTTGAGCGTAATCAAGGGGCGATGTTTGCTGAGGGCAGCATAGTTCTCTTGGTCACCACGGAAATAGCTCCGTAAGCAACCACCATGTAGGGCACTTTCCTGGTCATCAGGCAGCCATTGTCTTACAACATGATCCTTGGCACACCCACCCTCAACAAACTCAGAGCGGTCGTCTCCACATACCACTTAAAAGTAAAGGGTAAAGGAACAACATAAAGCAATGTAGAGACAAATTGAAAACAAGTATGATAGGTAGACACGAGGTTACCACTCTCTATAGAAGACTCCGGGCACGGGGGGCAGATACCGCGCCTTACCAATTCCTCATTATCGTAGAAGACCTCCACGTCCAGGGGCACAGCCACTATGGCGTTCACCATCTCCTGCTCATGATGAAGAAGGCTTGGCTTCTTGCATTTCCCTACCCAATCATAGCTCCACAAGAGTGGAATGTCGAAGTCACTTCCAGCCCGGACGAAGAAGAAAGACTTCTTCCATCTTTTGATTGAAGAAGACGTCTTCTTCAGCAGTCTCTTCCTCGCTCGAGTCCTGATCACAACCCATCCGGTTTGGCCATGTTTACTTATCTGGAAGTAGGCCTTGAAAACATCAAGGTTCATCAACCCCCCCCCCCACTTCCGAGCAAACGCAGATAAACACAATTATCAACCTTACTGAATTCGGCACCAACTGGCACAAAGCCACGTCAAAATACCGAAGCACGGCACAGAAAAAAAGATACAGAGGGAAGCGAAGCCCGGCCCTCATGTGTTGTTCATACACAAACAGCTCATAGGGCGCGCACTCAATAGGGCCTCGCAAGCCCTCTCCCCTACCCTGGCAAACCTAAGGTTGTATTCGTTTGAAATACGATATGATTTTCAGATCATCTTGAGATCCTCCTCCCTGAGCTGGTTGGGAACAACGTTCATGGCAAAGTCCCACTGTACTCTCTCCTCCATGGCCATGGCCCCTCTAATGTTTAGCAAGGCCACATCCACGTCAGAGGAGGAGTCTCCTCTGTACTCCTCAACTGTAGATATGTAGGGCACCATAGCTAAAGGTCCCTCTTTGACCTCGGCTCTTTCCAAGGTCTCACTCATGGAGGAGGACGTGTCTGACCCCGTCTCCTCAGAAAAAGTACTACTACTACTATTGCTACTACTCTTACTACTACTAAGCCAATCTCAGTAACCATCTATTGAAGACATGAAGAACGGGAGAGTGAGACTCACCTAAAAAATAGGTAGCACTTCCTCCTTAGCAAGATGCTTCGACACCACAATCTGAGCGCCCACACTAAAAGTGGTTACCAAGCCGAGGCTTCCACCTTCCACCAAACCCTTCTTCACCAGGAATGCCATGAACGTCGAGTACTCTCGAGCTTCCAAAAATGAGGACAAATACTCTCAAAATCTATAGCATGAGGACGAGCACTTTCAAACTTTCTCTCTAAAAAACTTTCAAGAGTAGGAGTGAAGAAGGATGGGAGGAAAAGCCCCCTTATATAGGGAAAGGAGGCGCGGTGAACAAGGCAAATTAAAACGAGTGAATGGAAAAGTATGGCATTTGGGATGCTCGAGGCTACTTTCGCGTTCTCCAAAGAGCCCGCCGCCGCAAATAAAGCGGCATTGGTCCGCCCTAGGCACCGTTTCATTCCCCAAGAATGCCAAATATCAATGAGCATCGTCATTTTTATAAAATACGGCTATGCGAATTCAATAAATCTGACGCAAGCCACATGTCAAGAAAATGATCTAAAAAATGATTAAAAAGAGTTGTGTCTCAAAGGACTCAGAAGCCCAAAAACATCCAGAGGTCCTTCAAGAAGCTCAAGAAAAAAGACAACTCAAGGCACCCTTCTTGGGCCTAAAAAGCAAGAAGCCCAAAAGTCCACTTGGAACTCAAGATCTCCAAGGTCGAGCATATTGACTGCTTCTCATATGCTCGGCTCAATGTCTCCAAGGCCAAGCATATTGGTTGCTTCTCATATGATCGGCTCAATGTCTCTAAGGCCGAGCATATTGATTGATTCTCATATGCTCGGCTAAAATGTCTTCAAAGCCGAGCATATTGACTGCTTCTCATATGCTCGGCTCAATGTCTCCAAGACCGAGCATATTAACTACTTCTCATATGCTCGGCTCAATGTCTCCAAGGTCGAGCATATTAACTGCTTCTCATATGCTCGGCTCAAATGTCTCCAAGGCTGAGCATATTGGCTGTTTCTCGTATGCTCGGCTTAAATGTCTCCTAGGTTGAGCATATTGGCTACTTCTCGTATGCTTGACTCAAATGTCTCCAAGGCTGAGCATATTGACTGCTTTTCATATGCTCTACTCAATGTCTCCAAGGCCGAGTATGTTGACTGCTTCTTATATGCTCAGCTTAGTGTCTCTAAGGCCGAGCATATTGACTGCTTCTCATATGCTCGGCTCAAATGTCTCTAAGACTGAGAATATTGACTACTTCTCATATGCTTGGCTCAAATGCCTCCAAGGCCGAGCATATTGACTACTTCTCATATGCTCGGTTAAATGACTCCAAGGCTGAGCAAATTGCCTGCTTCTCATATGTTCGACTCAATGTCTCTAAGGCCTAGCATATTGAATGCTTCTCATACGCTCGGCTCAATGACTCCAAGGCCGAGCATATTGACTGCTTCTCATATACTCAGCTCAACTGTCTCCAAAGCCAAGCATATTGGCTGCTTCTCATATACTTGGCTCAATGTCTCTGATGCAATGAAATTGACACTAGCAAGTGCACTAATCGTTCAAGTAATAAAATGATGAGTAAATATCGTTCCCAACGAAGACTGAACAAATACTACAGAAATTATGACTCAACTCTTACTGTTATTTGAGCAAATGAATAATTTTAGGAGAAAAGTTTACTAACAATTAACTAAAGGGAAAAACAGAACGCAATAATAAATAACGGAAGATTTGCAAACTTTGGAATGAAGACTCTTATGAACTAACGTGCTAAGGACTTGACTTCACCTAAACCATTATTGATAAGAGTTTTGAATGGACAAGTTTTGTTTAATACGTTTTTCAAGATGGTAGAACCCCCAATATATTGGTTATCCATATTCCAGGTCTAACAACAATCTCAAGAATCATCAATTTCAAATATCCATATTTCAGGTCTATTCTAGACTAATTCAACTTAAGAAGCATTAAGTTCAATGGAATTCCTTTCAGTTAAATCTCCCTATTCAGTTACAATTTAAACGGACCACATGAACTTCCTAGAATCCCTATTCGATTGCTTCTATGTTTTACCCTTGCTTTGCATAGATAACAATCCAACATCATATTTATTAATTCAACCATTCATAAAGCACAGCTTTTCTATTCGACGCATCACCATGCCTAAAGAAAGAATAAAAATAATAAACAGCATTAAGAACAATAAATCACACTTTTTGGAAAGCAAAGTAAATTTCAACTTGTCCAAATAGCAACTCAAGACATAGGTTTAGGATTCATCTATCCTTAACACAAAAATATCTACTCCATAATAATATTCAAACAAACTATGTTCATATCATAAAACATCAACATAACTAGATAAGAATAATACAAAACCAGAGAAGAATGATTAAAAGTGTTTGAGTAACCTCCAAGAGTGTCTCCAACTCCCCTTTTGCGTCTCGTCTCCTCCAAATTCTGTTTTTTTCTTCAACAGCCACGCTTGTCTTCTTGTTCAGCTAGGGTTTCTATTTATAATATTTAAAATCCGTGGGCCAGCGCTGCAGCGCCAATTTCCCAGCACTGCAGCGTCGAGACATATTTCGAACCCTAGTCAGAGCTGCAGCGCCAACTTTCCAGCGCTGCAGCTTTGAGTTTCTGTCCAAATTATTCTATTCGTGCCAAATTCCAGCGCTGCAGCCTTGAGTTTTTGTCCCCCTTACACATTTTGCCCTTCCAGTGCTCCAGCAAGTGTTTGCACAGTAGATTTCCAAGACTTAGCATTGATCATTTAACTAAAACAACTATTAGTGGAATAAAATAAACTCAACTAAAAATTGCTAAAAACACACGAAACACAATTCAAATGCTTAATATCAACAGCAAAAACGTGCCTAAAAGAAGTATAATAACATGATTTATTCAGAGTTATCACACCCCCTGTTGTGAGTTTTAAATTACTCGCAAGCGCACGAGTCGTTTGCAGTATAGCGTGTGCAAGTGCGAGGTCGAATCCACAGGGAATTGCGTTGTGAAAATATAATTTAATCTAAATTAACTCTATCTTAACCTAGTTCCGAATTTTAAATGATATTTGCAAAATAAATTAAAACTAAATTAAATTGATTTAAAAACTAATAAAAAGCACTAAGGTTTCCGAATCCACCCCACCGAAGTTAAGCATATATGTTCTAAAAATATAGCCTATCAAAACATTCAATGAATCCAACTATAAGACAAAAAACAAAGAATATCCCAACTAAACCAAAAGCACCCGATGTATCCGCTCTTAACAAATCACAAAGGGAATCCAATTTAATCGAAAAGCATTCAATGTATCCATCAGATGAAACACAAAGAAAATCCAACAAACAATTTAAACTCAATCAATTATAAGATTAACTCAAATAATTGACAGAACATTTATACTAAAAATTGTCAGATTTGTACAAGCAAATCTGAACTACTACGCCAAACAACGGCGGGGCTTCATCTTCAACCTTAGCTGAAGAGTCTAGCCACTCATAACTATAAAACTATAATAAAAAGTGCTAAACATTTAAACTAAAACAACTGAATATAAAGAAATAAATAAACAACTTTACATGGGAGAAATTCCACTCGCTGACGGGCGGCGCTTCCCCTCGTGGTAGCAATGCCTTCGGGATCCACCAAAATGCTGGCGGAAGTCCACCGGTAAACACCAAAGTGGCTTAGGAATTGTACATTGAATTATGAAGCCAAATGGTGTTTATATAGGGGAAGTCACGGAGCACTGTAGGTTTCAGATTCGATGTGGGATACTGGCCCGAGTGCGCTCGATCGCAGTGTGGTGCGATCGATCGCAGGTACGATCGATCGCATGTCTTGTGCGCACGATCTCATGTGCGCTCGATCGCAGATGCACTGAACTTCAAATATTTCGATGTGGGATGTTGACCATGCGCTCGTTCGTAGGCAGGTGCGCTCGATCGCATATCTCGTGCGATCGATCGCAATGTCTCCAGAAGCTTCAAATCTCTTGAAATGCTTCATTTTCTCCACAAAGCTGTAAAAACACACAAAACACAAGAAAAACGTAAAATAAAGTAAAATACTACTAACTAAGAGCATAACAAATATAAGTTAAGGGTCTAAAATATGCAATATTTTAGACTCATCACCCCCAAACTTACATTTTTGCTAGTCCTCGAGCAAACTAGAACAAAATCCTAACACACACATCATAAGAGTGAGAGATGGTTTGATTAGATTTGATATAACATGCCTCAAAGAGTGTATATAAATCATAACGCAAGAAAAATTTCCAAATACTGCAAATGTCTAGAATTTCAAATTTATTGCCAGCCTTATCTTACATCAAATTCTTCAAACGTGTGTGTGTGTGTGTAACACCTTTATAAACCTAATCGTCTCGCCACTCTGATTAGTTTATGCAAGCAAGTAGGATAATGCCAATCTTTCAAAAGTCCATAAGCTTGCTTTTCACACCACTCTCCACTAATGTAGGCCATGACAATACCTGAGATCACTAGGACTTTATTCAGCTTATAACTTTGGCTAAGGCTAAGGTATGGTAAAAGATTTATTTGAGGCTCACATCACCTTAAGCACATCAACCAATAAAAATTTTATTTCAAACTTTCCCTCAGTTATCATGTAATACTCCAATACTTTTGTTGTTATCACATCTTCTTCTTCTTCTTTTCTTTTCCTCTTTTTTTTTTCGTATGCTTGTACTATAGTAGCACCAGTATTTATTTCCGTGTGCATGAATGGAACTATAACATAGCATGTACACGACGATCAAACACAGCTTTGCCAGCTACCTGTGATAGGCAAAATGCAACTTGATCAAATAGTTCATGTGGTAAACCTTTTCAACTTCGATCTTTCCCTTGCTCACTCTCGATGGGAAATATTTGATACTTAACACAGCCAAGTCGAAGACCGCTTTCTCTTGCTCAATCCTATACCACCACTTAAGAGAATAGTCCATTCATTAATCGATGTGCTTACAGGTGAAAGGTAGAGTTGTAGTATTTTTTTTTTTTGAAAACGAAATAGGTTAGATGATCGGGTGAGAAAACAATAGATATCCAAGCTCAAAAGGGAAAAACTAAGGATAATCACATATCAAGGGTTAGCTATAAAAGCTCAAACGTTCCAAACATGGTCTGGATCCTTTCTTTGGTACTGTACTACCTAGGATTTCGCCTTGAGTGGTCTTCAAACAAGTTCTAGAGTCCAAGAGATCTCAAGAAACTACATTACTCACATAAACGCTCTCCGAAATAGCAAGACAACAAAGTGCTTAGGTGTAAGTACTCATTGTGTTCAAAGAGTTCGATGTAAAATAAATCCAACAACAAATTCAAGCACATAGACAAACACAACAATTTTTCAAATTTTTAATGGCTATAATCAAGTCAATCTATTTCTCATCATCGGCAAAATCAAAATCAAACAACAAAAAGCACTCAGATAAAACAAACAGAAAAAATAACTAGAAACATGAGCAGCACACAACACTCAGATAACTTTTCCCCCCAAACTTAAATGATACATTGTCCGCAATGTATAAAATTTGAACATAAAGTAAGAGAAAGGAACTCCCCTGATTAGTCGGAACCCGAATCAATTGTCCTCGTCAATGTCATCATCCTCCGGATCATTGCTATGACCGGGATATGGTGGTGCGATGAGGGAAGAAGGTTGAATTTTAGTGATTTGGAGAGAAAGAGGCGCTGGAAATGAGAAACTTTACATAACCTAACAGTGAGAGAGTGTGTTTTTAAAACCCAGTGCGCGACTCGGCGCTGCAGCACTGACTTCCTGGGGGTGCAACGCTGAGTCTCTGGTCCAACCTCTTCATAATGGTCTTTTCAGCGCTGCAGCCAAAGTGTATGGCTGCAGCGCTGGTTCTCGGTCCTGACTCCAATCAATCCTAAAAATAAAAACAAAAATAACCCATTTAAAAACTTAACTCAAAGACAAACCAAACAAAACAAAAAATTAAACACACAAAACAAATTCAAATGCAAGAAAAATAAAAACAAAATGTTAGTTCTAATTTATAGTCTTTAGCTTGACTTTCTGATTTATGGCTCTTGGAGAATGGTTGTGGACGATTATGATATGATCCATGTCAAGAACTAAGAAATTTATGGATCAAGAAGACCTCTAAGATAATCTAGAAGCAGATTTATGTGAGACCGCGACCCATTGCTTATATTGAAGCAAGAACCTTGGTATAATGAAGACTGAGACCGCGACCCGTTGCTTATATCGAAGCAAGAACCTTGGTATAATGAAGACACCACAATCAATTATGGAAGGATTGTTTGATAAGTCGAAGATGAACGCCACAGAAACTCTGATAAGCTCAGAAGTTCTAAAAGAACCAAAGAGAAATTTCTCTCCGAAAGTATGAATCAAATATGAATTGTGTTATTCCAAAAGCCAATGACTATTTAAATACATGAGAATTCATAACCAAATAGAAAAAGGAAAACTAAAAAATAGGAAATAAACCTAAACAGAATTTCTGGTAGGAATAGGAAACTATGAAATAGGAAATAAACCTAAATAGAATTTTGGTAACCTAAAATTCAAATAAGGAAAGTACCTAACTTGGAATGCAAGCCTTATAATGCAACAAATAAATTCAGAAGGAAACAATTAAGAAAAGATGCAAGCCCAACGTAGATTCGGATGCAACAGCCTACTGGATTTCGGCCCATCATACCAAGCCCAAATAATATCCTTTTTGAAACTTTCTTAGGTCAAAATTGAAGTTCAAGACGTCATCTTTCCATCCTAATAAGTTTCAGCCCATTTGGAGTTGTGAGCAAGAAGATATGATCATTTTAATTCTGGTTGTCGGGTCCTCCCGAAATTCCAAAGTGGAAGTTCCCTTGGATCATGGGAACCCATCCTTGTGGATCATGTATAGCATTATCCTTGGGCCCCTAAAGATGGTTCTTAGCCCAAATATGTTGACTAAGCCAATTGAGAAGTTTCTTGAACCGTTTAGCTCGGGCCCTTATAACTGGACCAATTGGAACTTGAATAAACCGCTTAGCTCGGGCTCTTGTAACTTGACCAATTGGAACTTAAATAGGATCTGCCTTCCATTTGTTAGTCGTGTCCTCATCATTCCCCTCCTCTTGAAAAGGATTTGTCCTCAAATCATCACCTACATCAAAAGGGGGTAAATCAGAAACATTGAAAATGGTATTAACATTGTACTCACTTGGTAAATCCAATTTGTATGCATTGTTATTGATGTGCTCAAGGACTTGAAAAGGAGCATTAGTTAATTTTTCTTCGATCAATTGGAACCCCTTCTCTTGCTAGTCTCCCCATTTGAATCCAACATTCTTCTTGATGCCTTCGCTAAGCGGTGCGGCAATACTGCTAAAGTCTTTCATGAACCTCTTGCAAAAACTAGCAAGTCCATGAAAACTATGAACTTGACCTACACTCGTGGGACTTGGCCATGGTAAGCCATGTGGAATCTCCTCGGGAAAGATATCATCAAACTCCTGTAAAAGAGAAACAATAGAACTGGGCAAAGATGAGTCAAATTAGTTAGTGTTTAACGCCTCTTTGTACAAAAGTACAATCATTGGCTGATTTAAAATCATCACTCTTTTTATTTCACTCGTTCTTGCATAGAAATTTGTTTTTCTCTCAATGGCCGAATCAGCTCTCTTATTTTCTATCTCAATTTTTTCGATCTCTCTCATTTTCTCCTTTTGGTTTGCATTCATTCTCTTTTTCTCACTCTCTTTCGTTTGCTCACTCTCTTTTTGTAACCTCACTTGATCTTCATAAACTTGCTTTGGTGTCAAAGGAACTAGAGTGATTGTTCTTTGATTTCTTACAAACAAATATTTGTTGGTGAAGCCATCATGCTTAACACACCGATCGAATTACCATGGCCGGCCTAGTAACAAGTGTCCAGCTTGCATCGGAACTACATCACACAAAACTTCATCTTCATATTTTCCAATACGAAAGGAAACTAACACCTGTTTGTTCACCCTAAGTTCACCACTATTATTGAGCCATTGTAACTTGTACGGCTAAGGATGTTTAATCGTTGGCAGCCCTAATTTCTCAACCATTGTAGTGCTACCAACGTTAGTACAACTACCTCCATCAATAATCATGCTACATACCTTGTTTTGCATGTGACATCTAGTATGGAAGATGTTTTATCGCTGCACTTTGTCATCTTCTTTGATTTACACACTTAGAGCTCTCCTTGCGACCAACAATTCTCCTTGGGCAGCGTATTCCTCATCACTCGCATCCTCCAATGGTGGCATACATTCGGTATCTTCTTCGCCCTCGGTTTCAATTTCACCATTATCTCGCAATACTATAACTCTTTTGTTCGGACATTGGCTTGCTATGTGACCCCTGCCTTGGCATTTAAAATACTTAATATCACGATTTCTAGTGGTGGAAGAGTCAGTTTTACCTTGATTTCCATGGCTGGTACTTTCTTGTTTTTGCTCGGTTTTGGGATTGGCTGTGGCTTGCTTCACAAAATTCGGCCTCCAAGGTGAACCCGAGTTAGGGTTTTGTCGTGTATTGTTGCCCCTCCTCTTGAGTTGGTTCTCAATTTTGACAGCCATGTGCACCATATCTTCCAAATTTCACATAATGATGCAACTCCGCCAAATTAGCAATTTCCAGGTTCAAACCAGCCAAGAACCTAGCCATAGTAGCCTCTCGATCCTCCTCTACATTTGCTCAAATCATAGCTACTTCAATCTCTTTATAATAATCCTCCACACTCAGACAACCTTGTGTAAGACTTTGCAATTTTTGGTATAACTCACGGTAGTAATGGCTTGGAACAAACTGTTTCCTCATCAAGGTTTTCATCTCCTCCCAAGTCTCTATTGGACGCTCTCTATTTCTCCTCCTATTTAACATTAGCTGATCCCACGAAACAATCGCATAGTCAAAAAATTCAATGGCCGCAAGTTTAACCTTTTTAAGCTCGGAATAATTATGACAATCAAACACTAATTCTATCTTCTTCTCCCACTCAAGGTAAGCTTCAGGATCGTTTTTGCCTTGAAACGATGGAATCTTCATCTTAATACTACCCAAGTTATTGTCTTCCCAATTCCTAGCTTCTCTACCTTGACCACCAAATCTCCTATGGCTAACAACTGATTCCCGATCATCTTCTTCATCAAATCCATTCCCATAATACTCTTCATCTTCAACTCTCTCTCCCCTAGGTTGAACTCTCTCCCTCCTACGCACATTAGGAGTGTTTTGTTGCTGCCCCACACGTGCATTCTCTACCTGATCAATCCGCTCATGAACCTGTTCCATCTCTGTTCGCAATACTCTTCTCATCTCACCCATTAAAGCTTCCATGAGCAACTTCGGATCACTATCTCCCGACGTATCTCCAGAATTATTTTTGTTCTTGTCGTCTGACATGTTTGTTGCAAAAATAACGTTAGAAAAAAACAAAGGACCTCACACACTCCCTCACGTGTTTCACTAAAAGAATGAGTCACTCAATTTCACTCGTGTTTTCACACAAAAAATCATATTGGCTTTTCCCCTCTTATGTACTCACCACTCTTGCCTTTTTCCACTCGTAATAATCCTCTATAGGTTCTTATTAAACTAACTGAACAAGTATCAAAGTTTCTAGCAACAATTCAACAATAACTCACAAAGAAATTCAGAAATAAGGATTGAAAGGAAATATTACACACTTTTTTTTTTCAATTTTTTTTTTTCTAAACTAGAAATTTATTCTTCTTTTTTTTTTCCAATTTCGTTTTTTTTTCACATTTTTTTTTGTTTTTTTTATTATGAATCAAAACAAAAGATAATGCAAACCTACAACTAGAAGGCTCTGATACTAACTGATATGATCCACGCCAAGAACTAAGAAATTTATGGATCAAGAAGATCTTCAAGATCATCTAGAAGTAGATTTATGTGAGACCGTGACCCGTTGCTTATATTGAAGCAAGAACCTTGGTATAATGAAGACTGAGACCGCGACCCGTTGCTTATATCGAAGCAAGAACCTTGGTATAATGAAGACACCATAATCAATTATGGAAGGATTGATTGATAAGTCGAAGATGAACGCCACGGAAACTCTGATAAGTTCAGAAGTTCTAAAAGAACCAAAGAGAAATTTCTCTCCGAAAGTATGAATCAAATCTGAATTGTGTTATTCCGAAAGCCAATGGCTATTTAAATACATGAGAATTCGTAACCAAATAGAAAAAGGAAAACTAAAAAATAGGAAATAAACCTAAACAAAATTTCTGGTAGGAATAGGAAACTACAAAATAGGAAATAAACCTAAATAGAATTTTGGTAACCTAAAGTTCAAATAAAGAAAGTACCTAACTTGGCATGCAAGCCTTATAATGCAACAATTAAATTCAGAAGGAAACAATTAAGAAAAGGTGCAAGCCCAACGTAGATTCGGATGCAACAGCCCACTGGATTTCGGCCCATCATACCAGGCCCAAACGATATCCTTTTTGAAACTTTCTTAGGTCAAAAATGAAGTTCAAGACGTCATCTTTCCATCCTAATAAGTTTCAGTCCATTTGGAGTTGCGAGCAAGAAGATACGATCATTTTAATTCTGGTTGTCGAGTCCTCCCGAAATTCCAAAGTGGAAGTTCCCTTGGATCATGGAAACCCATCCTTGTGGATCATGTATAGCATTATCCTTGGGCCCCCAAAGATGGTTCTTAGCCCAAATATGTTGAATAAGCCAATTGAGAAGTTTCTTGAACCGTTTAGCTCGGGCCCTTATAACTGGACCAATTGGAACTTGAATAAACCATTTAGCTCGGGCTCTTGTAGCTTGACCAATTGGAACTTGAATAGGATCTACCTCCCATTTGTTAGTCGTGTCCTCATCAGATTGAGGATCAAACGTCCCCATGATATAGTGCTTCAATCTGTGCCCATTGACCTTGAGCGTCTCCTTGTTTTTCTCGTGTTGTAATTCAACGGCACCAAAAGGTGAGACACTTATCACGGTGTACGGTCTAGTCCACCGAGATTTCAGTTTTCTCAGAAATATGTGCCTTCTTAGGACTTCCAGTAATTGTTCTTCAATTTTCTCTATCAACAAAGAAGATATTATAATAGGGAAAATATTTTTCTCTAGATAAGTATATTTCAAACGAGCAAGTAAAGTTTTCAATTCATTTTTTATTATTTGTTCTTCTGGCACTTTTTTCCCATTTCAGACTCCAAGTGCCTTGCTTCTTCTTAGACGACGAGTTCTTCAGTGGTAATAGTTCCTAATTCCATGATGCATCTCTCTAAAGTATCTTCATTTAATATTTTCTCCTGAAACTGCTCAATGAGGTTATCAACAATATCCACTTGAAAACAAGAAGAAGTAGATAAGCCAGAAAGGTATTTCATAATTTTATACATATCAAAAACTACTTGCTTATCATTGACTCTTAAAGTCAATTTCCCTTGTTGTACATCAATTAGGGCTCTCCCTGTAGCAAGGAATGGATGTCCAAGTATAAGAGGTACCTCACAATCTTCTTCCATGTCGAGAACAATGAAGTCTACAGGGAATATAAATTTATCAACCTTTACTAGTACATCTTCTATAATTCCCCGTGGTCTTTTAATAGATCGATCAGCTAGTTGCAATGACACTGTCGTTGTTTTGACTTCTTCTAATCCAAGTTTCTTGAAAATTGAAAGAGGCATAAGATTGATACTTGCACCAAGGTCACATAAAGCTTTATCAAAGAATGAACTTCCCAAAGTGCAGAGTATAGTAAAACTCCCTGGATCTTTCAATTTTGGAGATAGCTTGTTTTGCAGTATAGCACTGCACTCTTCAGTTAACATCACCGTTCCATGTTCGTCAAGCTTCCGTTTATTAGACAAAATTTCCTTAAAAAATTTAGCGTAACTAGGCATCTGTGACAAAGCCTTTGCAAATGGAATGTTAATATGCAATTTCTTGAAAATCTCTAAAAATTTCGAAAATTACTTATCTAGTTTTTCTTTCATAAATTTCTGAGGATAGGGAAGAGGTGGCATATATTTAGTTTTAGAGTTAGAATCGATCAAACCTTTACCAGTAGACTTCTTTTCTGAAACAAGCTTCTCCTCTTGCATGGTCTCTTCTTTTTCGCCTTCTTGATTAGTGATTTCTTTAGGTTTTAGCTTTTCCAATTGTGTACCACTTTTTAGTGTTATGGCCTTGACATCCTCCTTAGGATTTTTTTTCTGTGTTACTCGGAAGAGAACCTTGTGCACGTCCAGAAATTATGGTTGCTAGTTGACCCACCTGAACTTCCAGATTTTTGATGGATGCTTCTTGATTTTAGAACCTAGTTTCTGCGGCATTTAAGAATTTGGCCATCATGTCCTCCAAGTTGGACTTTTTTTCTTGAGGTGGGTATTCAAGAGGAGGTTGTTTTGCATTGCTTTGATTCCATGAGAAGTTTGGGTGATTCCTCCATCTTGGATTATATGTATTGCTATATGGATTGTTTTGCCTGTGAAAATTTGAAACAAAGTTAGCTTGTTCAGCAGATGAATTAGATGCAAATTGATTACCTGCCTGACAGTTACTGCTATGGTGGCCACTGCCACCACACAATTCACATATAACATGTGTAGTAGGATAAAGTCCATCTATCTTCCTGGTGAGAACCTCCATTTGTGATGTTAAAGCTGTAACAGCATCTATATTGTGCAATCCTGAGGCTCTATTAACAGGTAACCTTTCAACTGGCCATTGATAAGAATTTTTGGCCATCTCTTCTAGCAATTCAATAGCTTCTTATGGAGTTTTTCTCATGATAGTGCCACCTGTAGCTGCATCAATCATGTTTCGGGATGTACTGGTTAGTCTGTTATAAAACGTTTGTACCTGTATCCAAGTGGGCAACCCATGATGAGGACATCTTCTCAAAAGGTCTTTAAAACGTTCCCATGCCTCATAGAGTGATTCCCGATCGATCTGCAAGAAGATAGTAATTTCATTATGTAACTTTCTTAATTTCAAAGTTGTTCGCTTGTATAGGTGGTCGTCGGATGCTAGATTCAACACGATCCATCTTTGGCATAGCATAATACCAAAGTGCACGTCGCACTTCTGCATTGTTCCCTTTTGCCATTATATTGACTGTTACTGATGCTGCTCTTCTCAAAGCGTGAAAAGTGCGCTCAATTTCTAGATTAAATTCTGCAAGTATTCTCCCACTAGTATGTGTCATGCACTAGAAATGAAAACCCTGCAAAATAGACTTAAAAACCAAATTAACAAACTCTCAAATTAACTAGTAGAATCATAATAAATGAAATATTTTATTTCAGTCCCCGGCAACGGCACCAAAAACTTGATGCGATGAAATTGACACTAGTAAGTGCACTAATTGTTCAATTAATAAAATGATGAGTAAATATTGTTCCCAACGAGGACTGAACAAATACTACAGAAATTATGACTCAACTCTTACTGTTATTTGAGCAAACAAATAATTGTAAGAGAAAAGTTTACTAACAATTAACTAAAGGGAAAAACAGAACGCAATAATAAATAACGGAAGATTTGCAAACTTTGGAATGAAGACTCTTATGAACTAACATGCTAAGGACTCGACTTCACCTAAACCATTATTGACAAGAGTTTTGAATGGACAAGTTTTGTTTAATACGTTTTTCAAGATGGTAGAATCCCCAATAATTTGGTTATCCATATTCCAGGTCTAACCACAATCTCAAGAATCATCAACTTCAAATATCCATATTCTAGGTCTATTTTAGATTAATTCAACTTAAGAAGCATTAAGTTCAATGGAATTCCTTTCAGTTAAATCTCCCTATTCGGTTACGATTTAAATGGACCACATGAACTTCCTAGAATACCTATTCGGTTACTTCTATTTCGTTCATGGCATGTTTTACCCTGGCTTTGCATAGATAACAATCCAACATCATATTTATTAATTCAACCATTCATAAAAGCATAGCTTCTCTATTCGACGCATCACCATGCCTAAAGAAAGAATCAAAATAATAAACAACATTAAGAACAATAAAACACACTCTTTGAAAAACAAAGTAAATTCCAACTTGTCCAAATAGCAACTCAAGACATAGGTTTAGGATTCATCTATCCTTAACACAAAAATATCTACTCCATAATAATATTTAAACAAACCATGTTCATATCATAAACCATCAACATAACTAGATAAGAATAATACAAAACCGGAGAAGAATGATTAAAAACGTCTGAGTAGCCTCCAGGAGTGTCTCCAACTCCCCTTTTGCATCTCGTCTCCTCCAAATTCTGTTTTTTTCTTCAACAACCGCACTCCTCTTCTTGTTCAGCTAGTGTTTCTATTTATAATATTCAAAATCCGTGGGCCAGCGCTGCAGCGCCGAGACATAATTCGAACCCTAGTCAGAGCTGCAACGCTAACTTTCCAGCGCTGCAGCTTTGAGTTTCTGTCCAAATTCTTCTCTGTATGTCAAATTCCAGTGCTGCAGCGCCAACTTTCCAGCGCTCAGCCTTGAGTTTCTGTCCCCTCACACATTTTGCCCTTCCAGTGCTCCAGCAAGTGTCTGCATAGTAGATTTCCAAGACTTAGCATTGATCATTTAACTAAAACAACTATTAGTGGAATAAAATAAACTCAACTAAAAATTGCTAAAAACACATGAAACATAATTCAAATGCTTAAGATCAACACCAAAATCGTGCCTAAAAGAAGTATAATAACATGATTTATTCAGAGTTATCAGTCTCCAAGGCCGAGCATATTGACTACTTCTCATATGCTCGCCTCAATGTCTCCAAGACCGAGCATATTGGCTGCTCTTATATGCTCAGCTCAACGTTTCCAAGGCTGAGCATATTGACTGATTCTCATATGCTCGGCTTAATGTCTCTAAGGCCGAGCATATTGATTGTTTCTCATATGCTCGGCTCAAGGCCCCCAGGCCCAGCAAATTGATTGCCCCTTTACTCTAAAACTGAATCCTGCAAAACTTCTTTAAAGCACATAAATGTACTTAAGGAAGTGGGGGGCCTTTGATACAGCCCAAAAACATGAACCTAATAAAAACGTGACATGTGGACAGCCTCAGACCAAAACAGCAAGGCGACACACGGACAGCCTAGGTCCAAATAGGAGGACCTCCAAGATATCTCTGTCCTTAGCACGTGGGCTGCCTCACCTCTGACAAAGCTATTGAAAAGATTCACCGCTATCCTTGAACACCCTTGACCAGGCTTACGAACGCGAATCCAGGAATAAATCTTCCTTGGGCGCCCAGCCATGCCGACTTGCAGAGGAGCAGGATCTTTGAGATCTCCTTGCCCTTAGCACGGGGGCCGCCTCATCCCCAAAGCACTATAAAAGGACCCAGGTATGCGCATCCAAAGAAGAAGAGAGGATCACATTTTTACATACTAAAAGCTCCACCATCCCCATTTTTCTAAAATCTTGCACTAACAGATGCATCGGAGCATCTTCGGAGGCATCATTTCTCTCTCCTCCGGTGACTTTTTAACTTATCTCGCCTCCCTGTGCAGATTTCCCCAAGGTCCGGCCTGCAACTCAGCAGCACGTTTTTGACAGCAACACGGAGTATTTTTCTTAAAAACATTTTGTTGTTAATAATCCTTATCCTTATCCTTACTATTATATAAAAGCGGAAATGTGTCTTCTTGTTCATACACAAATATTTCCAGCTCAATGGGATGCCACCTCGTGTACAAAGAGCAAGGGAAAGCTGTAATTAGTTGTAGGAGAGTATAAGCGAAATGGAGTGCATAGGCCATGGCTGAAGCGACGTGTTCTAATGGATCTTTGGCCAGACACGGTGCGTTTCAATACTGCTGATACTCTGCATTTTATTTGCAACAACCCAGTGTGTTTAAGCCATACCTGATGAATCCATGATGTTGCGCGTTTTGGGAAGGTATGCTACCTTAGTAGCACGGTGCGTTTTAGGTGAGGAATAAAGGGTGTAAAGCTGTGCGTTTTTGCCCGTGTGCTTATTATCAAAACGACACGTATCGGGTCATCTTCTCCTTCTAGCAGGTAGTTACACGAAGTGGAGAAAGTGCTGAAAAGTTTATAGGAAGTGGAAGAAGATCGTGGGACAGGTGTTAAACGGCCACGGAATCAGCTTTGAAGTCAATTTTTGGTTTTATAAATAGTTTATGTATTGGAAAAACCAAATTTGTACTGGTGCTCGACCAAATCATTTCAATATCATTATTTTCTTGTAATTTACAGCTTTCTTTACATTATCACTCTTTAGTTCTAGCTCAAAGTTAGCGATTCAATACACACTTCACATTCAGCAACCTGTTGCACATTGTGTAAAGGGTCTAAACATAACCATAATTACTTGAATTTAAAATCATCTTGATTATCCATGATATGTCACACCACGCAATCTAAAAAATTCAGTGCAAATAAATTGGCATCCCTAGTGGAATAAGATGTTGAATCATGAACACTCGCAGCAAGTCCAAGGGACTTGACAGTGAAAGCCAAAACGTAGATCATAATCTTGGAGAAGAGCTACAACATGAAGTTCAGGAAGGATTGCAACTAGAGACGCAGCAGAGACTGTAAGGTTCACAAGCTGGGGAGACTTCACCAACTGACGCGAGTCAGGCTACTTTTACGTGTTAGGTAAGCCCACCTGTGCAACTAACAGGCGAGACGCGAAATCAGGAATTCAATCAGAAATTTGCTCCATCTTCTCTTTGATTATCATGTGAATTATACTAGAAATGAACTAGACAGACTGGGTTCAGATGTAAAAGGACTGGTTAGTCTTAAGGTTGCTAGAGTAATAGTTTTTGAACGAAGCATTTATAGTCTGGATCAATAAGTGAATACATTATGATGGAACATAATTAGTATATTCCTAATGCTATAGCCTATATTGTTAATGCAACTGATAATGAAAATAACAAATAACTTTAAAATGCTCTTGGAACTAGTACTCAACATAGGAACCCGTTGCCTTCAGTTCAGTGCTATGAAATATCCATGTCACAAAAATTCATCTCACTCTTAAAAGATATGCATGTCACAAAGATCTATCTCATCCTTAAATGAAAATAAAATATTTTTTTCTCTATTTTTCCATACCATTTAACAGTGAGACGAACCCTTGTGCTATGTATCTCTCATAGCACTGTGTCAGACAAGAACTTCAACACAAGCAATCAACCAGGTTAATTGGATACAAAACTCACTTTATGAGCAAGGGCCACAAATGAAAAACATTTCATGAAATCAAACTCAGTTTTCTATGGTTCTTGTGATCCAAAAAATTCCACATGAACACGGGAGTCAGTGTTATATAATCTAAATCAAGTGACTTATCAAAAGCCCGTGGTTCCTGTCCAATAAGGAAACAAAATATAAACACAAAATCTTCTGGTTCCAAATCAACAGGTTCCTCTGGGAACTCTGTAAAACACTGTAAATCTTAATCAAATGAATGCTATGAATCATAATTGACAGGTTTATCAACAGATTCCAAATGGGAACCAGCAGAATTACATGGCTCCCTCTTTATCAATAATTCAACCAAACCTATTGGCTCATGTTTTACTAGTAAACTAGCTTGCTTTGCCAGTAAACCAACCAAATGTGATGTTACCCCACTATAATGCACCAAATGGGAACCTATAATTATCTTGGATGTAATCTGCCTTATCCACAGGACATAGTTCTTAATCCTCAAGTGAATCAGAATGTTAATCCAAATATAGATAATAACTTGAGGGAACAGTTAATGGGTATTCTACATAAACAATTTGGGATAGAAGTTGGGCATGTTTTAAAGCCTTATCCATATTTGACATACATGTTGTAGGAAATCTGGGTCAGGTTGGGCACCCAAGATGGGTGATCCAACCCGCCCATTTAATCTAGAATCAAGAGACATGAATGAAACCAAAGCAACTCTTGGTTGAATCCATGTATCCCTTGGTTATTTTCAATCATTGGTTATTTAACTGAAAATAACCAACTCTCTCTGCAGTATAAATATATGTAAACGTAAAAGAGAAAAGGCTGTTGGAAAATTTATTTCTTAGAGGGAGAAAGAGACAGTTGAGAGGGAAATTGCTTTAAGGAGACAAAAAAGGTTCTTGGGTTGTGACAAGAACATGATTTCCTTCATTGTGATTTCATGTTCGACCTCCTGCGAGATTGAAATGTAAAGAATCGGAGAGGAGTCCAAATACTAGAAGGTTTTGGGTCGAATCAGTAAGTACCCAATATTCCGCTGCGTAACTAATTTTTACCTTGTTATCAGAGCAAGTGTTTATGTTCTTTGGATATATATAGTCTTTGTGAATATAAACTCATGTTTCAAATTGATAGAAAATGTATGTAAATTCATAAAACCCGAAATAACTGAGTTTTAATGGTTAAAAATGGTAAATAGTTTATTTTTGTACTATATGCCATAATTTTCTAGAGTAACATAGTCTATAGTATGTAGATGAAATTTGGAAAATATGGTTTGTTAACTCTCAAAGACGAGAGAGAAAATTGAAACCCTAACCATAAGACTCGAAACTTTATAAAATTATTATAAATTGTACTTTTAAATTCATGAAAGAAGATTTATATGGTTAGAAATAGGATCTCCTAAGCTTTCCAACGGTATATTGTATGCATTTGTTGGTTAACTGTAGAGAAAGATATTAAGCTCGAAGTCATTTTTGGCAAAAAAACAAGTTTGGAGGTTGAAGATAACCTCCAGACTAGTCCACTCCACGCGCTAAGAGAGAGTGTATACATTCTCTTATTTTTTCGAAGATGGAAACTACCAATGAAGACCACCATCGTGACCAGCGACCGGAGCCGAAGCGATCGCCACCAATTCGATCATCGTCCGATGCTAGGAGGGTGTCGCATGGCTTACACGCACCGACATAGCGAGTGGAGTGTTACTTTATTTTTCCTGATGTTTATTTAAATCCAAACCACCACCGGCACGTGACTGCAATATTAAAATTTTTATTTTATTCAGAAAAATATTTCTGATTTTTTAAATATTTTTTCTGCAGAAATTAGTTTTTCTTGGATTATTTAATATTAATTTTTGAAAAAAATTTAATTAAAAAATTTATTAAAAAAAATAGAAAATTTCTAAATTTAAGATTGCACATTATTTGAGTGCGGTAAACATAGTTTTGAGTATAATTTTTTTAATGGGGTTAATATCTAATGGGAGATCATGAAACCTCTTGGATTTCTATTTTTTGTACAGTTAAAATAGAATTCAATCCAAATTGCATGTAAATGATTGGTAATAATTGATTATCATTTTAAACATACCTATAGATGTTAGCTACTTTAAGATGTACTAAACTTGTCACTTATATTAGAGTTTCTTAATTATAAAAGGATCTGGAATTTACAATGAAGTTAGATATAGATATAGTGGCAACTAAGTGAGGTAGAGTTATAGTTGAAGATCTCACTGTTTCTAAATGCCTAATGGCTTGAGTCCTGTTTGAGTCCTTTCGAATGATGAATAGGAAAATGTCAAGACTACTTTGAAGCATGACCAATGATTTATATGGTCGACAGTGAGTTGGAATTGGAAGAAGAGCGTCTTCTTTCAAGAATAAGGCATACTGCTATATTAACACAGTTATTCCAAATCTTTGTAGTGCCACACTTTTCAGTTTTTATAGGATAGATGGATCCTTGGATGACTGAGATAGGAAAATGAGTAATAGATAAAAAAAAATATAGACCGTACTAGAAGCTTGTGATATGTAAATAATTGTATGAATGAATCTAAGTTATTGAAGTGGAACTTAGATTTTTCTTTTGTACTTTTTTTTTGGCTTGCATGATGAATGAAATAAAGTGTTTTCGTTCAAGAATATTTTATGTTTTATTATATTCATGATCTGTAATATGCACGTTATATAATGTATTTAATATGCATGCACTGAGTGGGAGTTCTAGGTTGGTAGAGTTGAGCTGAATTCTCACTTAGAACTTAAATTTTACGCTGATTGACCTAAATTTATGATGATTTAACTTTTGTACATGGGAGATGATTAGGAGCATAGTGAACTTTCGATTTCGTGTCTTAAGTAAAATTATCATTGAATTAATTTGAATTAGCTACAAAATACATGTGTGTGAATAAGGTTATGAGTGTGCTAGTATTTAATTAGTGATATGTCTACATGTAGTTATTTACACCATGGATTCGAACCCTAAGGTAGTAAAGGCTGAGCTGAATGAGGATGAAAAGCTGAGTGGTGAAAACTCTGAAGTTTGGCACAAAAAGGTTCAATGCATCCTTGAAGCACTAGCTGTTAAAGAAGTCATCAACTATACCATGAGTGAACTTGATCGAGGAACTTCTCTTCACAATGATAGAGATTATGAGGCTTATGCAATGCATAATGGAAAAGGAATAAGAGCATTGCTCGCATGGTGATGGTGAGTGATATGCAAGATGATCTCGCATATGAGCATGTGAAGTTTGACACTGCTCGGGAAATCTTGGTTGCCTTGAAAAATAAATACGAGGGTTTCTATACTGAATTGATCTGTGTCATTGGAAAATTTTCTATTTATGAGAAGTTTCTAGATCATTCAATGAGGAAACACCTTATTAGGATGTCGAACATGATAAAGGCATTTAAATTTGAAAGTTACCCTTTAACTGATGAACAAGAGGTTCATGTAGTAATTCAGTCTTTGCCTAAGGAGTGTGAGCACATAAAAACTGAGATGATGCATAATGAGAAACTTAAAAGTTTCGATAACATTGTGTATCACCTGAATCTTGAAGATGAGCGCTTTGAGTCTGCTAAATATTCAGGTAAAGCTTATGTTGCTGAATTAAACTTGTGTAAGGCTTTAAGCCTGAAGCATGAGAAAGTAAAAGAGAATGTTCTAGCACCCAAGAAGACCAAAAAACGTAAGAGGGGGAACTACGGTGGCAAGAAGGAAAATACCAAAATGAGCTGCTACAATTGTGGTGAGCTGGGTCATTTCACTCGTGATTGCACTGAGCCGAAGAAGGTAATGAGTGCCAAATATTGCATATTTTGGCCCCTTAATTTACATTTGTTAGCTTAGGAATTTGTTACTTTGAGTTTTATTTTTTTATTTATAGGTTTACAAGCACTTGGAAAGAAGTTTCATTAAATTGCTAGAATTTTTCGTACAGATTAGTCATTTTTGCAGATTAAACTGTATTGATTCAAGAAGAACCAGGAGATAAGCCATATATGCTTGGAAAGATCTAGATATCTATTTTCTGGGGAATTTTACAACTCATAAATATAATTTTTTTAGAGAAAGTAATGGTAGTTGTAGTAAATAAAGGTCAGGCTGTGTGTGATTTTAGTGTGGTAGAAGTGATTTTTTGGGGATTAAACTGTAATGATTCAGGAAGAACTAGGAGATGAGCCATATATGCTTAGAAAGATTCGGATGTCTATTTTCCGGGGAATTTTACAGCTCATAAATAGGATTTTTCTAGAGAAAGTTATAGCAGTTTTAGTAGATAAAGGTCAGGCTATACGGGATTTCAACGTGGGCAGAAGTTTTGAAGGGCATATGGAGGCTTAAATCCCACATCCCACATCGGTTGGAAACACATTCTATATCCTACATCCCACATCGAATTGGAAACACATTGCACTCATGGAGTTCCCCTATAAAAGCCCCATTTCACTTCATCAAAAAGGTGTGCAATCTGGAGGACTTCTGCTAGCATTTTGGGGGATCTCCAAGGCTTTGCTACCAGGGGGAGGGGGGAAGCGCTGCACAACAACTGCAAGTGAAATTTCTCTCAATTTTTAGTCAATTTTAATTTATTTCTTTTGAGTTTAAAGTTTTATGTTTAGCACTTTAATTGTGAAATTTATTTTCATAATCATGAGAGGCTAAAACCTTCATTTAAGGTTGAAGATGAAGCCGCGCCATTGTTTGGCATAATATTTTCAAATATGTTCGCACAATTCTGATATTTTTAGTATTAATGTTTTGTTTCAATTGTTTGAGTAAATTCTTATGACTGATTGTGTTTAAATTGTTCAAAGTGGATATTCTTTGTGTTTCATTTGCCGGATACAGCGGATCGTCCAAAGTAAATTAGATATCCATTGTGATTCTAAAGGGATACATTGGATGATTTGGTTGAATTAGGGTATTCGCTGTGATTTGTATAACGGTGGATTCAGGAATTTATTTGATAGATTACTTTTATACAGAACATGAAAATATATGCTTTATTTTGGTGGGGTGGATTCAGAAACCTTAGTATTTTTATCATTTCTTTCAACTCAACTTAGTTTAGTTTATATTCTTTGCAAAATACAATTCAAAATTCGGAACTAGGTTAAAATAGGTTTAGTTTATATAAAAATATATTTGCACGATGCGATTCCCTATGGATTCGACCTCGCACTTGCACACACTATATTGCAAACGACTCGTGCGCGTGCGAGTAATTTAAAACTCACAATAGAAGGTATTACCTGACTTTATATCTTTGGTTAATGCTTAAATTTCTTGCTATGTGTTGCTTACTGAATCTCATCCTTTGTGGATTGTAGTCTCAAGAGGGACATGCTGTGTAGCTGAAGAACAAGGAGCATTGTGGGGTAGCATCAAATTTGACAAAGTGCACGTTAGATATATGTGAGGAGCTACTTAAGAGTTGAAGACAAAGTTTTTGACACCTATCAGCTAAGGTTGACTGGTTGTCAAACCTGAGTCCTACTAATATCCTATATGTACTTTAATTTGAGGGAGTTGATTTTTATGTTTAGTCCTTCTAGGTCTACTTTTAATGTTAGTTACTTTGGTGTTGGGTTGATGTATTGTAAGAAGCAAACTTCTTTGTTGTGTTGTTGTATTAAATGGTTCCAAAACACTTAGATTTGGTTTGTGTTTTGTAATATAATCATAATTGTGGCTGGTTTTATATAATTGAATCTTTTTCAGTGTAAATTATTTATGCGAAACTTTTTAGTAAGCCAGACTAGATCACATTAGGTGTGAAATTTTAAATATTTTGACTAGTGATAGCATGTTAGGCTCACTCTCTAGTTTTATTATTGGCTACATGTGAACTTTGTCTAGCTAATAAAACAACTAAGAACCATTTGATACATAACTTAAAACTAAGATCTCATTGTTTGTAATTCATTTGGACTTTTGTGGTCTAGAAGAATTGATTTAGGATATTTTTGAAAGGGTTTTAGAAAAGAGTTATCTGTTCCTTTAAAAAAAATCGCAACAAAACATTGTTGCAGAGATATAAGATAGGATACTGTTATAAATGGTTAAATTATTGTCGCAATATTTCTCTATTGAGATTTATTGTTAATTGTTGTTTGTATGCTTAACCACAAACCTTTTCTATCAATTATTTCTCTTTAATTGACTATGAATGGGTCTGATACTTGCTCTAAGTCGATTGATGACCTTGGGGGTAAAATGCTTATGTTCATGGCCATTCTCATAAGTTTGGGAAGTTGGGTCCAAAATGATGTGTTTATTGATAAACAAGCAACTGGAAGTTTGACTGAAGTTGATAGAAACAATGTCCTAAAATTGATTTTTCCTCAGATAGGGTTAGATAGATAAGTTTCTTTTCACTCTATAAGATGAAAGATCCTAATCATTTTAGCATATCCAATCAATAAGATGAGGTTAACAAGGTTATTCCTAAACCTTATCAACCTAGTGGGAGAGATATGCTGATTGGTGATTATATTTGAGTTCTGCTTGAGGCTTACCTCTAGATTCATAGTTGCTTAGTAGCAACTAGAAAAAGAGCCATTTGTATTTGATGTGAGCTTAAGAGATACGTTTTTTAGATCATCCCTAGAAAAGAAAATTGATTAAAAACAATTAAAAAAATATTGGAGTTTAGAGAAAAGTAACCATGTTTGGGACTTGATCAAACTCTTAGCTATTACAGAGTAAAATGAGAACAATGGAGTTCTCAAGATCACTCGAAAAGAGATTGGGACTTGGTCAAACTCTTAGCTATTACAAAATAAATGACAACAAGTGAGTTCTCAAGATCACTCGAAAAGTGATTGGGACTTGGTCAAACTCTCAGCTATTATAGAGTAAATGAGAATAAGTGAGTTCTCAAGATCACCCGAAAAGCGATAGGTGAATGAGTTTAGTGAGAGGTAGAAGGCATGTTTAATGGTGAAAGATTATATCCTACAAGAGGATGCAGCTTGTGAGGTTTATCTCTATTTGCCCCATATTAGTTATCATCATAAGCCTGAGCTTATAAAAGCATTGAATGGACTTCTGAGCTTATGAAAGCACCAGATGAACTTCTGAGCTTATGAAAGAACCATATGGACTTCTGAGCTTATGAAAGCATCAGATGGACTTATGAGCTTATGAAAGCACCGAATAGACTTATGAGCTTATAAAAGCACTGGATGAACATTAAACTTATATTTTTTAATGGAGAACTGGATGACTAAATCTACACGAAACTACCCATAGTTTTTATGTTAGAAGGCCAAGAACGCAAAGTATACTAGCTCCAATGTTTTCGTATATGGCCTAAAGTATTCATCCAAATAGTGATATTTGAGATTTCATCGAAATATGAAAACTTATGAGTTTGCATGATCAATGAGAACCACTGTATGCATGTAAAAAGTCCAAGGATACATTTAGAATTTTATCATTCTATGTTTATTTATTGGCCAGAGAGAGAAGGAGGTTGTTACCATTTAAGAATGGTTATTCTTTCATTTTTTTAAAATGAAGGATTTGGGAGAAGATAATTATATATTTCATTTGAAGATCTATAGAAATCATTCACGGAATCTCTTAGCTCTATCAGAAGAGCCTTACACTAAAAAGATTTTTATAAGGTTCAGTCTACATAATAGCAATCCTATAGACACCTTATATCTAATGAAAAAGGCCTAAATCTTGAATTATGCCTGAAACTCCATGAAAGAAGTAAGAAATTAGAAAAGCTAGAGGCACACTATGTCTGATATTTGCTAAGCCTTGGAGCTAATGATTAGTCGTAAATGTGAAGAAGTATTAGATAATGGTCAATAGGGATTCAAATATACCTAAGAGCACTACAAATGACTAGCAATGAAGGCTGAGATCATTGCTTGTTCTGCTACAGTGAAAAAGGTAGTATAACTTAAAAGGTTCTTTGAAAACCTAGTAGTTGTTGCTAATGTCTTGGAATTAGTGGCCATTAACTTTGATAGTCAAGTTGATATTGCTTACATGTGGGATCTTTTATGTCTTGGTTGGACCAAATATATTAATTATAAGAATAACTTACATTAGAGACAGTGTGGATCAATAGAATGTGGTTCGATAGTACATATTTGTGCATTAAATAACCGAGTTAAATTTATCCCTAGAGCTATGTTTTTGCCTTACATTAAGAACTCTAGGTATGCATATTGGTTAAATAAAAATCTATGTACTGGTATATTAATAACTTTAGTGTTCATTCTATGTATTTTAGACATGTTGGATGTCTTATACATGTTGAAACTAGCACAAATACACACACATACGAAAGTATATCACCAGGAAGAGGTCAGCTCCCTTACACAAGCGATCACCTCAGGCGCTGAGATAGTGAGTTAAGATGAGACCGTGTATACTATTTTGACACTAATGAAAGCGAGATAAGTATATAATGAATGTTATGAATTCATAAAAGTGTTGAGATCAATCTTCGATCGTGTTCTTAAGGTTTAGAAGAAGTTGGAAAGCATTTGTGGGTGCTGCACAAATCTGGGATCATATCCGCAAGATGGGTTCAAATTTTGTTGTTAAGAAGTTTCATGGAAAGGGAAATTTTTCCCTATCGAAGCAGAAGATCAAGGCTATTCTTATACAACAGAAAGTGGACTTGGCTATTAGAGAAGATGATGCTTTTTCAACAAGTATCACGGAAGACCAGCGGATTGAGATGAAGAAGATGGCTTACAGCACCATTTTCTTGCACACGTCGGATAGTGTCACAGGGGAGTGTGGAGACTCAGAAGATTCTGTTGTCATATGGAAGAAACTTGATGAGTTGTTTCTTATCAAAACTCTCCCTAACAAGGTTTATCTTCTTAAAAGAATCTTTGCTTTTAAAATGGATCCTAATAAAGAGTTGTAAGATAATCTTGATGTCTTTAATAAACTAGTTCAAGATTTGGCTAGTTGTAGTAATAAATTCCCGGATGAACAATTGGTTGTTATTTTGTTAAATTCTCTTCCTGATTGTTTTGATAATTTGATTAATGTTATTGAGTATAGAAAAGATACTTTAACCAAGGAGATTGTGATCAATGCCATAAGGTCACATGATTTCAAAGCCAAGATGAGGGAAGCATCAAGTGGAGAAGGGTTGTTCATTAGAGGAAGGCCAGCAACTCGGAATGGCAATAGTAACACTGGCAACTACTAGGAGAAATCAAAATGTAGAGAGCAGAGCCATGTGAGATCTCATTCCAAATCAAGATTTGGAGGAAAGATGTGCTTCTACTGCAACAAGGAGGGTCACTTCAAGAAAGATTGCAAAAAGAGATTGTGGGATGAGAGAGGGAGAAGCCATACCAACAATGGAGAGGCTTTGATTGCCAAAGGAGAACAACAAGATGATGTTCTTGTTGTGTGCTCAAATGTGAGTAGGAGACAAGGCAGCAATAAATGGATTCTAGATTCTAGGTGCACTTATCACATGTTCCCTCACAAGGAATGGTTCAAGAATTTCAAGGAGATCAATGATGGAAGGGTCTTCTTGGGGAATGAAAATTCTTGCCAAGTGAGGGGGATAGGAGACATCTAGTTGAGGATGTTTGATGGAGTCACAAGGCTGCTACAAAATGTAAAGTATCTCCCGGATTTGAGGAGGAATTTGATCTCATTGGGGCAGCTGGATCCCATGGGGTATACATACAAAGCTAAGGGAGGAAAGATCAAAGTGACCAAGGGATCTTTGATAGTGATCAAAGCAGCAATCAAATAGGGTCTCTAGAAGATGATCGAAGAAACATTAATCAAGGATCAAGCAGCAAGCTTGATGGCTGAGATGGATAAGGCAGCCCTTTGGCACACTCGCTTAGGACATATGAGCGAAAAGAGCCTGCAAGTTCTTAGCAAGGATGGTCTACTTGGAGGAGACAAAGTAGAGAAATTGGATTTCTGCGAGTGTTGCGTTCTTGGGAAGCAACACCGGGTCAGCTTCAACACCGGAGTGCACAAGTCTAAGGGCATTCTTGACTACATTCATTCAGACCTTTGGGGACCAGCAAGGACATCAACACAGAGAGGTAACTTTTACTTTCTGTCTTTAATTGATGATTATTCAAGAAAGGTTTGGGTTTATTTGCTTAAAAATAAATCAGATGCTTTGAATAAATTTGTTGTGTGGAAAAAGTTGCTGAAGACTCAAACGGGTAGGGTAGTTAAGGCTTTACGAATCGATAATAGCTTAGAATTTTACAATAAGGATTTTGATAAATTCTGTGAGTTAAATGGAATTCTAAGACATAGAACAGTAGTTAAAACACCTCAGCAAAATGGAGTTGTTGAGATGATGAATTGAACCCTTACGGAAAAGGTTAGGTGCATGTTAATTGGGTCTAATTTACCAAAATATTTTTGGGGGGAAGCTGTGTCTACAACTGCATACTTGGTTAATAGATCACCCTCTAGAGCTTTAGAGCTCAAGAATCCCAATGGAGATGTGGAGTGGGAAACCCCCTGAGTTGAGCAACCTTAGGACTTTTGGGTGTGTTGCATTTGCACATCAAAAGGATGATAAACTTAGCCCAAGGTCTAGGAAATGTGTGTTTCTAGGGTATGGTGATGGGGTTAAGGGGTATAGGTTGTGGTCTTTAGAACCAAAAGGAATGAAACTCATAATAAGTAGGGATGTTATTTTTAATGAATTGTTATTTCCTTACTTGGAGAAAACTAACCCTGCAGGGGCTAATGAGAAAACCAGTCTGGAATTTATGGAGCATCATATCAAGGAGAATTTGATTCAGGTAGAGCAAGAAAACAAGAAGGTTCAGACCAGGTAGAGCCCATTGATGAAGGCCAAGCTCAGGGCTCTCAAGAGGAGGCTGAACTAGAAGAGGTTGATGCAGCAAGTCAGAATGACTACCAGCTCATAAAGGACCAGGGAAGGAGGGTGGTTAGACCACCTTTGAGATATGGTTTTGTGGATGCTAATGTAGCAGCTCCTTAGATAGAAGAAGGGATGGTTGAACCAGAAACTTACATGGATGCCATGGAGTGTAAGGATTCGTCAAAGTGGCAGCTAGCTATGGAGGAAGAAATAGATTCTTTGAGGAAGAACAACTCTTGGGTATTGGTGCCCAAACCAGAAAAACAGAGAGTTGTGGATTGTAGATGGATCTACAAGATCAAAGAAAGGAATACTCTAGGAGATGAAGTCCGGTATAAAGCTAGGCTAGTAGTGAAGGGGTTCACACAAATGGAAGGTATAGACTTCACTGAAATCTTCTCACCTGTTGTGAAATACAAGACGATCAGGATAATGTTAGTAGTGGTGGTCCAATCCAATTGGGAAATCGAGCAAATGGATGTGAAGACGGCATTCTTACATGGAGAGCTTGATGAGACCATTTACAAGTGGCAACCCGAAGATTATAAGGAAAGAAGGCAGGGAGATTTGATGTGCCAACTGAAGAAATCTCTATATAGCCTAAAGCAATCACCTTGGCAATGGAATAAGAGGTTCAATTCCTTTGTAACCAACCTGGGTTTCATAAGGAGCTATTATGATTCGTGCTTGTATTACAATGAGCACAAGGTGGAGGAAGTGGTGATCATTTTGATTTATGTTGATGACATGTTACTGGTTGGGAGCAGCATGGAGAGGATCAAAAAATTAAAGGCTCAACTCAGTGAGAAGTTTGAGATGAAGGATCTTAGCCATGCACAAAAGATCCTGGGGATGTGTATCATCCGAGAAAGGGAGAGAAACAGATTGAAGATCTCTCAAACTTCCTAAATAGAGAAGATGATATCTAAGTTCTCTATGGAAGATAGCAAACCAGTGAAGGTTCCCCTTACTGGTCATTTCAAGTTCTCCAGTGATCAATGTCTAAGATCGAATGAGGAGAAGAAGTAAATGGAAAAGGTCCCCTACTCTAGTGTGGTTGGTTCTGTAATGTTCACCATGGTAAGCACTAGACCTGACATTGCTCATGCAATGAGTGTCCTCAGTAGGTTTATGAGTAATCCCAAAAAGGAGCATTGGCTTGGAATGAAGTGGTTGCTGAGGTACTTAAAGGAAAGCCCAGAAGTAGGGTTGGTTTATGAGAAGAGGGGTAAGTTCATCTACCTTGAGAGTTATGCTGATTCGGACTATAGAGCAGACCAGGATAAAAGGAGATCGATTACTTCCTACTTCTTCAACTTAAATGGATGTTGTATAAGTTGGAATGCTCAGTTACAGCCGGTGGTAGCACTCTCAACAATCGAGACTGAGTACGTAGCGGCTACGGAAGCCATCAAGGAGGCTATGTGGTGCAAAGGGTTGCTGGAAGAGTTGAAAGTACTAGAGGAGCAGGTTGTGGTGTATCCGGATAGCCAAAGTGCATTGCATTTGTGCAAGAATCCGGTGTTCCATGAGAGGACAAAGCACATGGATGTTCGATACCATTTCATTTGGGAAAATGTTATGAAAGGATGCATCCATGTGGACAAGGTAACAATGGAAGAAAAACCTCAGATTTAGGCACTAAAGTTCTACCTCTAAGGAAGTTCAATCATTGCCTTGGACTACTTAGGATTGGAGTCGGTTGATGTATGACTCAAGATGAGTTTGGATACTGAGTTCTCTACACAATGGGTTCGGATGCTTAGACAAAGGTAAAAGTTGTTGGGGTTTGTCTTAGATCTAAACAGAAGAAGAAGCATGAAGGTCAGCAAGGAGTTCACATAAGTGTGCGCCGCACCTTGGGAGTGTGTGCGCCTCACTTTGCAGTAAGGCAAAGGAATGCACACCAGTGTGTGCCATGGCCCAACCTTGTCCAGGCCATGGTGCCCAGCAAGAAGGAGTGCTGGAGGAAGGGGCAGGCCGCGACGCCCCCTACCCAAGGCCGCGGCTCCCAGAAGGTGGTTAATGTGTGCTATACTATGGGCTGCGGCTCCCATAAGATGGTTAATGTGTGCTATGCTATGGGCCACGGCACCCCCGGTTCTAGGTCGCAGCACTAGGCACACTGATGCACACATCCTTCAGCCTCTTGAATGGTTCATGAGACATGCTCAAAATGCATAGGATCACTAAGGATTGATCAAGGGCCATGGTTGATTGGTCATCAAGATCTAAGGGTGGAGAATGACACTCAAGATTGGACAAGAAGTTGGTGCACTATATAAAGGGTCACCTAGCTTCAATCTCAATATAACAACATAAGAGAACTTGTGACTAAAAATGAGATCAATTGTAAGAGCACAAAACTCAAGAGTGATTCTGTAGAGAGGCTGGTTGTTTAGAAAGAGAGAGAGTAAAATAGAAAGGGATTCAAGGGCTTGTAAGGGGAAATTTCTTGGGAAAATTTCAGGGTTAGTTCTTATCACTTTCTTCTTCTTCTTTTTCTTTTGTTCTTCAAGAACATGTGAGTTCTTGGAAGGGTGTTACTGATTGTAAAGAACTCCATTGATAAGATAGTGCAGAAAGCTCGGAGGAGCTCACGGGGACGTAGGCACATTGTCGAACCTCGTTAACAAATTTCTTGTGTTCTTTTCTTTCTTGCTTTGATTGGTTGTTGTCTTTTTCTTTATACAAGTCATTCTAGACTTGGGTGTTTGGAAGATCACCACCTGGGCATCTTGTTAAGGTGATTTCCAACACAAATGAATTGGGAGGGATTAGTTAAAAAACTCCTTCATTAATCTTTAACAAAAGCCTCATTGCTTCATGCTCCATCTCCTCTATCCAATAACTTTCTTGCTCCTATAAGGCTTTGACTTCATCATCGTTTTTCGAATCCACTTAAACATCATCGAAGATCTTGAAGCCACAATACCTAACACAATTAACAAAATTAACTCAAGGTTCTGGAAATACATAGTATCAAAAAGATTAGTCACTTTTAACAAATATACAATTGAGAGAATGGTACTAACAATGCTAGTTCTTGATTTTATCTACCACAGAGAGCTCATATCCTAAAACTTGACGAATCTCATTAGCAACAAAGTTACGAAAGTGAGGGATACCTTGGAGATCTTTGCCTAAATATTTATCTGGGAGATAAACTATCTTTCTCATCATCCAAAACCTTAAAGACTATCAATTGTAAGGACTTCCCAATCGACTATATGGGAAACAAAAAAGTTTCCACAGTGGACCAGGTGTTTTCACAGTCGACTGTGTCTTGGTCCTAAAGCCTCATCATTCGATTTTTAACGAGCACACCCGACTTTACTGTCATGCATAATAGCTATTTTTTCCAAAATAAAGGCACTAAAAAGAGAATTAAATGCACCAAGTGAAAATTTAATATCTCTAATGGCTAATTGGAGTCGAGGCTATAAAAATCCATCCTAAATGAGCATTCAATTTCATTTAGAACACTCAATTTCTTTAAGTTCTTATTTACTACTCTTCAAAGCTCTTAAAACCTGATCTTTCAGCAATTCTTAAGCTTTGTTCTTGTGAGAGAGAAATATCTTTGAGTTGTAAGTATAAATTTTATTTTGTCTTGTGTACAAAAAACCTCCCATTCAATTCTATCTTGTAAGGAGGAGTTGATGTAACTCTTGTGAGTGTTTAGGTGTTAAACACCTTGAGTGAAAACTCTTATGTGAATAAATCTTGTAAAGGTTTGAGAAAAACCTTAGAAGTTCTTGTTTGTATTAGTAAAACCTTCAAGAATGATCCTTGAAGAGAAGTTGACGTAGGATTAGATGTGATTTTCATATTGCACACTCTTCTCCTCCCTTCCTCCTTTAATTTCCAGCAAGCTTATACTTATTGCTATATTATTTGTTCTTGATTGGTTGTTTAATTTTGTGATTATATTTGTATTTGTTGAAAAAGTTTTTAAACCCAATTCACCTCCCTCTTAGGTTGCCTTAGTTAACAATTGGTATCATAACTTAGTTCTCTATGTTATGCTTAAAATCTTTGAGTAGATCCTATGCCAACTAATATTTCTAAAAAATGTCACTCTTGCACTAGGCCCCCTCTTGTTCACCAGAACTAATTATAGTTATTGGAAGAATGGGATTAAAATTTTATTTGGAGGAAAAGACTTTGCTTTATGGGGAATTATTATGAATGAACCATGAATTCCAATGAAAAATGTTGATATTTGTCTAAGGTTTAAACATGGTTTTAACATGGCTAAGGTTAAACCAAGGTTAGAAGAATGAATTTCAACATGTTAAAGGAGTGCACACAAGTGTGCACATCATTTTGGGTGTGCGTTCACACCTCTATTCAGCAAGACAAAGAAGTGCGTACAGTTGTGAGGGGTCCAGCTTTAGTGTGCATTGCAGCCCTCCTCCTCCTAGGTCGCAGCACCCAACAAGGGAGGTGTTGGAGGAAGGTCAGCGCCACACCTTTCCCTCACCAAGGCCGCGGCGCCCCAAAAGTGGTGAAAAATGTGTTTTGCCTAGCGCCGCAGCATACCCAATTCAGGGCCTAGGCACTAGGCACACTAATGCACACATATTCCACTTGATTCAGCCTCTTGTTAATTGCATGGGTGCAAGGTTAAAATGCACAACATCACTTAGGATTGATGGAGGGCCATGGTTGACTGGTCATCAAGATCTAAGGGTGGAGATTGACTCTCAAGATTGGACAAGAAATTGGTGCACTATATAAAGGGTTACCTAGCTTTATTCTCATTAAGAATTGTGACAGAAAATGTGAATAAGAGTGCAAAGACACAGATATACAAAAGGGACTCATTGGAGAGGCTGGTTGTAAAGAGAGAGATTAGTATAGAAAGGGGATTCAAGGGACTTGTAAGTGGAATTTCCAAGGGGGAAAGTTCCAGGGTATCTCAAGACCTTATCACTTTCTTGTTCTCTTCTTTATTTCTTCAAGAACTTGTGGATTCTTGGAAAGGGGTTGCTATGATTGTAAGAACCATTGATTTACTACAGAGAGTTCGGAGGAACTCACTGGGACGTAGGCTATTGCCGAACCTCGATAACAATTGCTTGTCTTTTTTCTTGCTTTGGTTGCTGTATCTTTTCTTTACAAGTCATTCTAGACTTAGGTTTTTGGAAGATCACCACCTGGGCATCTTGTCAAGGTGATTTCCAATAGTGGTATCAGAGCTTTGGACAGTGGGATTAGAGCCAAGATTGGCGAGTATCAGTGCAAGAACAGAAGGTGACAGAGTCAAAACTCCAAGAATCGGAGGTCGACTTCTTGGGTGATTCAAGAATGGAGTTAAGATTTATATCTGATCGTGTTCTTGAGGTGAATAAAGGATGGAGTTAAGATCAATATATGATCGTGTTCTTGAGGGTGATTCAAGAATGGAGTAAAGATCAAGATATGATCGTGTTCTTGAGGTTGATTTAAGAACAGTACTGAGATCAATCTTCGATCTATGTTCTTGAGGTTTAGAAGAAGTTGGAAAGCATTTGTGGGTGCTGCATGAATCAAGGGATCTTCTCTGCAAGATAGGTTCAAATTTGGGTATTAAGAAGTTTGATGGAAAGGGAGATTTTGCCCTTTGGAAACGGAAGATCAAGGCTGTTCTTATGCAACAGAAGGTGGACTTGGCGATTGGAGGAGATGACGCTTTTCCAGCAAATACCATGGAGGACCAGCAGAATGAGATGAAGAAGGTGGCTTACAGCACCATCTTCTTATACATGTCAGATAATGTCACAAGGGAGTACGGAGACTCGGAAGATCCAACTATCATATGGAAGAAACTAGATGAGTTGTTTCTTGCCAAGACTCTCTCTAATAAGAGTTATCTTCGTAAACGAATCTTTGCTTTTAAATTTGATCCTAATAAAGGTTGCAAGATGATCTTGATGCCAAACTGAGGAGTGCATCAAGTGGAAGAAGGTTGTTCATTAAAAGAAAGCCAGCAACTCGGTATGGCAGCAACATCCATGGCTATTATCAGGTCAAAGGTAGAGGAGAGAGCCATGGGAGAGTGCATAGCAACATACGTGGCTACTACCAGGTCAAAGGTAGAGGAGAGAGCCATGGGAGAGTGTACAACAACATACATGGCTACTACCAGGTCAGAGGTAGAGGAAAAAGCCATGGGAGAGTGCACAGCAACATGCTTGGCTACTACCAGGACAGAGGCAAAGGAGAAAGCCATGGGAGAGTACACAATAACATACATGGCTACTACCGGGATAGAGGTAGAGGAGAGAGCCATAGGAGAGTGCACAACAACATACATGGCTACTACCGGGACATAGGTAGAGGAGAGAGCCATAGGAGATGTTTCTACTGCCATAAAGAGGGTTATGTCAAGAAAGATTGCAAGGAGAAGATAAGGGATAGAGAAAGAAGCCATACCAAGAATGGAGAGGCTTCGGTTGCCAAAACAGAATAGCAAGATGGTGATGTTCTTGTTGTGTGCTCGGATGTGAGCAAGAGGCAAAAAGGCAGTAGGAAATGGATCTTGGATACCGAGTGAACTCATCACATGTGCCCTCACCGGGAATGGTTCAAGAATTTCAAGGAGATCAATGATGGAAGAGTCTTTTGAGGAATGACAATTCTTGCCAAGTGAGGGGGATATGAGACATCCAGTTGAGGATATTTGATGGAATGGTAAGGCTGTTGAGGAATGTGAGGTATCTTCCGGATGTGAAGAGGAATTTGATCTCATTGGGGAAGCTAGATTCCATGGGGTACACATACAAGGCAGAGAGAGGAAAGATCAAGGTAGCCAAGGGATCTTTGATAGTGATCAAAGAAGCAATGAAGGATGGTCTCTATAAGATGATTAGAGACACGGACATCAAGGGTCAAGCAGCAAGCTTGATGGATGAGATGGAGAAGGCAGCCCTTGGCACACTCACTTGGGACATATAAACGAAGAAGGCCTGCAAGTTCTCAACAAGAATGGATTACTTGATGGTGACAAGGTAGAGAAACTCGATATCTGCAAGAGCTGTGTTATTGGACAGCAACATCGGGTCAGCTTCAACATCGGAGTGCATAAGTCTAAGGGCATTCTTGACTACATTCATGCGGACCTTTGGGGACCAGCAAGGACACCAACATAGGGAGGCAACTTTTACTTTCTGTCTTTAATTGATGATTATTCAAGAAAGATTTGGGTTTATTTGCTTAGAAATAAATCAGATGCTTTGAATAAATAAGTGGAGTGGAAAAAGTTGGTGGAGACTCAAATGGGCATGGTAGTTAAGGGGATAAGAACCGATAATGGCTTAGAAATTTTTAACTAAGAACTTGATCAATTCTGTAGGTTAAATGGAATTCAAAGACATAGAATGGTTGTGAAAACCTCTCAGCAAATTGGAGTTGCTAAGAGGATGAATAAAACCCTTATGGAAAAGGTTAGGTATATGTTAGATGGATCTGGATTACCTAGATGTTTTTTAGGGGAAGCAGTGTCTACTGTTGTGTATTTGGTTAATAGATCACCCTCTAGGTTGTGTACTATAAGACTCCTGAGGAGATATGGAGTGGAAAACCTCCTGAGTTGGACAACCTTAGGACTTTTGGGTGTGTTGCATATGCACAACAAAAGGATGATAGACTTAGCCCAAGATCTAGAAAATATTTGTTTTTAGGATATGGGGAAGGGACTAAGGGGTACAAGTTGTTGTCCACAGAGAAAGAAGTATTGAGACTCATAATAAATAGGGATGTTATTTTTAATGAATTGATATTTCTTTATTTGGAGAAAATGAAACCTGCAGGGGCTAGTGAGCAAACCAGTTCGATATTTGTGGAGCATAGCATTAAGGAGAATTCGGTTCAGGTAGAGCAAGGAAGGCAAGAGAGTTTGGACCAAGTAGAGCCCATTGATGAATGCCAAGCTCAAGACACTCATGAGGAGGCTGAACTGAAAGTTGATGATGTAGGGAGTCAGAAGGACTATCAGCTCACAAAAGACCGGGAAAGAAGGCTGGTCGGACCACCTTCAAGATATGGTTTTATAGATTCTGTGGATGCAGCAGCTCCTTGGATAGAAGGAGAGATGAGTGAACATGAGACTTACATTAATGCCATGGGATATAAGGATTTTCCAAGATGGAAGCTAGCTATGGAGGAAGAAATAGATTCTTTGAGGAAGAACAACTTTTGGAATTGGTGCACATTCTAGGAAATATAGAGAGTTGTGGATTGTAAGTGGACTTACAAGATCAAAGAAGGGTACCGTCCAGGAGATGAAGTCCGGAATAAGGCTAGGGTAGTGGTGAAGGGGTTCACACAAAGGAAAGGCATAGATTTCATAGAAACCTTATCACCTAGACATAAGGTGGATGAAGTGGTGATTATCCTCATCTATACTAATGATATGTTGTTGGTTCGGAACATCAGGGAGAGGATGAAAAGGTTTACATGTCAACTCAGTGAGGAGTTCGAGAGGAAGGATCTCAGCCTTACACAAAAGATCCTTGAGATAAGAAAAATTCAGGAAAGGGAGAGAAACGAGTTGAAGATTTCACGGTCCTCTATGGAAGATGGTAAACCAGTAAAGATTCCCCTTGCTGGTCATTTCAAGTTCTCCAGTGAACAATTTCCTGGAATGGATGAGGAGAAGAAGGAAATGATAAAGTTCCCTTACTCAAGTGCGGTTAGATCAGTCATGTCCATGATGATAAGCACTAGACCCGACATTTCTCAGGCAATGGGTGTTCTCAGCAGATTTGTGAGTAATCCCGAAAAAGAGCTTTGGCTTGGGATGAAGTGGTTACTGAGGTATTAGAAGGCTCGATTACAGCCGATGGTAGCACTCTCAACAACGGAGGTAGAATACATAGTGGCTTTGGAAGCCATAAAGGAGGCTATGTGGTGCAAAGGGTTGTTGGACGAGTGGATGGTCCTAAAAGAGTAGGTGGTGGTGTCTTCGAATATCCAAAGTGCGTGGCACTTGTGGAAGAATCCGGTGTTCCATGAGAGGATAAAGCATATGGATGTTTGGTATCATTACATTCTGGAAAATTGTACGAAAGGATGCATTCATGTTGACAAGAAGGCCATAGAAGAAAGTCATACAGATTTAGGTACCAAGGTTCTACCTATATGAAGGTTCAATCATTGCCTTGAACTTCTTAGGAATGGAGTCGGTTGAATGATGACTCAAGATGAGTTTGGATCCTGAAGTTCTCTACACAATGGTTTGGGTTTAAATGCTTAGACAAAGGTAAAGATTGTTGATATTTTTCTAAGGTTTAAACATTGCTAAGGTTTAAACCAAGGTTGGAAGAATGAATTTCAGCATGTTAAAGGAGTGCATATAAGTGTGCGCATCACTTTGGGTGTGTGTGCACACCTCTTTTCAGCAAGACAAAGAAGTGTGAACAGCTGTGAGGGGTCCAGTTTCAGTGTGCACTATAGCCATCCTCCTCCTAGGTCACAACACCTACAAGGGAGCTGCTGAAGGAAGGCCAGCACCGCACCTCTCCCTCACCAAGGTCGCAGCACCTAGAAAGTGGTGAAAAGGGTGTTTTGCCTAGTGCCGCAGCATGCCCTGTTCAGCGCCTAGGTGCTAGGCACACTGATGCACACATATTCTACTTGATTCAGCCTCTTGTTAAATGTGTGGGTGCAAGGTTAAAATGCACAACATCACTTAGGATTGATGGAGGGTCATAGTCGAGTGGTCATTAAGATCTAAAGGTGGGAGATTGACTCTCAAGATTGGACAAGAAATTGGTGCACTATATAAAAAGGTCACCTAGCTTTATTCTCACTAAGAATTATGAAAGAACATGTGAATGAGAGAGTTGTATGAGAGTGCAAAGACATAGACATACAAGAGGGACTCATTGGAGAGGCTGGTTGTAAAGAGAGAGATTAGTATAGAAAGGGGATTCAAGGGACTTGTAAGTGGAATTTCCAAGGGGAAAAGTTCCAGGGTATCGCAAGACCTTATCACTTTCTTGTTCTCTTCTTTGTTTCTTTAAGAACTTATGGATTCTTGGAGAGGGGTTGCTGTGATTTTAAGAACCATTGATTTAGTGCAGAGAGTTCGGAGGAACTCACGGGGATATAGGCTATTACTGAACCTCGATAATAATTACTTGTCTTCTTTCTTGCTTTGGTTGCTGTATCTTTTCTTTACAAGTCATTCTAAACTTGGGTGTTTGGAAGATCACCACCTGGGCATCTTGTCAAGGTGATTTCCAGCAAAAAAGGTAAAAGACAAGGAAGTAGAAATTCTAGTTCCTAAGGTTAGACAAGAGTTTGATGATTATGACAAAAAAAAAATGGTTTTCTTAAATAGTAGAGCTACAAGTATGCTTCCTTATGCATTAGACATTAATGAATATAATAAAATTTTGGCTTGTGAATGAAGAAAGGAAATATGGGATAAAATTCAAGTTACATTTGAAGGTACTAATCAAGATAAGAAATTTAAAATCTATAGATTAGTATCGGATTATGAAGCCTTTAAAATGTCTCTTACCAGAACTATTTCTTAAATGTATTGTCAGCTCACTAACATTATTAAAGACTTGAAGCTTTTTGGTAGAGTTTATGAGGATGGTGAGCTGGTAAGAAAAGTACTTAGGGTTTTGCCAAAAGCTTGGGAATCAAAGATGACGACAATTGAAAAAGCTAAGGACCTTGACCATCTCGACATCAATACACTTCTTGGATCACTATTGACACATAAGATGAATGTCATCAACAAGGATGTTGATGAAGAATCCAAGAATTAGGATATCATTACTTTTAATACTACCATAAGCATGAAACTGGAAAATGATGGCAACGAAAGTAATGAGAAAGAAAGGCAAATGACTCTCATTACTAAAAGATTTCAAAAGTACTTGAGAAGGAAAAAGAAATCAAGTAAGAAACCCTATGCAAAGGATGATTCAACCAAAAAAGATCCAATTGTGTACTTTGGATACAAGAAGCCTGGGCATATCAAGGCATATTTTCCTTTAGCAAAGAAGCCCCACAAGAACTTCAAAAAGAAAACTATGATGGCTTCCACTTAGAGTGATGATGAAGAAGAAAACTCAGATGAAGAAGTTGACTACCAAGAAATTGTCAACCTTTGGTTGATGGAAATTGATGATGAAAATGAGGTAACTAATTCTTTAAATATTGATAATGATAATGAAATTGTGCAAGAAGACTTATTAGAATCATTTAATGAATTGCATGAAGAACTTAAGAGAATTGAAACTAAAAATGTTGCTCTAAAAAAGGAGGTTTCATCTCTCTCTAAAGAAATGGAAGTTTTAAAAGAACAAAACGAGAAACTTTCTTTAGAGCTAGGCAACTCATCATAAGAGTTTTTGAAAAATGAAAATGACATTTTGAAGAACAAAGTGAGTGAGTTGAGAAGCACTATATCTAGAATTATAAAAGGAAAGGAAAAGCTAGATGAAGTGTTAGCATGCCAAAGCTTAAATGGAGAAAAATCTGGCTTGGGATATTCTCCGATGAGCAAACAAAAATCAAATAAAACCATTTTTATCAAATGTCAATGAAGGTTTTACTTCTCATTTTCCTAATAATGTTCATAATGTACCATTGAGGAATGATAAGAAATCTAAGAATGTCAATGTCAATTCCTATAGTAAAATTTCCTTACTAATACTTGGAATAGACATTCTAGAAGTATATAAGCCCATATGTATGCTCATTCTAGAAATGCCCATTCTAGAAACTTATATTCTAGGAATGCATACTCAAGAAATGGTTATCATTCATATCCTAGAAATAATATGTATTTGCATAATTATCATAATGCTAGAAACATGTACTTTAGGAATAGGAATGATAGATTTGGTTATTCTAGATATCCTAAAAACTATCATAACTATCTTTCTAGGATCATACATCATCCATATCATTATAACTATGGAACTAATTACAATATTAAGAAAGTATGGTTTCCAAAAAGATCTGTATTATCAAGGACTAACACAACGGACTCAAAATATTTTGGGTATCTAAGAGTTTCATTATATATAAGGTCTTTATTGATACATTGATAGTGAATGCTTAAAGCATATGACTGATAATTAAAGCATATTTATGGACCTAACTCCAAAGGATGGTGGAACTGTCACCATTGAAGATGACACAAAGATGAAGATCATTGGGCATGGTAAAGTTAGTAAAAATTCTTCAACCATTGATCATGTTTTATTTGTCCAAGGCCTTAAGCATAGTTTACTTAGTATTACTCAATTGTATGATAAAGGTAATAAATTTATCTTTACGTCTACTCATTGTCTTATATATCAAGAGTAATAAGATAAAAAATTTTGACGAAAGATATGAGAATGTCTATATAATAGACCTTAAATGTCTCGCTTTGAAAAATGAATTTTTTTTTTCAACTTTTAGTGAAAACTTGTGGTTATGGCATAGAAGGATTGGTCATGTGAACATGGATTTATTCAAATGCTTTCAAGAAAAGATTTGGTTGTTGGTCTTTCAAAAATTAAATTTGAAAAAGATAAACTTTATGATGTTTGTCAAATGGGAAAACAAACTAGGATTTCTTTTAAACCAAAATTCTTGTTTCAAACTCTAGAACAGTACAACCCTTGCATATTTTTTTTGGACAATTAAAACTATTAGTCTAGGTGGCCATCAATTTGTTCTTGTTATTGTGAATGACTATTCTAGATATACCTTTGTTAGCTTTATGGTTTATAAGGACGAAGACATTAAACGTTTTGTAAAAAATTGTTGAAAATGATAAAGGTTTTTCTATCTTTAGCATAAGAAGTGATAATGGAAAAGAATTTGAGAACCAAAACTTTGCAAAATAATGTGATGATCATGGTATTGATTACAAATTTTCAGCTTTTAGAACCCCTCAATAAAATAGTGTTGTTGAAAGGAAAAACAGAATTTTAGAAGAAATTGGAAGAACTTTTCTTTCTGAAAATAATTTGCCAAAATATTTTTGGGCGGAAGCAGTAAACACTGCTTGCTATGTTTTGAATAGAGTTTTATTTAGGTCGATACTCAAGAAAACGCCATATGAATTATGAAAGAGTAGAAAGCCAAATATTTCTTATTTTCATATTTTTGGTTATAAGTGCTTCATCTTGAATAATAATAAAGATAACCTAGGTAAATCTGATTCTAAAATCGATGAAGGGATTTTCTTAGGTTATTCAACCTCTAGTAAGGCTTATAGAGTCTTTAATAAAATAAATCTAGTGGTTAAAGAATTTGTGCATGTTGCATTTGATGAAACTAACTCTTTTAGTGGAAGAAGAGTTTCTTGTAATGATGATGCAGATTTTTTGCCAAAATTTGAGACCACCACTCCTATTGTTTACCCCTAGGAGAATCAACCTCAAATAGCTCAAGGAGGAAATGAATCAAGATTTGATCAACCTTCAAGAAGTCAACAAAGATATGGTCTTCCTAAGGATTGGAGGTGTGTTAATTATCACCTAATCGATCAAGTGATTGGTAATATTTCATAAGGGGTAAGAAATTGTTCTTCTATTAGAAATGTATGCAATCATGTAACTTTCTTATCTCAAATTGAACCTGAGAGTTTTGATGAAGCCGAACATGATGAAAATTAGATAATGACTATGGAGGAAGAATTAAATCAATTTGAAAGCAATAAAGTTTGGGCTTTAGTACCTAGGCCTAAAGATCACTCAATAATTGGTACTAAATAGTTTTATAGAAATAAAATGGATGAAAATGGTGTAGTAACTAGAAATAAGGATAAGCTTGTAGCAAAATGATATAATCAAGAAAAATGAATAGATTTTGATAAAAATTTTGGTACCGTATTTAGACTTGAAGCCAATTATGTAATCGATCAAGTGATTGTTGATCATTCACAAGGGGTAAGAACTTGTTCTTCTATTAGAAATATATTCAATTATGTAACTTTCTTATCTCGAGCTGAACCTAAGAGTTATGAAGTCCAACATAGTGAAAATTGGATAATGACTATACATGAAGAATTAAATCAATTTGAAAGCAGTAAAGTTTTGACTTTAGTACCTAAACCTAAAGATCACTTGGTAATTGGTACTAAATAGTTTTATAAAAATAAAATAGACGAAAATGGTGTGGTAACTAGAAATAAGACTAAGCTTGTAGCAAAAGGATATAATAAAGAAAAATGAATAGATTTTGATGAAACTTTTGCTCTCGTAGCTAGACTTGAAGCCATTCACATGTTGCTTACATTTGCATGTTTTAAGAATTTCAAATGGATTTGAAAAGTTTCTTTTTAAATAGTTTTATAGAGGAAGAGGTTTATGTTAGACAACCTCTTGGTTTTGAAATCCAAAATTTTCAAACCGTGTCTATAAGCTTTCCAAAGCCCTTTACGGGTTGCAGCAAGCTTCTAGATCATGGTATAAAAGATTAAGTAAATTTTTACTTTATAATGATTTTACTAGAAGAAAAATTTGTACTACCCTTTTTTCACAAAAATACATAAGCATGGTATCCTCATGGTGTAAATATATGTTGATGATATAATATTTGGCGCCACTAATGAAAATATATGTCAAGATTTTGCTAACTGTATGCAAGGTGAATTTAAACAAAACTAGATCTTGTGGAATCAAAATATTTTTTGCAATTCTTTCTAGTATGGAATGAGTCAATCATCCACTTTGCTCTCTTATTGGACAATTACTTCCTTGGGCTTCAAATCAAACATACAAATGAAGGAATCTTCATCAATCAATCTAAGTACGGAAATGATTTACTAAATAGGTTTCGGATAGGGAATGTAAAGCAAATTGAAACTCTCATGAGCATTTCAACAAAGCTTGACATCGATGAATGAGGTAAAAGTATTGATATTGAGAAATATAGAAGCATGATAAGAGATTTAATTTATTTAACCACTAGTAGACCCGATATTATGTTTAGTGTTTGTATTTGTGCTAGGTTTCAATCTAATCCTAAAGAATCTCATTTAACTGCAGTTAAAAGAAATTTGAGATTTTTTTTAAGAACCTAAAACTTAGGCTTATAGTACTATAGAGAATTTTCCTTTGACTTAATTGTGTATTTGGATGCTGATTTTTCTAATTGTAAGTTAGATAGAAAAAGTGCCAGTGGAACATACCAATTTCTTTGTTTCATGTTAACTTCATGGTTTTCTAAGAAACAAAACTTGGTTGCATTATCAACGGTCGAAGCAGAGTATGTAAACACTACTATTTTTTGTGCACAAATTTTATGGATAAAACAACAACTTGAAGATTTTGTCATATATTTTGAAAATATTCCTAACTTATATGATAATTCTAGTGCTATCAATCTAACCAATAATTCAATTCAGTATTCTAGAACTAAGCATATCGAAATTAGACATAATTTTATTAGAGATCATACTCAAAAGAGATATATTAAATTTGAATTTATTAGTACCAAAAAACAATTAGTTAATATTTATAAAAAAAAAAACCCTTGAATGAAGATAGGTTTTACATGATTATAATGGAATTAGAAATGAGAAAATACTTTTGATTGTTCTTGGATTTCATTTCCATTCATCATTTGCATGTGTTGTCATTGAGTAAATGAAGATTGACTTTCAATTTGATATTCTCTCACTCCATAATGGCATAAAGTAACTCAAGTATGCCACAAACTTAGGAATTCATGAAGATTGACTTTAAATTTGACTTTCATCTTCTTGCTAGGACCTATATCATCCCCTCCTTTCTTTAATGAAACTAGTGATTTCTTACCCATTATGTGTGAAACAAGGACACACTTGAGTGAATAAGTGAAGAAAAAAGTGTTTTGGGGAAAAGATTAGTAGAGATTTGTGAGTGATTTGAGGTGAAATTAAGAGATTAAGATAAGAGTGGAGGTGTGGCTAGGGTTTGAGAGAATTAGGGAAATTTGAGGAAAAAGGAAGAAGTATATATATATATATGCACAACAAGATAGTTGACTGTCTCGACAAGGCAATCAACTGTGATTTTTTTAACTCAAAAAATATATCAGGTATGGGACATATAATGTAACGACCCATCCTGGATTGGCCACCCCCGAGACGGTGTTGTCACATTTTGAAAATTCCAATACGACCCATATATGCAACAATAAAAATAATATCGACATAAATTTTTACATCAATCCTCAACCTTAAACAGGGGATACATCATTCTGATCTTGATTTAAACATTATATACAACGTAATGCGCATGAATATTTACAAATAAATTTTTATTTTATTTTCTCATTCGTTTGAGGATGTGGACACGCATGTGGCTTACAGATAATGACTTCGTATGAATCTCAACTCACCAAACTATCTATCCTGCCTACTACCTGAAATCATTGTACAATGAGGAGTAAGCTTCACAAGCTCAGTGAATTAAATTTACTAGAAATATTCGATTTTATACTCCCAATTACATCTTATAATTCAATTACTTCAAAAAAAAAATCTTCTGATATTCATTCATCTTTTTCCTCAAATAATTCAATAACAATATTCTATAATCACTAATTAATTTTATAATTCCCCTATTACATAATCTCTTCTTAAGTTACTCATCAGACATATTAATCTTTCAATTATATATTTAATAATCTCTAAACTCTCAATTCAACATTATCATTTACCTCATTATGAGGTTCACAACATATAATAACTCACTCAAACAATTCTCATCGTATCACGTTTCCATATTTCTTCCTTAGCCTAATTGTCTCTCTGTGAGACTCATTCATATATAAAATTTGCAGTCATGAATTGCACTTTAGCATCTCAAGTAATAACAATCAATATTTACGCAAATGCAATGCATAAATTTAAATGTTATTATTATTGGGAACGTCATCCCACATGTCGATATATTTTTATCTTAGACCAACTGCCTTCCCGGTTTTTTCATTCTCATTTAGATCGGCTACCTTCCCGGTTCTTTTATTCACATTTAGACCGGTTGCCCTCTCGGTTCTTTTATTTCCAGCATATACCGGCTATCATGGTTTTCATTTAGACCAGCTGCCCTCCTGGTTCATTTATTTTCATTTAGATCGGCTACCTTCTTGGTTCTTTTATTTCATACATATGTATATGAATAATGATATGAAATATGTATATGAACAATAATATATAAACAAGCATGCATTCAAACATTTAAATTAGCTATCCTAATTATTCTCAAATTATTATTTGAAAATTTTCACTAAATTCCTCTCCTCATAAATCATATCAAATCATCAACCATAGCTCGTTAAGATCCAATAATTTTTCTCTCCTCATAAATCATATCCAATCATAAACGATAGCTAATCAAGAATTTCACTTATCACCTTTATTATTAAATTGACTCATTATTTCAATAATATTATTTCTCATAAAATAATTCTCTACACATCCTTTATTCCTATCATACATATCAACCAATCTTTCATCTACCACCAAAGCATAAGTTAATAATTTATTCGAATATTATCGCTATATATTTCATATTTATCTTGATTACTTAAAGTAAATCTAACTCACCATGTAGCACTTAGAGCTACCCATGGATCTCCTCCTTGCATTTCTTGCTCCTTTCAACAATTTCCCCCAGTTGTTGATCGTAAACACCTGACGTAATATTTATGTTAAAATTTTTAAATTTTTCTTCAATTCTTCCATAATTCACACCCTTTGAAAATTCCACTTTGAATTCCGAGAAATTTCATGTATTCTAAATTTCAAAAATAAAATTCATGTTATTACCTTTTGTTTTTCCTAGAGCTTCCCGTGGTTTTCTGTAAAATTCTCCCGTAAACCCCTTCAAAATTTTACTCTTTCGACCTTTCTTTTGGTCCTCAAGTGTTTACAGAAGTAAAGTAGTTTGAAATATAAAAGGAAAAAAACCAAACATGATTTGGTAAGTAATAAATAATATAAACTCAAATTATATATATATATATATATATATATATATGTGTGTGTGTGTGTGTGTGTGTGTGTGTGTAAACTTTCTCAGCACACCCCACCCCTTTGTTTGCCGCGCACCAAGATGTGCTATCTAACATTCAATTTGCATGTTAGACAGCCAACACCTGTTGCCAGGTGTTTTTTTTTTCTTTTTCTTTTCTTTTCTTCATACTATCCACAATTTTTTTTGTTTTCCATTTTCTTTGTAACTATGCCTGATTACGCCCAAAACAGTAACGCGGTGTTGTAGTATGGCTTTGGGGTGTCGATTCCACAGGGAGACAAATTAACTATAAAGGAAGATGTAAACTTTAATATGAGACGATATGATCAAATTAAATATAGAATCTGAAATTTGATAGTGAGACAATTGTGTAAAGTAGATTGTGAAATATAATAGGAGAGAAACAAGGATCCAGGAATCCTCCCTAGGTTTGTTGCCCTAATCCTAACTTGATTCAGTGGTTTTTATCTTGATTGCAAGTTTCACATCCCAAACAGGCAATCGGCAAATATTCAATTAAAGCACATGTATAAACCCTAATTTGATTGTTATGAAATACTCTATATTTTCAATTCATGCGTATATGATCTATCCTTTAAGTTTATCAAGAAACGACAATATATCTTTGATGACAATATTGCAGTAATAGACAAACCTAAAGGCTAGATCTACCGGACTCAATCATACCCAAATAATCTTGACATAAAGAAAGCATGACTAAATCTATATCAAGGAAAAAGATACAATCACCGGATTAGATGAAATCTTTATAATTAGAATAAAAATTAAATCATAACAATATTTGAACGTTAAAGCTCCATTACAACTAAATCAAATAAGGGAAATAGAAACAACTACACCTAGGGATTCATCCCTTCTCCTTGCTTAGAGATTAGTTAGCCATGGGGCTCATGGTTGCACAATGGAAGGAAAGTTGCTGCTCTCTTGAGTTCTCCAGATTTTTCAATGTCTAATTACAAACCCTAAGTGGTATATTTATAGTATACAAGGTCTAGGGGTGTTTTAGGGTTTGAATAAGTCATTAAAGACCTAATTAGGGTCTAACTCGGAGTGCACAAGGCTGTGCGCGCGCTGATTCAGAAAGTCTGACCTCTGTCCGCTAAAATCGCCATAACTTCCTCTAGAGAAATGATTTTAACAAACCGTAAAATCCTCCAGAAAATAGACTTCCATATCTTTCTAACCATATGTGGCACACTTCCTGGTTCTTTCTACATCGATACAGTTTAATTTTTAAAGATGGTTGATTTGTATGCCAACTCCAGCAACTTAGTGAAAACTCCTTCCATAGTTTCTCTTCATCTTGGCTCTTCCGCGATCATTCTTTTGCTTGAGTGTTCAATGGAACTTCGTGTTTCAAAATGATGATAGCTTTTTCATATCCTTTAACTCAAGATACCTGAAAAATGCACCGAAATAAATTAATGCTCCAAAAATACCACTTTAGAGTTGTTAATGAATAAAAAATGCAATTAAGACCTAAATCAACCCTAAAGTGCTAACAAATAAGTACGAATATAATGCATTTAATGGCTATTATCACAACCCCCAACTAGCTTATTGCTAGTCCCTAGCAATTCAAGCGAAAACAAGAGATGAATTCTATGGTAGGAGTTAAAAACAACGTAAAGCAATGCTAGCGTTGAACCAAGAGTAATTCACTTTTTGTCTCAAAAATTGTACATAACATACGGCACATAGAATCATTAAATTTCACCTAAGTCCAAAAGTAATCCAAACATCAATCTTAAAATCGTTATTGACTCTTAACATCCATCTTACCACAATCCATTAGTCCGAACATCCGGATGATTTTATGCACAACATTCATGAATACAAGTCTTGGCCTCTAAAAACATAACAAATTGTGTGACATCAATCACATAAACAAGCTCCATAGGCTTAGTTTTCAAATCATTCTCCACTATTGTAGAAAAATCACACTTCATTGGATCAATAGGTCTTTAATGGGCTTGTAATGCTATGCCAAGGTAAAGGTTAAGAAAGAATGGGAAGGATTTGCAAGTAAAAGAACTTAATCTCTTAGCTTTAAACACAACCACCTTTAAGTGCTAGATAACTTTACTTCAATGCTCAACTCCTTCACCCATTTTTTATAAGAGCATATCTCTTGATAAGTCACCACTTTTCTTTTCTTTTTCTTCTTTCTTTGCCATACTTCTCTTCTTTTTCTGTTTTTGGCAAATACTCATTCATCTCTTTTTTTTTTCTTTTTTTTTCTTTTCTTTTCCACAACCCCCAACTTATCTTCTTTAATATACTTGGGTTATGATTTTTCATATTTCCATCCTTATTCCTCTTAAGTGCTTCTCAACAATGTGTACAACTAAGTTCTTTTAAAAGAAGGGTAAGGATAAAATATTTCTAGGCTCATAAGGGTAAGTAAATGGGTTTTTGAAAGAAACAAGGCTCAAATTATTCAAAAATGGCCTATATCGTATCCTCAGTAGTGTGCATTCTAGGAATTCGCCTCAAGTAATTATCAAATAAGTTCTAGAGCTTGTTGAGACCGAAAAAATATTCACAATCAATCGCACATAAAACTTTTCTAGATGTTTTAGACTAATCATTCAATCTTACCACAAACTAGAGTCTCAAACCAAATCAAGATTGACACTTAAATTATTCTCAAACTGAAATAGAATTTAACTTCTTCTACATGCTATATGTTATTTCAATTAAGTTCATATCATTGACATGTGAATTAACTCTATGGCAAACACAAAGCATGCTAAAAATAAACAAAAAAGAAAATGACACCAAGCAGTCCAAAGGAAAAAAATGTATGGAAATAAAGAATATGGAAACAAAGAGATGTGTTTCTTCCACCCCCAACTTAAAAATTGCATTGACCTCAATGTAAAAGAAAGAGTAAAAGAAACTCCCTTTGTAGCCAAAGGTGCACAGAAGCTGAAAATTGTGCTCCACCATTTGAACTGCTTCGTATATTTTCCTTGAAAAAGAAATACTAAGTTAATACTAGAAAACAGCAAAATAATAATAATAAATAAGAAAAAGAAATATGAAAAACAGTAAAAATAAAAGGATATGTTGTGGGTTGCCTCCCATGAGCGCTAAGTTTTATGTCTTCAGCCAGACACTTTTTTTCCCTCCTAGACAAACATAGGTTGAATGCACCAGCCACTGCTTCATTGCCAAATTTGGTGCTTGTATGCTTTTGAGAGGCCTCAAGGATGTCATCAGTAACATCCACAAATTCTGGCTCGATATGTGCTTTTGTGAAGCCATGGATGAAGGTGGACTCCAATGGATTAAGGTGCTGGACCTTTTCCATGAATGAGTCAATCATGTATGCTTGGTGGGTTTCATTCACATCCTCTGATTTTTTCGTTGCTAGGATGTGTAATGACTTACCACTTAGTGTCTCAATAACATTCACCTCCTTCAAATTCTGTTGTGCTAGGTGTTGACCATGGGATGTGGACTGAGCTTGACAAGGGAACTTACCTCGCTCAGTCACACTCAAGTAGCTCATCAACTTGGACACTTGGCTGTTTATCTCTTTATGTTCTTCAACAACCTGCACAATTAAAGATTCAAGCCTTTGATTAGTCTTCCCTTGTGCTTCAATAAAAGCATGTAAAGTGTCTTCTAAAGAACTCCTAGAAGACACGGGTGCATGATATGGTTCAAGATATGGTGCAGGGGGTTGTGCAAGCTGCTGATTTTCAGACTTCCAGTTGAAATTGGGGTGATCACGCCACCCCGGATTATAGGTATTAGAGAAGGGTGCATGAGGCTTCTTGTACATGCCTAAGGCATTACATTGTTCCTCATACATCCCTCTCATCTCAGCAAATGTAGGACACTCTTGGGCGAGATGATCTACCCCTCTACACACAAAACATGGTTTCAAAGACTTTGCATGATTAGCTAGGTGTGTTGGCTTTAAGCTCTTAGTTTTTAATTCATCTAGCTCCCTAGTGAGCATCTCGACCTTGGCCTTAAGGTTATCCTCTTCCCTAAGATGGTAAATTCCACCACCATTTGGGTTCCCTATAGGTCATGACTTATTTGTGCTTTCAGTAGCACAAGGTTCAGTCCAAGTGTGAGCTTTTTCAGCAAGCTCATTGAGGTACTCCATGGCCTCATCAGGATCTTTCTCCAAAAAGTCACCATTACACATCATCTCTACGAATTGACGCTCTCTATATGTAAGTCCCTCATAAAAATAGCTCACTAAGCGCCAACTCTCATACCCATGGTGAGGACACATACTCAATAACTTTTTAAATCTCTCCCAAGACTTATACAAAGTCTCGCTGTCCTTTTATGCAAAGGTGGAGATTTGTCTTTTTAAAGCATTGGTCTTATGTTGGGGAAAGTATTTATTAAAAAAGATCCGAGTCATCTCAGTCCACGACCCAATAGATCGTGGTCTTAGTGAGTATAGCCAACTCTTAGCTCTATCCTTCAAAGCGAAAGGAAAGAACTTAAGTTTCATAATGTCATGAGTTTCATCTTGACTATGAAAAGTCGCAACTACTTCCTCAAACTCTCTAATGTGCACATATGGGTTTTCGTTTTCCAAGCCATGGAATGTAGGGAGTAATTGAATCATCCCTGGTTTAAGATCTAATTGGCGAGTATTGGCTGGAAACATGATGCATGATGGTGTGGCTGTGCGTGTAGGGTTGAGGTAATCCTGAAGGGTCCTAGGGGGTTGATATTCATGTTCACTCATTTCTTCGGGACTAGATGGGTTGTCAAATAAGGGATTTAGAAAGGAATTTAATTTTGACTCTAGCACAGGCCTACTAGCAAATCTACCCAAAGCATCTTTATGTCTTTGCATTCAAGGTAAATAAAAAATAAAAAATAAAAATAAAAATAAAAAAGAATAAAATAAAAAAGAATAAAATAAAATAAAATAAAATAAAATAAAATAATAAAATAAAAATTAATGTAGCAAGCAAAAAGAGGGAACGAAGTTACCGCCTTTACAAACTACTGAAAGAAAAACTATCTACAACTCTTCTACCGTCTTGTCTTAGAGTTGACAACTTCCTTGTAAGTAAGCGCGTCTCCCCGGCAACGGCGCCAAAATTTGATTACGCCCAAAACAGTAACGCGGTGTTGTAGTACGGCTTTGGGGTGTCGATTCCACAGGGAGACAAATTAACTATAAAGGAAGATGTAAACTTTAATATGAGACGATATGATCAAATTAAATATAGAATCTGAAATTTGATAGTGAGACAATTGTGTAAAGTAGATTGTGAAATATAATAGGAGAGAAACAAGGATCCGGGAATCCTCCCTAGGTTTTTTGCCCTAATTCTAACTTGATTCAGTTATTTTTATCTCGATTGCAAGTTTCACATCCCAAACAGGTAATCGGCAAATATTCAATTAAAGCACATGTATAAACCCTAATTTGATTGTTATGAAATACTCTATATTTTCAATTCATGCACATATGATCTATCCTTTAAGTTTATCAAGAAACGACAATATATCTTTGATGACAATATTGCAGTAATGGACAAACCTAAAGGCTAGATCTACCGGACTCAATCATACCCAAATAATCTTGACATAAAGAAAGCATGACTAAATCTATATCAAGGAAAAAGATACAATCACCGGATTAGATGAAATCTTTATAATTAGAATAAAAAGTAAATCATAACAATATTTGAACGTTAAAGCTCCATTACAACTGAATCAAATAAGGGAAATAGAAACAACTACACCTAGGGATTCATCCCTTCTCCTTGCTTGGAGATTAGTTAGCCATGGGGCTCATGGTTGCACAATGGAAGGAAAGTTGCTGCTCTCTTGAGTTCTCCAGATTTTTCAATGTCTAATTACAAACCCTAAGTGGTATATTTATAGTATACAAGGTCTAGGGGTGTTTTAGGGTTTGAATAAGTCATTAAAGAGCTAATTAGGGTCTAACTCGGAGTGCACAAGGCTGTGCGCGCGCTGATTCAGAAAGTCTGACCTCTGTCCCCTAAAATCCCCATAACTTCCTCTAGAGAAATGATTTTAACGAACCCTAAAATCCTCCAAAAAATAGACTTCCATATCTTTCTAACCATATGTGGCACACTTCCTGGTTCTTTCTACATCGATACAGTTTAATTTTTAAAGATGGTTGATTTGTATGCCAACTCCAGCAACTTAGTGAAAACTCCTTCCATAGTTTCTCTTCATCTTGGCTCTTCCGCGATCATTCTTTTGCTTGAGTGTTCAATGAAACTTCGTGTTTCAAAATGATGATAGCTTTTTCATATCCTTTAACTCAAGATACCTGAAAAATGCACCGAAATAAATTAATGCTCCAAAAATACCACTTTAGAGTTGTTAATGAATAAAAAATGCAATTAAGACCTAAATCAACCCTAAAGTGCTAACAAATAAGTACGAATATAATGCATTTAATGGCTATTATCAATGCCCCCAGGTGTAAATTTTATTTTCCAAAGTAATTATTTTATTCAATACTAAATCCTTCACATATATATACATATATTATTTTAATTGCATGTCATATTTATCAAATTACTTCTTTACCCATACTTTAAGAACACGAGTATTACAATTCTACCCACCTTATGAAATTTCGTCCTGAAAATTTCTTTACCTAATCAAGAAAGCAATTGTGAATAATATTTCTTCGTAGTTGCCTCACACTTTCATGTAATCTCTTCAATATCTTTATTCTGCCACGGAACTTGAGCTAATAAAATTATTTTATCATACAAGACTTGTTCTTTTTTGTCTAAAATTCTCACTGGTCTTGTATAAAAGTCGAATCTTTCTGAATTTCTACAGCTTGGCTCGAAATATTATGAGATTTATCACGTAAGTGCTTTTGCAAAAGGGAAACGTGAAATATGTTATATTACTAATTTAACTTTGGAGGCGATCTCCAAGCTATACATAACTAGCATAACTTTCTCAATAACCTTATAGGGTCCAACATACCTTGGAGTCAGTTTTTCTTTCTTTTTGACCCTCAACACACATTTCCATGGAGATATTTTCAAATACACCCAATCACCTACTTGAAACTCAAGAGGTCTTCTTTTATTATCAAATGTAAGTCTAGCATCTTTATTTGACATTATACTCAATAGTACTCCATGTAATCTCATAATCTTAGCTACATACAGTTCAACCAACTTTTTAGGATTCCAATTAGTTTTAATTGGAAGAAATTTGAATGACATAAGAAGTTATCTACTATCACTTACACTGTATCGTGACTTCCTGAGTATGGGAAAATCCATAAACAAAATCCATACTCACATTTTTTTCTATGGTTATTCAACCACGGGAAGAGACTATAGTAAGCCTCCCGGATGTTTATTTTCTAACTTCACTTACGGACAAACCAAACATCTAAAAATATATTTATCTACATCTCTCTTCAATTCTGACCACCAGTAATTCTGTCTGAATCCTCTATGCATCTTATTGTTACTCGAGTGCATCGAATATACATCATCATGTGCCTTTCTCAATTAGCATCATTAGGAACACAAATCCTATGTTCCAATACCAAAATACCATCATTCTAATTTTAAACTTATATTGCTTTCTACTAAGTATAATCTTTTCTATTTCTTATCTTTACCTTGTATCTCTAACAAGCATTCTACTATGGATGACTGTATAACCATGTTTGCTAACAATGATCTTCTATCACTGATATTCAACTTCATTCTTATCTCTCTTAGTCTATCATCAATTACACATCATGACTTTTGATTACGCCCAAAGTATAACGCGGTAGTTGTAGCACAGCTTTGGGGTGTCGATTCCACAGGAAAAAGCGATCTACAAAGGAAAAGTGCAAACCTTAACACGAACGATAACAATCAAGTGAGAAGATATGAATGATGAAGTAATTGTGTAAATAGATTGAAATATATAATAAAGAAACAACAAGGTTCTGGGAATCCTCCCCAGGTTCATTGCCTTATTCCAATCTTAATTCAGTTGTTTTTATCTCGATTGCAAGTTTCACATCCCAAACAAGCAATCGGCAAATATTCAATCAAGCACATATATAAATCCTAATGTAATTGATATGAATTACTCTTTCGAGTTAAGCACACATGACCTATCCTACAGATTTATCAAGAAACGACAATATATCTTTAATGACAATATTACAGTAATGGACAAACCTAAAAGATAAATCTACCAGACTCAATCATACCCAAACAACGTCACATAAGAAAAGCATGACTAGACTTATATGGAGAAGAAAGATACAATCACTGATTTAAGAGAAAAATCTTTTAATTAAATTAAAGAGTAACTCATACAATGTTTTGATAATAAATCTAAACTACAACTGAATCAATAAAGGAAATAAGAACAACTACACCTAGGGATTCATCCCTTTGTCTTGCTTGGAGATTAGTTTGCCATGAAGTTCATGGTTAAACACTTTGATGGAGGAAAGTGTGGTAGCCTTCTTGAGTTTTTCAGACTTCAAAAATATCTTTTCTAAAACCCTAAGTGATCTATTTATAGTACAAGAGGTCCAAGGATATTCTAGGGTTTAAGCAATTATTAAAGTCCTAATTAGGTCATAACTCGGAAACAAACTTTCGAGTGCGCGCCGTGGCTCTGACTATTCTTTGTTCTGGAGAGCTTTTGGGCACCGTGGCCCTGCCTAGTCCAGGCTACGGCTCTGGCTGGTACTGAAGTCTTGTGAAGGTTCTGGGCGCCGTGGCGCACACTGAAGGAGGACTTGGCTCTTTTGGGTATTCTTCTGGAGGCCGAGGCTTGGATATTTTCAGGCCGCAACGCACACACTTAAGACTTGATTCTTTTTGTTTTGTCCTTCCACAATCATGCCTTCACTTTGGTATTCATCGAGTCATTGTGCTTTAAGTAATGATAGCTTTTCCTTCTATTTTGGACTCAAAGTTCCTGAAAATGCACCGAAATAGATCAACAATCCAAGGATATCACTTTAGAGTTATTAATGTATAAAAGTGTAATTAAAACCGAGATCAACCTTAAAATGCTAATAATTAAGTACTATTAAGATGCATTTTATGGCTCTCATCACAACCCCCAACTAGCTTATTGCTAGTCCCCTAGTAATTCAAGCGAAAACAAGAGATGAATTCTATGGTTGGAATCAAAACAAAGTAAAGCAATGCTAGCATTAAACCAAGAGCAATTCACTTTTTGTCTCAGAAATTGCACATAATATACAACATATAGAATCATTAAATATCACTTAAGTCCAAAAGTAATCCAAACATCAATCTTAAAATCATTATCGACTCTTAACATCCATCTTACTATAATCTATTAATCCGAACACTCGGATGATTTTATGCATAACATTCATGAATACAAGTCTTGGCCTCTAAAAGCATAATAAATTGCATGACATCAATCACAAATCAAGCTCCATAAGCTTATTTTTCAAATCACTCTCCACTATTGTAGAAAAATCACACTACATTGGATCAATAGGTCTTTAATAAGCTTATAACGTTAGGCTAAGGTAAAGGTTAAGGAAGAACGGGAAGGATTTGCAAGTAAAAGAACTCAATCTCTTAGCTTTAAACACAACCACTTTTAAGCACAGCATAATCTTACTTCAGCACCCAACTCTTTTAACCCTTTTTTTGTAAGAGCATATCTCTCGATAGGTCACCACTTTTCTTTTATTTTCTTCTTTCTTTGCCATACTTCACTTCTCTTTTTCTTCTTTTTTTTCCTTTTCTTTTATTTTCTATTTTGGCATAAGACCATTCACCTTCTTCTTCATTCATTTCTTTTTCTTTTCTTTTCCACAACCCCCAACTTATCTCCTTTAATGTACTTGGGTGATGGTAGTAATACTTTTTTTTTTTCATATTTCCATCCTTACTCCTCTCAAGTGCTTCGCAACAAATGTGTATGACTAAGTTCTTTTAAAAGAAGGGTAAGGATAAAATATTGGTAGGCTCATAAGGGTAAGTGAATGGGTTATCAAAAGAAATAAGGCTCAATTTCTTTTTCAAGAAAAAGGCTCAAACATGTGACTAGCGATAAATATAGCAATGGTAAGTTTGAAAGGCTCAAACGATTCAAAAATGGCCAATATCATATCCTAAGTAATGTACATTCTAGGAATTCGCCTCAAGTGACTATCAAATAAGTTCTAGAGCTTGTCGAGACCGCAAAAGTATTCACAAACAATCACACATAAAACTTCTCTAAATGTTTTAGACTAATCATACAATCTTACCGCAAACTAGAGTCTCAAACCAAATGAAGATTGACACTTAAATTATTCTCAAACTGAAGCAAGAGTTAACTTCTTCTAAATGCTATATGCTATCTCAATTAAGTTCATATCATTGATATGTGAATTAACTCCAAAGCTAACACAAAGTATGCTAAAAACAAATAAAAAAAAGGAAAGTAACACTAAGCAGTTCAATGGAATTAAACACATTTCCTCTACCCCTAACAAATTGCATTGTCCTCAATGTTAAAGATAAAGTAAAGGAAACTCCCTTTGTAAGCAAAAGTACACACAAGCTGAAAATTGTGCACCATCATGTGAACTGCAGGCCATTCTTCTTGCTGAAAGTCTGATCTACAACATAGAACAACACAACAAAAAGAAAGCAACTGTGGTGTACTATTAAGATTCCCACCGTATGTTAGGTTAGCACATGAAAAAGAAAAATAAAGTACGAAAAATAAAATAACAAAAAGGAAAAGAAAAAAAAATGTTAGTGCAATCATCCGATAATAAATAAAATAAAATAAAAGGAAACAAACAAGATAGAACCCAAAATTAATCCTCTATGTCATCATCCTCTTCCTCATTCTTTTCATTTTCTTCATGCTCTTCACCTTTCTCAAGAGTTGGATCAAAAGAGAAACCCAGATATGGTGGCAAAGTGGGAAAGTGATCCATGTCACAACTAGTAGCGGAGGCAAAGTGTTGTTACATCTGACCAAAAGAAGAGTACACCCCCGCTTGATAATCAGCTTGCCTAGCCAATAAAGGTTCCTGACGATCAAATCCATCATACAAAAATTTCTAATGCTTGTCAAAACGAACAGTGAAATGCCTAGGGGGAGGAGGGGCTGCAATCACCGCTCTCTTTCTCGAAACTAGCGGCCTTAAGGTTTTAATCATATTAAGTATGCCATCATCGATGGGCTTCTTAGGTTGTTGGGCTTCCGCATCAAGACCATACTGGACTCCGACTTGGATGCATAATTGGGTAATTAAGGAAGGGAAATACAATCCAAGCTTTTGTTGCACACTTTGTATGATAGAATTAAATATGATCTGGCCCACATCAAGAGTCATGCCCATCAAAATAGCATAAATCAGCACAACTCTCTCAACAATAAGGTCCCTATAATGCGTAGCAGGCATCAACCTCTGACATACAAAATATTGTCAAGCTCTAGCATTGATAGTTAGAGAAGTACTGGGCAAGGTTACAGGGGTATCTCCCGTCATTTTCCATGTAATACCCGAAGTACTGAGAGTATTGCAAATCTCTTCATAATTAATATTATATGCATATGCACTATACTCACTGTTTTCTATGTCAGGGAGCCTATAGAATCTGTTGATATATGTGCTTCTAAAAGAAACTATTTTTCCTCTCACTCTCACCTTACCATTCCTATATTCTTCTGCATTATTAGCATACAATTCTCTAACCACATTTGTGAGGGAATGAGATGGTTGGCTAGTAAATGTACCCTAATGCCTATCAATAATCATTCTGAACAAGGTGGGATTTGCTCTCTCTGTTATATTGAATCCTCTCTCAGGAATGAGTTTTCTAGTATGCATCATCCTAACATATCTCTCACTAGCCTCAAAACTAACAAATTTGCTCTCATCATACTCTTGCACTTGTTTCCCCCTTAGTCTCTTAGTCTTAGAGGCCATTTGAATCACATATATAGAACAATAGTACTAATTCAAAATCAACCACCCAAATAGCACAAATGAACAATAAAGAGAAGAAATTTATCTTTCTTGAGGCCCAAAGTTGGAGAGAAGAAAAACTACCCACCAACTTGAAGTTTTCTTGATGAACCCAAATCTTCTTAGTACCAAGCTTTTTGGAGAAATTTCCAACAAAATCTGCAATGATAGTGCAAAATCCTACAACAAATGATGTTAGAATCAAGAAATTTTGGATAAAAGTGAGTGGGTAAGTGAGGGTTTGGAGAGAGGATGAGAGAGAGAGAAGTGAACTACTGTTTTCGAGAGGGAGAAATGAAGATGATAAGTACAGAATTGGTTTTATTTGGTGTGCAGGGACAGGTGGCAGAATAGGTGAAGCCGTGGCTTGGCTGAGGGCGCTCCGTGGCTTGGGCTGAGGTGTGTATGTGTGTCTATTCTGTGCGCTGCAGTGCGCACAGTGCTGGGGCGCGACACTATGGGAAGGGCGAGATGGGCTGGATTGGTGCACTTCCTGGTGGGCGAGGCACAATGCACACTGGGCCTAGGCGCACCCAATCTGGTTCTAGTAGGAAAAACTCGTTTGTTCACTTAAAAAACAGAAAAACATATAAAATAAAGTTAGTAAGAATAACTTTAAAATAAAAATTAGATCAAATGAAACTAAAGCTAAAAATTAAACTGAAGATAGCCTTAATTAAAAATAAAACAAACAAAACAAAAGAAAATAAAAGTAAAAACATACTTGTGTGGTGTGGTTAAGGTGAATAGACCGGATCGATAAGCGGAATGTCTTCCACTTTCGGATCTTGCCTATCAATTAAAATCTTAAGGCATTGACCATTTACTTTAAAAATCCGATCATTTCTTGTATCCTCAATTTCTACCGCCCCATTTGCAAAAACACTTTTCACTATAAAAGGACCGGTCCACCTCGATGGAAGTTTTTCTGGATGCTTATGGAGTCTAGAATCGTATAAGAACACCTGATTATTGGGCTTAAATGTTTTCCTCAAAATATTTTTATCATGAAACACTTTCATCTTAGCCTTATAGATTCTAGAGTTCTCATAAGCATCATTTCTTAACTCCTCTAACTCGGTCAACTGATATTTCCTAAATTTACCGGTTTTTCCTATGTCAAAATTGAAAGACTTGATGGCCTAATAAGCTCGATGCTCAATCTCTACAGATAAGTGGCAAGGCTTTCCAAAAACAAGCCTATAAGGTGACATACCTAAGGGGGTTTTGAAAGCTGTACGGTAAGCCCAAAGCGCATCAACTAGTCTCAAAGACCAATCCTTGCGATCCGGGTTAACCGTTTTTTCTAAAATTTGTTTAATTTCCCTATTAGCAAGTTCTACTTGTCCACTAGTCTGAGGATGGTAGGCTGTAGAAATTTTATGTAACATGTTGTGAGTTTTAAATTACTCGCAAGCGCACGAGTCGTTTGCAGTATAGCTTTGTGCAAGTGCAAGGTCGAATCCACAGGGAATTGCATTGTGAAAATATATTTTTAATCTAAACTAACTCTATCTTAACCTAGTTCCAAATTTCAGAATGATATTGCAAAATAAATTAAAACTAAACTAAGTTGATTTTAAAACTAATAATAAAAAGCACTAAGGTTTCCGAATCCACCCCACCGAAGTTAAACATATATGTTCTAAAAATATAGCCTATCAAAATATTCCATGAATCCAACTATAAGACAAAAAAACAAAGAATATGTCAACTAAACCAAAAGCATCCAATGTATCCACTCTTAACAAATCACAAAGGAAATCCAATATAATCGAAAATCATTCAATGTATCCATCAGATGAAACACAAAGAATATCCAACAGACAATTTAAACTCAATCAATTATAAGATTAACTCAAATAATTGATAGAACATTTTATACTAAAAAAATGTCATATTAGTACAAGCAAATCTGAACTACTACGTCAAACAACGGCGGGGCTTCATCTTCAACCTTAGCTGAAGAGTCTAGCCACTCATAACTATAAAACTATAATAAAAAGTGCTAAAAATTTAAACTAAAACAACTGAATATAAAGAAATAAATAAACAACTTTACATGGGAGAAATTCCACTCGCTGACGGGCGGCGCTTCCCCTCGTGGTAGCAAAGCCTTCGGGATCCACCAGAATGCTAGCGGACGTCCACCGGTAAACACCAAAGTGGCCCAGGAATTGTACACTAAATGATGAGGCCAGATGGTGTTTATATAGGGGGAGTCTCAGAGCACTATAGGTTTCAGATTCGTTGTGGGATACTGGCCCGAGTGCGCTCGATCGCAGTGTGGTGCGATCGATCGCATGTCTTGTGTGCACGATCGCATGTGCGCTCGATCGCATGTCTGCTACGATCAATCACAGATGCACTAAACTTCAAATATTTTGATGTGGGATGTTGACCATGCGCTCGTTCGTAGGCAGGTGCGCTCGATCGCATATCTCGTGCGATCGATCGCAATGTCTCCAGAAGCTTCACATCTCCTTAAATGCTTCATTTTCTCCACAAACCTGTAAAAATACACAAAACACAATAAAGACGTAAAATAAAGTGAAATACTACTAACTAAGAGATAACAAATATAAGTTAAGGGTCTAAAATATGCAATATTTAAGACTCATCATAACACCCCATATTTTTCTCATCAAAGCTTCAAATGAACGGTTGCAAAAATGTGTACCTCGATCACTAATTATAGCATGTGGTGTACCAAATCGAGATAACATGTTTTCTTTAAGAAATTTTATTACCGTTCTATTATCATTGCTTCGGCAAGCTACTACCTCTACCCACTTTGATACTTAATCTATTGCCACGATGATATATTGGTATCTGAAGGAAGGAGGAAATTGTCCCATGAAATCAGTGCCCCAACAATCAAAGATTTCAATCACTAAAATTGGGTTTAAGGGCATCATATTACAACGAGACACAGCTCCTAACTTCTAAAACTTTTCACATGAGCGACAATAGATGTTTGCATCTTTAAACAAGGTAGGCCAATAAAATCCACACTGCAAAATTTTTACAGTAGTTTTTTTCATTGAAAGTGGCTTCCACAAGCTTGGGAGTGACGAAATTCCAAGACACTTGCAATCTCTTCATTAGGGATGCAATGCCTTAAAATTTGGTCAGGGCAGTACTTGAAAAGACAGGGGTTATCCCAATAAAAATTATGTACCTCATTCAAGAATTTCCTCTTGTCTTGAGTGCTCTAATCCATCGGTATCTCACCGGTAGCTAAATAATTCACAAGATGAGTAAACTATGGTAGAGAAGTAACAGAGAGTAATTGCTCATCCGGAAAATCATCCGTGATTGGCATGTCGTCAGAGGTGTCCTCAAATGTGAGCCTTGAGAGATGGTCTGCCACTACATTCTCTACTCCTTTCTTGTCTTTGATGGTGATGTCAAATTCTTGTAGGAGTAGGATCCACCGTATTAGTCGTGCCTTGGCATCCTTCTTTGTAAGAAGGTACTTGAGGGCTGCATGATCTGTGAAAATAAGAATAGGAGAACTAATTAAATAAGCATGAAATTTGTCCAAAGCAAATACTATAGCTAGAAATTCTTTTTCAATGGTGGAGTAATTCATTTGATTACTATTTAAGGTTTTCGTATGATTTCAAAAGGTACATTCCAATCAGGTGACTACATTATAGGTGCTAAAGTAAGCTTGTCAATCAGCATTTTAAAGGCCTCTTGACAAGCTGGAGTCCACTTAAATGGGATATCTTTAACTAGGAGGGCACATTGTGGTCTAGATATGTTGGAAAAGTTTTGTATGAACCTTCTATAAAAACCAGCATGACCAAGGAAAGATCTTACATCCTTTACTGTCTTAGGTGTGGGCAATTTAGAGATTAATTCAATCTTGGATTGATCAACCTCTATCCCCTTGGAAGAAACAATATGCCCTAAGACTATACCGGATGGTACTATGAAATGGCATTTTTCCCAATTTAAGACTAATTCCTTTTCCTCACAATGAATCAGCACTCTTTCTAAATTCATTAAGCATGCATCAAATGAAGATCCAAAAACAGTTAGGTCATCCATAAAAACCTCCATGCAATTTTCAACCATGTCACTAAAGATGCTCATCATGCAACATTGAAAAGTGGCAGGGGCATTACACAATCCAACTATAAGACAAAAAAACAAAGAATATGTCAACTAAACCAAAAGCATCCAATGTATCCGCTCTTAACAAATCACAAAGGAAATCCAATTTAATCGAAAAGCATTCAATGTATCCATCAGATGAAACACAAAGAATATCCAACAGACAATTTAAACTCAATCAATTATAAGATTAACTCAAATAATTGACAGAACATTTTATACTAAAAAAATGTCAGATTAGTACAAGCAAATCTGAACTACTACGCCAAACAACGGCGGGGCTTCATCTTCAACCTTAGATGAAGAGTCTAGTCACTCATAACTATAAAACTATAATAAAAAGTGCTAAATATTTAAAATAAAACAACTGAATATAAATAAATAAATAAACAACTTTACATGGGAGAAATTTCACTCGCTGACGGGCGGCGCTTCCCCTCGTGGTAGCAAAGCCTTCAGGATCCACCAGAATGTTAGCGGACGTCCACCGGTAAACACCAAAGTGGCCCAGGAATTGTACACTAAATGATGAGGCCAGATGGTGTTTATATAGGGGGAGTCTCAGAGCACTATAGATTTCAGATTCGATGTGGGATACTGGCCCGAGTGCGCTCGATCGCAGTGTGGTGCGATCGATCGCATGTCTTGTGTGCACGATCGCATGTGCGCTCGATCGCATGTTTGCTACGATCAATCACAGATGCACTAAACTTCAAATATTTTGATGTAGGATGTTGACCATGCGCTCGTTCATAGGTAGGTGCGCTCGAGTGCAGGTGCGCTCGATCGTATATCTCGTGCGATCGATCTCAATGTCTCCAGAAGCTTCACATCTCCTTAAATGCTTCATTTTCTCCACAAACCTGTAAAAATACACAAAACACAATAAAGACGTAAAATAAAGTGAAATACTACTAACTAAGAGCATAACAAATATAAGTTAAGGGTCTAAAATATGCAATATTTAAGACTCATCATAACACCCCATATTTTTCTCATCAAAGCTTCGAATGAACGGTTGCAAAAATGTGTACCTCGATCACTAATTATAGCATGTGGTGTACCAAATCGAGATAACATGTTTTCTTTAAGAAATTTTATTACCGTTCTATTATCATTGCTTCGGCAAGCTACTACCTCTACCCACTTTGATACTTAATCTATTGCCACGATGATATATTGGTATCTGAAGGAAGGAGGAAATTGTCCCATGAAATCAGTGCCCCAACAATCAAAGATTTCAATCACTAAAATTGGGTTTAAGGGCATCATATTACGACGAGACACAACTCCTAACTTCTAAAACTTTTCACATGAGCGACAATAGATGTTTGCATTTTTAAACAAGGTAGGCCAATAAAATCCACACTGCAAAATTTTTACAGTAGTTTTTTTCATTGAAAGTGGCTTCCACAAGCTTGGGAGTGACAAACTTCCAAGGCACTGGCAATCTCTTCATTAGGGATGCAATGCCTTAAAATTTGGTCAGGGCAGTACTTGAAAAGACAGGGGTTATCCCAATAAAAATTATGTACCTCATTCAAGAATTTCCTCTTGTCTTGAGTGCTCTAATCCATCGGTATCTCACCGGTAGCTAAATAATTCACAAGATGAGTAAACTATGGTAGACAAGTAACAGAGAGTAATTGCTCATCCGGAAAATCATCCGTGATTGGCATGTCGTCAGAGGTGTCCTCAAATGTGAGCCTTGAGAGATGGTCTGCCACTACATTCTCTACTCCTTTCTTGTCTTTGATGGTGATGTCAAATTCTTGTAGGAGTAGGATCCACCGTATTAGTCGTGCCTTGGCATCCTTCTTTGTAAGAAAGTACTTGAGGGCTGCATGATCTGTGAAGATAAGAATAGAAGAACTAATTAAATAAGCATGAAATTTGTCCAAAGCAAATACTATAGCTAGAAATTCTTTTTCAATGGTGGAGTAATTCATTTGATTACTATTTAAGGTTTTCATATGATTTCAAAAGGTACATTCCAATCAGGTGACTACATTATAGGTGCTAAAGTAAGCTTGTCAATCAGCATTTTAAAGGCCTCTTGACAAGCTTGGGTCCACTTAAATGGGATATCTTTAACTAGGAGGGCACATAGTGGTCTAGATATGTTGGAAAAGTTTTGTATGAACCTTCTATAAAAACCAGCATGACCAAGGAAAGATCTTACATCATTTACTGTCTTAGGTGTGGGCAATTTAGAGATTAATTCAATCTTGGATTGATCAACCTCTATCCCCTTGGAAGAAACAATATGCCCTAAGACTATACCGGATGGTACTATGAAATGGCATTTTTCCCAATTTAAGACTAATTCCTTTTCCTCACAATGAATCAGCACTCTTTCTAAATTCATTAGGTATGCATCAAATGAAGATCCAAAAACAGTTAGGTCATCCATAAAAACCTCCATGCAATTTTCAACCATGTCACTAAAGATGCTCATCATGCAACATTGAAAAGTGGCAGGGGCATTACACAATCCAACTATAAGACAAAAAAACAAAGAATATGTCAACTAAACCAAAAGCATCCAATGTATCCGCTCTTAACAAATCACAAAGGAAATCCAATTTAATCGAAAAGCATTCAATGTATCCATCAGATGAAACATAACGAATATCCAACAGACAATTTAAACTCAATCAATTATAAGATTAACTCAAATAATTGACAGAACATTTTATACTAAAAAAATGTCAGATTAGTACAAGCAAATCTGAACTACTACGCCGAACAACGGCGGGGCTTCATCTTCAACCTTAGCTGAAGAGTCTAGCCACCCATAACTATAAAACTATAATAAAAAGTGCTAAAAATTTAAACTAAAACAACTGAATATAAAGAAATAAATAAACAACTTTACATGGGAGAAATTCCACTCGCTGACGGGCGGCGCTTCCCCTCGTGGTAGCAAAGCCTTCGGGATCCACCAGAATGCTAGTGGACGTCCACCGGTAAACACCAAAGTGGCCCAGGAATTGTACACTAAATGATGAGGCCAGATGGTGTTTATATAGGGGGAGTCTCAGAGCACTATAGGTTTCAGATTCGTTGTGGGATACTGGCCCGAGTGCGCTCGATCGCAGTGTGGTGCGATCGATCGCATGTCTTGTGTGCACGATCGCATGTGCGCTCGATCGCATGTTTGCTACGATCAATCACAGATGCACTAAACTTCAAATATTTTGATGTAGGATGTTGACCATGCGCTCGTTCATAGGTAGGTGCGCTCGAGTGCAGGTGCGCTCGATCGTATATCTCGTGCGATCGATCTCAATGTCTCCAGAAGCTTCACATCTCCTTAAATGCTTCATTTTCTCCACAAACCTGTAAAAATACACAAAACACAATAAAGACGTAAAATAAAGTGAAATACTACTAACTAAGAGCATAACAAATATAAGTTAAGGGTCTAAAATATGCAATATTTAAGACTCATCATAACACCCCATATTTTTCTCATCAAAGCTTCGAATGAACGGTTGCAAAAATGTGTACCTCGATCACTAATTATAGCATGTGGTGTACCAAATCGAGATAACATGTTTTCTTTAAGAAATTTTATTACCGTTCTATTATCATTGCTTCGGCAAGCTACTACCTCTACCCACTTTGATACTTAATCTATTGCCACGATGATATATTGGTATCTGAAGGAAGGAGGAAATTGTCCCATGAAATCAGTGCCCCAACAATCAAAGATTTCAATCACTAAAATTGGGTTTAAGGGCATCATATTACGACGAGACACAACTCCTAACTTCTAAAACTTTTCACATGAGCGACAATAGATGTTTGCATCTTTAAACAAGGTAGGCCAATAAAATCCACACTGCAAAATTTTTACAGTAGTTTTTTTCATTGAAAGTGGCTTCCACAAGCTTGGGAGTGACAAACTTCCAAGGCACTGGCAATCTCTTCATTAGGGATGCAATGCCTTAAAATTTGGTCAGGGCAGTACTTGAAAAGACAGGGGTTATCCCAATAAAAATTATGTACCTCATTCAAGAATTTCCTCTTGTCTTGAGTGCTCTAATCCATCGGTATCTCACCGGTAGCTAAATAATTCACAAGATGAGTAAACTATGGTAGACAAGTAACAGAGAGTAATTGCCCATCCGGAAAATCATCCGTGATTGGCATGTCGTCAGAGGTGTCCTCAAATGTGAGCCTTGAGAGATGGTCTGCCACTACATTCTCTACTCCTTTCTTGTCTTTGATGGTGATGTCAAATTCTTGTAGGAGTAGGATCCACCGTATTAGTCGTGCCTTGGCATCCTTCTTTGTAAGAAAGTACTTGAGGGCTGCATGATCTGTGAAGATAAGAATAGAAGAACTAATTAAATAAGCATGAAATTTGTCCAAAGCAAATACTATAGCTAGAAATTCTTTTTCAATGGTGGAGTAATTCATTTGATTACTATTTAAGGTTTTCATATGATTTCAAAAGGTACATTCCAATCAGGTGACTACATTATAGGTGCTAAAGTAAGCTTGTCAATCAGCATTTTAAAGGCCTCTTGACAAGCTTGGGTCCACTTAAATGGGATATCTTTAACTAGGAGGGCACATAGTGGTCTAGATATGTTGGAAAAGTTTTGTATGAACCTTCTATAAAAACCAGCATGACCAAGGAAAGATCTTACATCATTTACTGTCTTAGGTGTGGGCAATTTAGAGATTAATTCAATCTTGGATTGATCAACCTCTATCCCCTTGGAAGAAACAATATGCCCTAAGACTATACCGGATGGTACTATGAAATGGCATTTTTCCCAATTTAAGACTAATTCCTTTTCCTCACAATGAATCAGCACTCTTTCTAAATTCATTAAGTATGCATCAAATGAAGATCCAAAAACAGTTAGGTCATCCATAAAAACCTCCATGCAATTTTCAACCATGTCACTAAAGATGCTCATCATGCAACATTGAAAAGTGGCAGGGGCATTACACAATCCAACTATAAGACAAAAAAACAAAGAATATGTCAACTAAACCAAAAGCATCCAATGTATCCGCTCTTAACAAATCACAAAGGAAATCCAATTTAATCGAAAAGCATTCAATGTATCCATCAGATGAAACATAAAGAATATCCAACAGACAATTTAAACTCAATCAATTATAAGATTAACTCAAATAATTGACAGAACATTTTATACTAAAAAAATGTCAGATTAGTACAAGCAAATCTGAACTACTACGCCGAACAACGGCGGGGCTTCATCTTCAACCTTAGCTGAAGAGTCTAGCCACTCATAACTATAAAACTATAATAAAAAGTGCTAAAAATTTAAACTAAAACAACTGAATATAAAGAAATAAATAAACAACTTTACATGGGAGAAATTCCACTCGCTGACGGGCGGCGCTTCCCCTCGTGGTAGCAAAGCCTTCGGGATCCACCAGAATGCTAGTGGACGTCCACCGGTAAACACCAAAGTGGCCCAGGAATTGTACACTAAATGATGAGGCCAGATGGTGTTTATATAGGGGGAGTCTCAGAGCACTATAGGTTTCAGATTCGTTGTGGGATACTGGCCCGAGTGCGCTCGATCGCAGTGTGGTGCGATCGATCGCATGTCTTGTGTGCACGATCGCATGTGCGCTCGATCGCATGTCTGCTACGATCAATCACAGATGCACTAAACTTCAAATATTTTGATGTGGGATGTTGACCATGCGCTCGTTCGTAGGCAGGTGCGCTCGATCGCATATCTCGTGCGATCGATCGCAATGTCTCCAGAAGCTTCACATCTCCTTAAATGCTTCATTTTCTCCACAAACCTGTAAAAATACACAAAACACAATAAAGACGTAAAATAAAGTGAAATACTACTAACTAAGAGCATAACAAATATAAGTTAAGGGTCTAAAATATGCAATATTTAAGACTCATCATAACACCCCATATTTTTCTCATCAAAGCTTCAAATGAACGGTTGCAAAAATGTGTACCTCGATCACTAATTATAGCATGTGGTGTACCAAATCGAGATAACATGTTTTCTTTAAGAAATTTTATTACTGTTCTATTATCATTGCTTCGGCAAGCTACTACCTCTACCCACTTTGATACTTAATCTATTGCCATGATGATATATTAGTATCTGAAGGAAGGAGGAAATCGTCCCATGAAATCAGTGCCCCAACAATCAAAGATTTCAATCACTAAAATTGGGTTTAGGGGCATCATATTACGATGAGACACAGCTCCTAACTTCTAACACTTTTCACATGAGCGACAATAGATATTTGCATCTTTAAACAAGGTAGGCCAATAAAATCCACACTTCAAAATTTTTACAGTAGTTTTTTTCATTGAAAGTGGCTTCCACAAGCTTGGGAGTGACAAAATTCCAAGGCACTGGCAATCTCTTCATTAGGGATGCAATGCCTTAAAATTTGGTTAGGGCTGTACTTGAAAAGACAGGGGTTATCCCAATAAAAATTATGTACCTCATTCAAGAATTTCCTCTTGTCTTGAGTGCTCTAATCCATCGGTATCTCACCGGTAGCTAAATAATTCACAAGATGAGTAAACTATGGTAGAGAAGTAACAGAGAGTAATTGCTCATCTGAAAAATCATCCGTGATTGGCATGTCGTCAGAGGTGTCCTCAAATGTGAGCCTTGAGAGATGGTCTGCCGTTACATTCTCTACTCCTTTCTTGTCTTTGATGGTGATGTCAAATTCTTGTAGGAGTAGGATCCACCGTATTAGTCATGCCTTGGCATCTTTCTTTGTAAGAAGGTACTTGAGGGCTGCTTGATTTGTGAAGATAAGAATAGGAGAACCAATTAAATAAGCATGAAATTTGTCCAAAGCAAATACTTTAGCTAGAAATTCTTTTTCAATGGTGGAGTAATTCATTTGATTACTATTTAAGGTTTTCATATGATTTCAAAAGGTACATTCCAATCAGGTGACTACATTATAGGTGCTAAAGTAAGCTTGTCAATCAGCATTTTAAAGGCCTTTTGACAAGCTTGAGTCCACTTAAATGGGATATCTTTAACTAGGAGGGCACATAGTGGTCTAGATATGTTGGAAAAGTTTTGTATGAACCTTCTATAAAAACCAGCATGACCAAGAAAAGATCTTACATCCTTTACTGTCTTAGGTGTGGGCAATTTAGAGATTAATTCAATCTTGGATTGATCAACCTCTATCCCCTTGGAAGAAACAATATGCCCTAAGACTATACCGGATGGTACTATGAAATGGCATTTTTCCCAATTTAAGACTAATTCCTTTTCCTCACAATGAATCAGCACTCTTTCTAAATTCATTAAGCATGCATCAAATGAAGATCCAAAAACAGTTAGGTCATCCATAAAAACCTCCATGCAATTTTCAACCATGTCACTAAAGATGCTCATCATGCAACATTGAAAAGTGGCAGGGGCATTACACAATCCAACTATAAGACAAAAAAACAAAGAATATGTCAACTAAACCAAAAGCATCCAATGTATCCGCTCTTAACAAATCACAAAGGAAATCCAATTTAATCGAAAAGCATTCAATGTATCCATCAGATGAAACACAAAGAATATCCAACAGACAATTTAAACTCAATCAATTATAAGATTAACTCAAATAATTGACAGAACATTTTATACTAAAAAAATGTCAGATTAGTACAAGCAAATCTGAACTACTACGCCAAACAACGGCGGGGCTTCATCTTCAACCTTAGATGAAGAGTCTAGTCACTCATAACTATAAAACTATAATAAAAAGTGCTAAATATTTAAAATAAAACAACTGAATATAAATAAATAAATAAACAACTTTACATGGGAGAAATTTCACTCGCTGACGGGCGGCGCTTCCCCTCGTGGTAGCAAAGCCTTCAGGATCCACCAGAATGTTAGCGGACGTCCACCGGTAAACACCAAAGTGGCCCAGGAATTGTACACTAAATGATGAGGCCAGATGGTGTTTATATAGGGGGAGTCTCAGAGCACTATAGATTTCAGATTCGATGTGGGATACTGGCCCGAGTGCGCTCGATCGCAGTGTGGTGCGATCGATCGCATGTCTTGTGTGCACGATCGCATGTGCGCTCGATCGCATGTTTGCTACGATCAATCACAGATGCACTAAACTTCAAATATTTTGATGTAGGATGTTGACCATGCGCTCGTTCATAGGTAGGTGCGCTCGAGTGCAGGTGCGCTCGATCGTATATCTCGTGCGATCGATCTCAATGTCTCCAGAAGCTTCACATCTCCTTAAATGCTTCATTTTCTCCACAAACCTGTAAAAATACACAAAACACAATAAAGACGTAAAATAAAGTGAAATACTACTAACTAAGAGCATAACAAATATAAGTTAAGGGTCTAAAATATGCAATATTTAAGACTCATCATAACACCCCATATTTTTCTCATCAAAGCTTCGAATGAACGGTTGCAAAAATGTGTACCTCGATCACTAATTATAGCATGTGGTGTACCAAATCGAGATAACATGTTTTCTTTAAGAAATTTTATTACCGTTCTATTATCATTGCTTCGGCAAGCTACTACCTCTACCCACTTTGATACTTAATCTATTGCCACGATGATATATTGGTATCTGAAGGAAGGAGGAAATTGTCCCATGAAATCAGTGCCCCAACAATCAAAGATTTCAATCACTAAAATTGGGTTTAAGGGCATCATATTACGACGAGACACAACTCCTAACTTCTAAAACTTTTCACATGAGCGACAATAGATGTTTGCATTTTTAAACAAGGTAGGCCAATAAAATCCACACTGCAAAATTTTTACAGTAGTTTTTTTCATTGAAAGTGGCTTCCACAAGCTTGGGAGTGACAAACTTCCAAGGCACTGGCAATCTCTTCATTAGGGATGCAATGCCTTAAAATTTGGTCAGGGCAGTACTTGAAAAGACAGGGGTTATCCCAATAAAAATTATGTACCTCATTCAAGAATTTCCTCTTGTCTTGAGTGCTCTAATCCATCGGTATCTCACCGGTAGCTAAATAATTCACAAGATGAGTAAACTATGGTAGACAAGTAACAGAGAGTAATTGCTCATCCGGAAAATCATCCGTGATTGGCATGTCGTCAGAGGTGTCCTCAAATGTGAGCCTTGAGAGATGGTCTGCCACTACATTCTCTACTCCTTTCTTGTCTTTGATGGTGATGTCAAATTCTTGTAGGAGTAGGATCCACCGTATTAGTCGTGCCTTGGCATCCTTCTTTGTAAGAAAGTACTTGAGGGCTGCATGATCTGTGAAGATAAGAATAGAAGAACTAATTAAATAAGCATGAAATTTGTCCAAAGCAAATACTATAGCTAGAAATTCTTTTTCAATGGTGGAGTAATTCATTTGATTACTATTTAAGGTTTTCATATGATTTCAAAAGGTACATTCCAATCAGGTGACTACATTATAGGTGCTAAAGTAAGCTTGTCAATCAGCATTTTAAAGGCCTCTTGACAAGCTTGGGTCCACTTAAATGGGATATCTTTAACTAGGAGGGCACATAGTGGTCTAGATATGTTGGAAAAGTTTTGTATGAACCTTCTATAAAAACCAGCATGACCAAGGAAAGATCTTACATCATTTACTGTCTTAGGTGTGGGCAATTTAGAGATTAATTCAATCTTGGATTGATCAACCTCTATCCCCTTGGAAGAAACAATATGCCCTAAGACTATACCGGATGGTACTATGAAATGGCATTTTTCCCAATTTAAGACTAATTCCTTTTCCTCACAATGAATCAGCACTCTTTCTAAATTCATTAAGTATGCATCAAATGAAGATCCAAAAACAGTTAGGTCATCCATAAAAACCTCCATGCAATTTTCAACCATGTCACTAAAGATGCTCATCATGCAACATTGAAAAGTGGCAGGGGCATTACACAATCCAACTATAAGACAAAAAAACAAAGAATATGTCAACTAAACCAAAAGCATCCAATGTATCCGCTCTTAACAAATCACAAAGGAAATCCAATTTAATCGAAAAGCATTCAATGTATCCATCAGATGAAACATAACGAATATCCAACAGACAATTTAAACTCAATCAATTATAAGATTAACTCAAATAATTGACAGAACATTTTATACTAAAAAAATGTCAGATTAGTACAAGCAAATCTGAACTACTACGCCGAACAACGGCGGGGCTTCATCTTCAACCTTAGCTGAAGAGTCTAGCCACCCATAACTATAAAACTATAATAAAAAGTGCTAAAAATTTAAACTAAAACAACTGAATATAAAGAAATAAATAAACAACTTTACATGGGAGAAATTCCACTCGCTGACGGGCGGCGCTTCCCCTCGTGGTAGCAAAGCCTTCGGGATCCACCAGAATGCTAGTGGACGTCCACCGGTAAACACCAAAGTGGCCCAGGAATTGTACACTAAATGATGAGGCCAGATGGTGTTTATATAGGGGGAGTCTCAGAGCACTATAGGTTTCAGATTCGTTGTGGGATACTGGCCCGAGTGCGCTCGATCGCAGTGTGGTGCGATCGATCGCATGTCTTGTGTGCACGATCGCATGTGCGCTCGATCGCATGTTTGCTACGATCAATCACAGATGCACTAAACTTCAAATATTTTGATGTAGGATGTTGACCATGCGCTCGTTCATAGGTAGGTGCGCTCGAGTGCAGGTGCGCTCGATCGTATATCTCGTGCGATCGATCTCAATGTCTCCAGAAGCTTCACATCTCCTTAAATGCTTCATTTTCTCCACAAACCTGTAAAAATACACAAAACACAATAAAGACGTAAAATAAAGTGAAATACTACTAACTAAGAGCATAACAAATATAAGTTAAGGGTCTAAAATATGCAATATTTAAGACTCATCATAACACCCCATATTTTTCTCATCAAAGCTTCGAATGAACGGTTGCAAAAATGTGTACCTCGATCACTAATTATAGCATGTGGTGTACCAAATCGAGATAACATGTTTTCTTTAAGAAATTTTATTACCGTTCTATTATCATTGCTTCGGCAAGCTACTACCTCTACCCACTTTGATACTTAATCTATTGCCACGATGATATATTGGTATCTGAAGGAAGGAGGAAATTGTCCCATGAAATCAGTGCCCCAACAATCAAAGATTTCAATCACTAAAATTGGGTTTAAGGGCATCATATTACGACGAGACACAACTCCTAACTTCTAAAACTTTTCACATGAGCGACAATAGATGTTTGCATCTTTAAACAAGGTAGGCCAATAAAATCCACACTGCAAAATTTTTACAGTAGTTTTTTTCATTGAAAGTGGCTTCCACAAGCTTGGGAGTGACAAACTTCCAAGGCACTGGCAATCTCTTCATTAGGGATGCAATGCCTTAAAATTTGGTCAGGGCAGTACTTGAAAAGACAGGGGTTATCCCAATAAAAATTATGTACCTCATTCAAGAATTTCCTCTTGTCTTGAGTGCTCTAATCCATCGGTATCTCACCGGTAGCTAAATAATTCACAAGATGAGTAAACTATGGTAGACAAGTAACAGAGAGTAATTGCCCATCCGGAAAATCATCCGTGATTGGCATGTCGTCAGAGGTGTCCTCAAATGTGAGCCTTGAGAGATGGTCTGCCACTACATTCTCTACTCCTTTCTTGTCTTTGATGGTGATGTCAAATTCTTGTAGGAGTAGGATCCACCGTATTAGTCGTGCCTTGGCATCCTTCTTTGTAAGAAAGTACTTGAGGGCTGCATGATCTGTGAAGATAAGAATAGAAGAACTAATTAAATAAGCATGAAATTTGTCCAAAGCAAATACTATAGCTAGAAATTCTTTTTCAATGGTGGAGTAATTCATTTGATTACTATTTAAGGTTTTCATATGATTTCAAAAGGTACATTCCAATCAGGTGACTACATTATAGGTGCTAAAGTAAGCTTGTCAATCAGCATTTTAAAGGCCTCTTGACAAGCTTGGGTCCACTTAAATGGGATATCTTTAACTAGGAGGGCACATAGTGGTCTAGATATGTTGGAAAAGTTTTGTATGAACCTTCTATAAAAACCAGCATGACCAAGGAAAGATCTTACATCATTTACTGTCTTAGGTGTGGGCAATTTAGAGATTAATTCAATCTTGGATTGATCAACCTCTATCCCCTTGGAAGAAACAATATGCCCTAAGACTATACCGGATGGTACTATGAAATGGCATTTTTCCCAATTTAAGACTAATTCCTTTTCCTCACAATGAATCAGCACTCTTTCTAAATTCATTAAGTATGCATCAAATGAAGATCCAAAAACAGTTAGGTCATCCATAAAAACCTCCATGCAATTTTCAACCATGTCACTAAAGATGCTCATCATGCAACATTGAAAAGTGGCAGGGGCATTACACAATCCAACTATAAGACAAAAAAACAAAGAATATGTCAACTAAACCAAAAGCATCCAATGTATCCGCTCTTAACAAATCACAAAGGAAATCCAATTTAATCGAAAAGCATTCAATGTATCCATCAGATGAAACATAAAGAATATCCAACAGACAATTTAAACTCAATCAATTATAAGATTAACTCAAATAATTGACAGAACATTTTATACTAAAAAAATGTCAGATTAGTACAAGCAAATCTGAACTACTACGCCGAACAACGGCGGGGCTTCATCTTCAACCTTAGCTGAAGAGTCTAGCCACTCATAACTATAAAACTATAATAAAAAGTGCTAAAAATTTAAACTAAAACAACTGAATATAAAGAAATAAATAAACAACTTTACATGGGAGAAATTCCACTCGCTGACGGGCGGCGCTTCCCCTCGTGGTAGCAAAGCCTTCGGGATCCACCAGAATGCTAGTGGACGTCCACCGGTAAACACCAAAGTGGCCCAGGAATTGTACACTAAATGATGAGGCCAGATGGTGTTTATATAGGGGGAGTCTCAGAGCACTATAGGTTTCAGATTCGTTGTGGGATACTGGCCCGAGTGCGCTCGATCGCAGTGTGGTGCGATCGATCGCATGTCTTGTGTGCACGATCGCATGTGCGCTCGATCGCATGTCTGCTACGATCAATCACAGATGCACTAAACTTCAAATATTTTGATGTGGGATGTTGACCATGCGCTCGTTCGTAGGCAGGTGCGCTCGATCGCATATCTCGTGCGATCGATCGCAATGTCTCCAGAAGCTTCACATCTCCTTAAATGCTTCATTTTCTCCACAAACCTGTAAAAATACACAAAACACAATAAAGACGTAAAATAAAGTGAAATACTACTAACTAAGAGCATAACAAATATAAGTTAAGGGTCTAAAATATGCAATATTTAAGACTCATCATAACACCCCATATTTTTCTCATCAAAGCTTCAAATGAACGGTTGCAAAAATGTGTACCTCGATCACTAATTATAGCATGTGGTGTACCAAATCGAGATAACATGTTTTCTTTAAGAAATTTTATTACTGTTCTATTATCATTGCTTCGGCAAGCTACTACCTCTACCCACTTTGATACTTAATCTATTGCCATGATGATATATTAGTATCTGAAGGAAGGAGGAAATCGTCCCATGAAATCAGTGCCCCAACAATCAAAGATTTCAATCACTAAAATTGGGTTTAGAGGCATCATATTACGATGAGACACAGCTCCTAACTTCTAACACTTTTCACATGAGCGACAATAGATATTTGCATCTTTAAACAAGGTAGGCCAATAAAATCCACACTTCAAAATTTTTACAGTAGTTTTTTTCATTGAAAGTGGCTTCCACAAGCTTGGGAGTGACAAAATTCCAAGGTACTGGCAATCTCTTCATTAGGGATGCAATGCCTTAAAATTTGGTTAGGGCTGTACTTGAAAAGACAGGGGTTATCCCAATAAAAATTATGTACCTCATTCAAGAATTTCCTCTTGTCTTGAGTGCTCTAATCCATCGGTATCTCACCGGTAGCTAAATAATTCACAAGATGAGTAAACTATGGTAGAGAAGTAACAGAGAGTAATTGCTCATCTGAAAAATCATCCGTGATTGGCATGTCGTCAGAGGTGTCCTCAAATGTGAGCCTTGAGAGATGGTCTGCCGTTACATTCTCTACTCCTTTCTTGTCTTTGATGGTGATGTCAAATTCTTGTAGGAGTAGGATCCACCGTATTAGTCATGCCTTGGCATCTTTCTTTGTAAGAAGGTACTTGAGGGCTGCTTGATTTGTGAAGATAAGAATAGGAGAACCAATTAAATAAGCATGAAATTTGTCCAAAGCAAATACTTTAGCTAGAAATTCTTTTTCAATGGTGGAGTAATTCATTTGATTACTATTTAAGGTTTTCATATGATTTCAAAAGGTACATTCCAATCAGGTGACTACATTATAGGTGCTAAAGTAAGCTTGTCAATCAGCATTTTAAAGGCCTTTTGACAAGCTTGAGTCCACTTAAATGGGATATCTTTAACTAGGAGGGCACATAGTGGTCTAGATATGTTGGAAAAGTTTTGTATGAACCTTCTATAAAAACCAGCATGACCAAGAAAAGATCTTACATCCTTTACTGTCTTAGGTGTGGGCAATTTAGAGATTAATTCAATCTTGGATTGATCAACCTCTATCCCCTTGGAAGAAACAATATGCCCTAAGACTATACCGGATGGTACTATGAAATGGCATTTTTCCCAATTTAAGACTAATTCCTTTTCCTCACAATGAATCAGCACGCTTTCTAAATTCATTAAGCATGCATCAAATGAAGATCCAAAAACAGTTAGGTCATCCATAAAAACCTCCATGCAATTTTCAACCATGTCACTAAAGATGCTCATCATGCAACGTTGAAAAGTGGCAGGGGCATTACACAATCCAAATGGCATTCTATGAAAAGCATAAATACCAAAAGGACATGTGAAAGTGGTTTTCTCTTGGTCTTCTAATGCAATTTCAATTTGATAATAACCAGATTAACCATCTAAGAAACAATAAAAAGGATGACCAGCTACATGCTCAAGAATTTGATCGATAAAGAGGAGTGGGAAATGGTCTTTCCGGGTGGCATCATTTAATTTTCTGTAACCAATGCACATTCGCCACCCGGTCACAAGTTTTGTAGGTACTAACTCTCCTAGGTCATTCTTTACCACAATGACTCCGAACTTTTTAGGAACGACTTGTGTAGGACTTACCCATTTACTATCAGCTATGGGATATATAATTCCCACATCTAATAGTTTTAACACTTCATTCTTCACTACTTCTTTCATAATGGGGTTAAGCCTATGTTGAGGGTCTCTACGAGGACTAGTCCCTTCATCCAAATTTATCTTATGAGAACAGATCAGGGGACTAATTCCTTTTAAATCAGCCATGCTCCAACCTAAGGCTGATTTATGTGCATTTAAGGTCCGAATTAATTTTTCACCTTGAGATTTAGATAATTCAGATGAAATAATAACAGGAAAGGTATCACCTAGACTGAGGAAAGCATGCTTCAAACCCTTAGGTAGTGGCTTTAATTCGACTTTAGGCGCTTCCACACTTAAGGGGTTTTGCTTCTCGCTTCTTTTGGGCAGCTCCTCAAACTTCGGTTGCCATGCTCGAGCACTATAATCCTGAGTTTTATCAAAAATAGCATAGATATCAATTATATCAGTTTCATCGTTCATAGAATCAATCTCAGAATTAACAAGAAAATATTCAAGAGGATCAAAATCATGAGCTATAGAAACTCCCTCATCGATGAGTGACTCGATCATGTATAAGTGGTGGTTCTCGTCCTCATCTTCAGGCTGTTTTGCAACATTGAAGATGTTCACTTCGAGGGTCATGTTTCCAAAGGACAACATCATGAGTCCATTCCTGCAATTAATTAGAGCATTTGCAATAGCAAAAAGGTCTACCAAAAATTAAAGGAATTTTAGAGTTAGTGTCAACAGCAGAAGTAATTTCAAGGATTAAGAAATCAACAGGATAATAAAATTTATCAATTTGAATGAGAATATCCTCTACCACACCCCGGGGTACTTTGACTGGACGATCAGCCAATTGCAATACCAAAAATGTTGGTTTGATTTCTCCCAAACCCGGCTGCAAATAAATAGAAAATGGCATCAGGTTTACACTAGCTCCTAAATCTAACAATGCTTGTCCAACCTCATGATTTCCAATACTATATGCAATGGTTGGACAACCAGGATCCTTGTATTTTGGGGGAATTCTTTGCTCAATTAAAGCACTAACTTGCTCTGGTAGGAATACTATTTTCTTTACATGGAGTTTCCTCTTAATTGTACACAAATCCTTGAGAACTTTTGCATAGGTAAGAACTTGTTTAATCACATGCAAAAGAGGTAGATTAAGTTTTACTTGCCTTAGGTTCTCTAGGATTTCATTGTTTAAGTCCATATTTTTTTTTTTAAAGCTTGAGGGAATGGTGCCTTAACAGGACTCTTGGTAACCTCAGGGTCCTTGGACAGCTCGACATCACTACTACCTTGACCCTTTTCCACATCCTTGGATTTGTTCGTTGTTTGGTTGTGTAATGTCTTACCACTTCTTGTCATAATGGAATTTACATTTTCCTGATTTGTTTATGCCATGTGTTGACCATTGGGTGTGGACTGAGTTTGGGAAGGGAACTTCTCTTGCTCATTCACACACAAGGAGCCCATCAGTTTGGTCACTTGGCTCCTTATCTCTTTGTTCTCTTCAACAACCTGCGTAATTAATGCTTCACACCTCTGATTTATCTTACCCTGTGCCTCTTTAAAAGCATGTAAAGTGTCTTCTAAAGAACTCCTCAAGGATGAGGGTGCATGATATGGTGCAGGGTATGATTTAGGGGGTTGTGCAACCTGTTAGTTTTTCAGATTTCCAGCTGAAGTTGGGATGATTTCGCTATCCCGGATTATATGTGTTAGAAAAAGGTGTTGAAGGCTTCTTGTACATGCCTAAGGCATTACATTATTCCTTATACATCCCTCTCATATCAGCAAATGTGGGACACTATTGGGTTAGATGATCTACCCCACCACACACAATACATGGTTCCGAAGATTCAGCATGATTAACCATGTGTATTGGTTTTGATCCTTTAGTTTTTAATGCATCTAACTCCCTAGTGAGCATTTCGACCTTAGCTTTTAGGCTGTCTTCTTCCCTAAGATGGTATATTCCACCACTACTTTGGTTTCCTACAGTTCATGACCTATTTGTGCTTTCAGTAGCACTAGGTCCAGTCCAAGTGTGAGCTTTTCAACAAGCTCATTGAGGTACTCTATGGCCTCATCAAGATCTTTTTACAGAAATTCATCATTACTCATCATCTCTACGAATTGGTGCTCTCTATAGGTAAGTCCCTTATAAAAGTAGCTCACTAAGTGCCAGCTCTCATACCCATGGTGTGGATACATACTTAATAGCTCTTTAAATTTCTCCCAAGACTGATATAAAGTCTCGTTCTCATTTTGTGCAAAGGTGGAGATTTGTCTTTTTAAAGAATTGGTCTTATGTTGAGGGAAATTTTTATTAAAGAAGACCTGGGCTATCTCATTCCATGACCCAATAGATCGTGGTCTCAGCGAGTATAACCAACTCTTAGCTTTATTCTTCAAGGGGAAAGGAAAAAACTTGAGTCTCACGATATCATCAGTTGCATCTTGACTATGAAAAGTCGCAACTACTTCCTCAAACTCCCTAATGTGTACATATGGGTTTTCGTTTTCCAAGTCATGAAATGTAGGGAGTAATTGAATCATCCCTGTTTTAAAGTCTTAATGGTGAGTGTTGGCTGGAAACATAATGCATGATGGTGTGGCTGTTCGGGTAGGATGTAAATAATCTTTAAGTGTCCTAGCAACATTCTCATTAGGGTTTGCAGCCATGTTAACAAAATTTTCCAAATTCTCGTTTAGGTGTACACTAGGGTTTGATCTAGGCGAGGTTTCACTAACGAACGTGGAAGGAAAGGGTAGCTCTACTTCAGTCCCTTAATGAATCTGCCTCGCGAATCTCTCGGTCTAAGCATACACCAAATGAGTTAAAGGAAATAAAATAAAACAGAACAAAAGAAAATCAGAAAATCAAAACTTAAAGAAAAGAACAATAGTATCGTCTTATCTTAGAGTTGACAATCTTCCTTGTATGTAAGCGCGTCTCCCCAGCAATGGCGCTAAAATTTGATTACGCCCAAAGTATAACACGGTAGTTATAACACAGCTTTGGGGTGTCAATTCCACAGGGAAAAGCGATCTATAAAGGAAAAGTGCAAACCTTAATACGAATGATAACAATTAAGTGAGAAGATATAAATGATGAAGTAATTGTGTAAATAGATTGAAATATATGATAAAGAAATAACAAGGTTCCGGGAATCCTCTCTAGGTTTATTGCCTTATTCCAATCTTAATTCAGTTGTTTTTATCTCGATTGCAAGTTTCACATCCCAAACAAGGAATCGACAAATATTCAATCAAGCACATATATAAATCCTAATGTAATTGATATTAATTACTCTTTCGAGTTAAGCACACATGACCTATCCTATAGAGTTATCAAGAAACGACAATATATCTTTAATGACAATATTGCAGTAATGGACAAACCTAAAAGTTAAATCTACCGGACTCAATCATACCAAAACAACGTCACATAAGAAAAGCATGACTAGACTTATATGGAGAACAAAGATACAATCACCGGTTTAAGAGAAAAATATTTTAATTAAATTAAAGAGTAACTCATATAATGTTTTGATAATAAATCTAAACTACAACTGAATCAATAAAGGAAATAAGAACAACTACACCTAGGGATTCATCCCTTCGCCTTGCTTGGAGATTAGTTTGCCATGAAGTTCATGGTTGAACACTTTGATGGAGGAGAGTGTGGTAGCCTTCTTGAGTTTTTTAGACTTCAAATATATCTTTTCTAAAACCCTAAGTGATCTATTTATAGTACAAGAGGTCCAAGGATATTCTAGGGTTTAAACAATCATTAAAGTCCTAATTAGGTCAGAACTCGGAAACAATCTTTCGAGTGCGTGCCGCCGCTTTGACTATTCTTTGTTTTGGAGAGCTTCTGGGTGCCCTGGCCCTGCCTAGTCCAGGCCATGGCTCTGGCTACTGCTGAAGTCTTGTGAAGGTTCTGGGTGCCACGGCTCTGCTTAACCCAGGCCGCGACGCACCCTGAAGGAGGACTTAGCTCTTTTAGGCATTCTTCTGGAGGCCGAGGCTTGGATATTTCCAGGCCACTGCGCACACACTTAAGACTTGATTCTCTTTGTTTTGTCCTTTCACAATCATGCCTTCACTTTGGTATTCATCGAGTCATTGTGCTTCAAGTAATGATAGCTTTTCTTTCTCTTTTGAACTCAAAGTTCCTGAAAATGTACCGAAATAGATCAACAATCCAAGGATATCACTTTAGAGTTATTAACGTATAAAAGTGTAATTAAAACCGAGATCAACCCTAAAATGCTAATAATTAAGTACTGTTAAGATGTATTTTATGGCTCTCATCAACTTTCAATAGCAGTCTACTCAATGTAGTCAATTTCTGCACCAATATTGGAAATTTTTCTCACACTTCCCACACCATACAAATCTCACATATTTCTTGGTCAGTCTAGTCAATAGTATTACAGTAATAGAAAAATTCTGAAAGAATCTTCTATATTATCTAGCTAACCCCAATAAGATTCTAATCTCAGTCAGATTAGTTGGTCTTTCCCAAACTTAACATTGCATCTACCTTTTGTGGATCAACTGTTATGCCATTTCTAGATATTACATGCCTCAAGAAGGTTATCTCGTTCCGCCAAAATTCATATTTAGAAAATTATAGCATACAATCTCTCTTTCATCAAAATTTCCAATACAATTTCTAAATGTTTTACATGCTCTTTCGTAGTCATAGAATACACCAAGATGTTATCAATAAACACAACCACAAGATCATCAAGAAATGATTTAAATATTTTATTCACAAGTCCATGAATGTTTCTGGAGTGTTAGTCAATCCAAATGACATCACAAGAAACTTATGACCATAATATGTCCTAAAAGCAGTCTTAGGCACGTCTCCCTTCTATGTCCTCAATTGATGATAACTTGTTCTCACGTCTATTTTTGCAAATACCCTTGCTCTATACAACTTCTCAAATAAATCATCTATCATGGGTAAAGGATATTTGTTCTTAATGGTTATCTTATTCAACTATCTGTAGTCTATATACAATCTCATCGTTCTATCTTCCTTCTTCACGAACAACACAAGGGCTCCCCAAACATATTAGGTCCGATAAATGTTTATCTAACAATTCTTAAAATGATACGTTCAATTCTCTCAATTCAGCTGGTGTCATTCTATAAGGTGCTATAGATATGTGTGTTGAACTCAAAATCACATCTATATGAAACTAAATCTCCTTACTAGAAGACAATCTGGACAACTCTTCATGAAACACATCATGAAAATCTTTCACTACTAAGATTTCTTCTAACTTTCTATTTTCTTTTTTAGAATCCATTATGTATACCAAATACTTCTCACATCCTTTCTTCAACCATCTACTAGTAGTAAGAGCAAAATAAGATAGTTCGAGAGTATTTTATGTTCTCCCTGAAAGTTAAACTCCTCATGTCCATATCTTGAACACTATATTCTTTCTAGAACAATCAACCCGGATATAATATGTCGATAACCAATTCGTTCCCAAAATCGAATGAAGATCTATCATATTCAAAGATAATAAATCAACTTCAAATTCTTTATCATTGATACAAATCACACAACCTTTGTAAACATTTATGATTATCGCTTTATCTCTAGTGGGAACTTTAACAATAATATTATGCATCAAAGGACTTCATATGAATACTGGATGCAAAAGAATGGGTTGAACTATGATTAACCAACATTTATATGTTCACCTTTTCTACATACAAAGCACTTCAAATTAGGACAATTCTGGGATAAATATCTTATCTGAATACATCTATAACAAACTTTTGTCTCTCGATCATAGATCAGATTACCACTTCTCTTGGTGGCATACTTACTTCCTCTACCATGACTCCCAGTTCCCATAACCTGTCTCCCAAATCTAAGGGTCTCATCGATATTACTTTGAGCTACAGAAGCAATAAATCTTGCTTGCCTCTGACTCTGTACTAAAGTTCCCTGTGACAAGGAACGTCTCCTCTGGGTGGTCTCCTACCCTGCACACTCATACTAGTCCCACCTCTAGGTTCCTCAAATCTAGACTTCTTCTGCCAATTTCTCCTATCTCTAAACTCCATCACATCCTTCTCAATCTGAAGTGTTATATTCGCCAATGTAACATAATTCATATGCACAATGTAAGATAGTTTCGAGGTACTTTCAATCAAATTTTAGAACATTGTTCATCTTTGAACCTCTTACACTTCTTCTCCTCTACGTCTACCATTTTCGGTACTGATGAGTGCTAAATATTACATGTTTTAGCCCCTTAGTTTACATTTGTTGAGTTCTTAGTTATGTTATTTCGTGTTATTTTATCTATTTTCTGTGTTTTTATAGGTTTTGGAATAAAATGAAGCAATGTGGAAACTTCAGGGCTTAAAGAGCAAAGCTGAGGATGCCTAGTGCGATCGAGCGCACAGGACGTGCGATCATGCGCACATGGCATGAGATCAATCACAGTTGCGCTCGAGCGCACCAGACTTGCGATCAATCGCAAGTGACTCGCACATCCCACATTGGAAAGGAAACATTTGATACTACATATATATTACAGTGCACTGTGATGCACTCGAGCGTAACAGGGCTGCGATCAATCGCAGTTGACTCGCACATTCCACATTAGATAGGAAGCACTTACAACGCGCCAGACGTATTGCATCACACCATGATGCGATTGATCGCACCAGACTTGCGATCGATCGCAAAGAGGCAGTATCCTACATCAAATTTACAGCTCATTGTACTCCGGGAATTCCCTTATATAAACACTATCTCACCTCATTATTTAGTGTGCAGTCTGGTGGATTTCTACTAGCATTCTAGTAGATCTCCTAACGGCTTTTGCCACCACCGGGGGAAGTGCTGCCCAACAGCATGTGGAATTTCTCCTAATGTACAGTCAGTTTTAATTCTTTTCAAGTTTTTAATGCTTAGCACTTTTTATTGTGAAATTTAGTTTCATGATAATGGGTGGCTAAAATCTTCAACTAAGGTTGAAGATGAAGCCTCGCCATTGTTTAGCATTATATTGTCAGATATGTTTATACAATTATGATATGTTTAGTTTAAATGTTCTATTTCAATTGTTTGAGTAAATTCTTATGATTGATAGTTTTTAATTGTTCTGTTGGATATTCTGTATGATTCATCCGACGGATACATCGAATCCTTTTCGATTAAATTGGATTTCCTTTGTGATTTGTTAAAAACGGATACATTGGATGCTTTTGGTTTAATTGGGATATTCGTTGTTTTTTTGTTTAAATTGGATTCATGGAATGTTTTGATAGATTATTTTTATATAGAACATGAAGATATATGCTTTACTTTGGTTGGGTGGATTCGAAAACCTTAGAGTTTTCATCATTAGTTATTAAATCAATTTAGTTTAGTTTAGTTTATATTTTTTTTGCAAAAATATAATTCACAATTCGGAACTAGGTTAAAATAAGGTTAGTTTAGATAAAAAGCTATTTTCACAACGCATTCCCTGTGGATTCGACCTCGCACTTACACAACGCTATATTGCAAACGATTCATGCGCTTGCGAGTAATTTAAAACTCACAACAAGTTTTTGGCACCGTTGCCGGGGAGTTATTTTTGTTTATGTAATTTTTGTCTAAATTGATTTTGTTTTTCTACTAGTTTAGTTAACATTTTTGTTTTATTTTATTTCGCTGCTTCTGCTAGTTAGTTTGTTTTACTGTTTTCTGTTTGTTGTATGCTTGGTCGGAGATCCCTGAATTTAGAATTGACACCTTTAGATCCCGATTTAGAAAGAACTCTTAGGAGACATAAGAAGTCACTTGCTGAACAAGAGACAATTGAGATGGGAGAAAACTTAAGGAACCAAGAGCAACCTGGAGCATGGAACGTGGACTCCACCACATCCCTGAGAGATTTGTTCGCACCAGTTGTGACTAACTCATCATCCTGCATCGTGTTGCCACCCACCAATGTTACCCATTTTGATTTAAAGCCACATGTCATCCAACTCCTACCCTCATTTCATGGCGTAGATCTTGAAAATCCTTACAGCCATGTAAAGAAGTTCAAAGATATTTGTGCCACATTTAAGTTCCAGAACTTCTCTAAGGAGTCAGTCCATCTTAGACTTTTCCCTTTTTCTCTTCATGATAGAGCTAGAGCATGGTTGGATTCCAACACGTTCGGGTCTATTACATCTTGGGAAAATCTGCTGAGTAAATTCTATAATAAATTTTTCCCAATGTCTAGAGTGAATTAGTACCGAAAGTAGATTAGTTCTTTCACTCAGAAGGAGGATAAGAAGTTTTATGAGAGTTGGGAGCGTTTTAAAGAGTTACTGATTAGATGCCCTCCATATGGATATGAGAAGTGGAGACTTTTTCAATTCTTCTACCAAGGGTTGACTCAACCCAACCGTAGCATGATCGAGTCTATGAATAGGGGGCCTTCTTAAGTCTGACAGGGGATAAAGCATACAAGGCATTGGACAAGTTGTCCGATAACTCGCAGCAGTGGGATTTTTCAAGCTGTCAGGATAAGTCCATTCGTGCTCCTAGGAAAGGAGGCATCTATGAGATTAAGGAGGAGACTGACTTGAAGATAAAGATAGATGCTCTCACCAAGAAAATTGACGCTCTCACTATGGGCAAGTCCATCAATGCTGCCAATACAATTAATGACGATTGATGTCCCATCTGTGCTAGTCCTATGCATTTAGCACAGAATTGTCCATCTACGCCGGCTTTTATCGAGTGTCCCATGGAACATGTAAACGCTTTCAATGACTATAGGAGGCAATCGGGTGGATCCTACTCTGAGACTTACAATCCAGGGTGGCGAAACCACCCTAATTTTTCATGGAAGCATAACCAATCACTGAATCAGGGAGGAGCCCCTCATCATGCTCATAATCAATACCCTCCTGGATTGCCTCCACCAATTCCAAGTCATGGTCGCTCAGTCCATCTAGCACCAGCATCTGCTTACCATACTCCCACTCAAGCGCCAATGCCGGTTTCACAGTCATTGGAGGACACCTTCAAGGAGTTCATGAAGATGACCGGCCAATCCATCAGCGAAGTGAGAAGTACGACAATAGTAAACACCCAAGCGATTGCCAATCTAGAGAGTCAAATCAGGCAAATCGCAAGTCACTTGGGTGAAAGAGAAAAGGGAAAGTTCCCCAGTCAGCCCGTGACCAACCCGAAGAGACAATTTGTGATTGGAAATTCATCAACTTCTACGCACGGGGAGGAATAAGTGCAATCGATTATCACATTAAAATCTGGGAGACAAGTGGACAATTGAGTGAAAGAGAGCTCTGCTATGCCGCAAGGGCAAGAAAGTGGCAACAAGGAGAAGAGAGATGCTGAGTCATATACAACCACTCCTACTGTGAATGACCCTCCTAGGTCGTTTGTACCTAAAGCACCTTACCCTGAGAGATTACAAGCGCCCAAGAAAGGAGGGAAGTTTGAAGAAATTCTTGAGGTGTTTAAGCGAGTCCAAATCAATATTCCACTTTTGGACGCCATCGAGCAAGTGCCATCATATGCCAAGTTCTTAAAGGACTTGATCACTATCAAGAGGAGGATGAATGTCCCGAATAAGGCATTTTTGACCGAGCAGGTTAGCTCAATCCTTCAGTGCAAGCTGCCGATCAAGTATAAGGACCCAGGGTGTCCTACCATCTCTTGCATGATAGAAGTCAGCCAGATTGAGAGGGCTCTATTGGATTTAGGAGCCAGTGTGAATTTTCTACCCTATTCAGTCTATTTGCAGTTAGGGTTAGGAGAATTGAAGCCCACATCGACAACACTTCAATTGGCTGACAGGTCAGTGAAAATACCACGGGGAGTAGTTGAGGACGTTTTGATAAAGGTAGATCAGTTTTATTTCCCCGTGAATTTTATTGTGCTAGATACAGAGCTGGTCTAGAATATAGGGATTCAGATACCGATGATTCTAGGGCGACCATTCTTAGCCACGGCTAGCGCCCTAATCAATTGTAGGACAGGGGTGATGAAGATTTCCTTCGGAAATATGACAGTGGAGTTGAATATTTTTGATATCACTAAGCAACCAGTGGAATTTACTGAAGTGAGAAATATATGCTAATAGAGGAGATTATTGAAGATACGGTGGATGAATTAAGCATGGAGGACTGATGAGAGTCATAAAATGCATCTAAACAATACTTAATTGTTAACACTTTAGGGTTAATCTCGGTCGTAATCGCACTTTTACATTTTGATAACTCTAAAGTGTTATTCATAAATCATTGACTTAATTCGATCCATTTTCAGGTGCATTGAGTACAAAAGAGATGATAAAGCGATCCATGTTTAAAGCGCCAAAAGATCTTGGGTGTCGGTGCTCGTTTTTGTCCAAGGTTTAGACATTTCCAAAAATGATTTAAAGATGATTAAAAGTCTAAACCAAGGTTGGAGCAATAAAGTACATTGAGTTAAAAGACTGCACACAAGTGTGTGCATCACTTTGGAACAAGTTAAGGGTAGGCACACTAGTGTGTGCACTTCTGCATACAAGCTGAAGGAGTTTCACTAAATTGCCAGAATTTCCCGTACAGATCAATCATCTTTGCAGATTAAACTGTATTTATGTAGGAAGAACCAGGAGATGAGCCATATATGCTTAGAAAGATCCGGAAGTCTATTTTCTGGAGAATTTTACGGTTCGAAAAAAGGATTTTTCTAGTGAAAGTTATGGCAGTTTTAGCGGAAACAGTTCAGGCCTCCAGAACAAAGCCCAGCGCCTCACCTCTCACTGTCCAGCGCCTAGGCGCCCAGGAAAACAAGAGTGAGCGCCTAGGCGCCCAGGCAAACAAGAGAGCGCCTAGGCGCCCATGAACCAGCGCCTAGGCGCCCAGTCAAACAAGAGGAGCGCCTAGGCGCCCATGAAGCAGCGCTGCGCCCCTCAGCCATCAGCGCCGCGCCCCTCGCCAACTAACGCTGCACCTTTACTTTCCAGCGCCCAGGCGCACACTTGGACACACGCACACGCTGCTGGACCCACCTTCACATTCCAGCCTTCACTTTCCAGCGCCCAGGCGCACGCTCAGACAAAGCCAGCAGCGCGCACATGCTGCTGGACCACCTTCACGTTCCAGCCTTCACTTTCCAGCAGTGCGCACATGGACTCCAATTCAGACTCAAATTAAGAAAAGCAAAGACAGCTCTCCCTCAGCAGTGCGCACATGGACTCCAATTCAGACTCAAATTAAGAAAAGCAAAGACAGCTCTCCCTCGTGGGCTATAAATATATGCTTAAGGTTTGCAGCCGGGAGAGAGCTCGGGGAGAAAAATAAAGACAGTTTTTGATAGATAAAAATTGAAGAAGTTTTTAGCATTTCGTTTAAGTTTTCGTAAGTTGGAAATCAAGGAGAGAACATCCACATTGTTCTTCCGCCTTGAGCTCCATGGCCAAGAAATCAAGGGGAGAACATCTATATTGTTTTTCCACCTTGAGTTTCATGGCTAACTAATCATCAAACAAGGGAAAGGGATGAATCCTTAGGGTTTTATTGTTCCTTATTTCCTGTTCTTGATTCATTTGTATGGACTTTTTGTTAAAACGTTGTCTATGATTTACTCTTTGATTAATTAAGAAGGATTTGAGTTCATGTGATAGCTGTATTCTATATTCTTCTTCTTTTAGTTTCTTTCAATCCGGTGATTGCATCCTTCTACTCCACATAAGTCTAGTCAAGCTTTTCTTATGTCAAGTTGTTTGGATGTAATTGATTTCGGTATATTTATCTTATAGATCGGCCATTACTGTGATATCATTATTGCAATATATTGTCGTTTCTTGCTAATCTATAAGATAAATCATGTGTGCTTGAATTGAAATCAAAGAGTAATTTGTAGCAATTATATTAGAGATATAAATGTGCTTGATTGAATACTTTCCGATTGCCTGTTTAGGATGTGAAACTTGCAATCGAGATAAAAATTTGAATCAAGAGTGGAAATAGGGAACGAACCTAAGGAGGATTCCCGGAACCTTGTTATTTCTTATTTATATTCTTTGTTATATTCGCACAATTCTTTTACACAATATTGCATTATCAAAACTCATATTCTCTCATCTAATCATTATCGTTAGTGTTAAAGTTTACACCTTCTTTCGTAATTAACTTGTTTCCCTGTGGAATCGACACCCCAAAACTATACTACAATAACCGCGTTATGTTTTGGGCGTAATCAAGGACCCCCTGGAGGCATGCTTTGCTCAGTTTGGAGAGGATCTGGATTTGGATAAGTTACTTGAGCAAGCAAATGCCATTTTAGAGTCTGTTCCTATGGAGAGTAGTGAGAAGGAAGAGACTGAATAACTTGAACATCCTAAGAAGGAACTTAAACCTTTACCGGACAATCTTCAGTATAAGTTCTTAGGTCCAGCAGAGTCTTTGCCTGTGATTATAACTTCAGATTTGGTTGAGACTCAAGAGGAGAAATTATTAGATGTGTTGAGAGAACATAAGGAAACTATAGACTGGACCATTGAGGATATTAAGGGAATCAGCCCCTCATTGGTAATGCACAAGATATATTTAGAGGAGAATGCCAAGCCATCGAGGGAGCCACAAAGAAGGCTCAACCCAGCTATGCAAGAGGTTGTGAGGGCAGAAGTAATTAAGTTGTTAGATGCAGGGATCATTTATCCCATCTCTGATAGCAAGTGGGTGAGCCCGATTCATGTCGTACCCAAGCGAGCTGGATTAATGGTAGTGAAGAATAAAGACGACGAGTTGGTGCCAACTCGTGTTCAGTCAGGGTGGAGAGTGTGTATAGACTACCGTAAACTGAACGCTGCCACAAGGAATGATCATTTTCCACTCCCATTTATTGATCAGATGGTGGAGCGTTTGGCTGGGCACGAGTATTATTGTTTTTTGGATGGTTATTTTGGATATAATCAGGTCCCCGTGGACCCCGAAGATCAGGAGAAGACAACATTTACCTGTCCTTTTGGGATATTCGCCTACCGTCGCATGCCCTTTGGGTTATGTAATGCCCCTGCTACTTTCCAGCGGTGCATGGTCAGCATATTCTCTGATATGGTGGAGCGTTCTTTAGAGATTTTCATGGATGACTTCTCCGTCTTTGGTTCAACATTTGAGGAGTATCTGCACCATCTCACTTTGGTTTTAGTGCAGTGCAAGGAGAAGAACCTAGTGCTTAATTAGAAGAAGTGTCATTTTATGGTCAAGCAAGGTATTGTACTGGGGCACGTCATATCCCATCGAGGGATTGAGGTAGACAAAGCGAAGGTGGACCTGATTTCCAACCTTCCACCCCCACGTACAGTGAAGGAGGTTCATTCTTTTCTGGGCCATGCAGGATTCTACAGACGATTTATCCAGAGTTTCAGTAAGATCGCCCGGCCCTTGTGCAAGTTATTAATGAAGGATGCCCCATTTGTATTCAATGAAGATTGTAAGAAAGCATTTGGGGATCTAAAGAAGATTCTGACGTCCACACCCATTATTCAGCCACCCAACTGGGGTGTGCCTTTTGAAATTATGTGTGATGCATCAGACTATGCTGTTGGAGTTGTTTTGGGGCAGCATGTTGACAAACTTCCCCATATTATCTATTATGCAAGTCGAACTCTAAATGACGCACAACTCAATTACTCTACCACTGAAAAGGAGTTGCTAGCAGTCGTTTTTGCATTAGACAAGTTCATATCCTACTTGTTAGGATCTAAAGTCATTATCTACTCGGACCATGCAGCATTGAAGTATCTTTTCTCTAAAAAAGATGCTAAATCTCATCTTATCTGATGGATCTTGCTACTTCAAGAGTTCGACATAGAGATTCGGGATAAGAAAGGTTTCGAAAATGTGGTGGTGGACCATTTGTCTAGATTGATTATGGATTTCACTGAGGTCGCCACTCCCATTTCTGAGACCTTTCCTGATGAGCAATTGATGCACATCGCTCACAATCTCGCACCATGGTTTGCTGATATAGTGAACTATCTTGTCACCGGTCAAATGCCTTTGCATTGGGGGCGACAAGATAAATCAAAGGTTTTGGCCATGGTAAAACATTTTTTCTGGGATGATCCTTACCTGTTCAAGTATTGTCCCGAGCAGATCATCAAAAGGTGCATTCCTGAGCATGACTAATCTAATATCATTGCCTTCTATCATAATCATGCTTGTGGAGGCTATTTCAGTGCTAAAAAGACTGCTGCAAAGATTTTGCAGTGCGGATTCTATTGGCCTGCCCTGTTCAGAGACTCTCACACTTACTGTGTATCTTGTGAGCGTTGCCAAAAGCTAAGGAATATTTCTAGGAGGAATATGATGCCCCTCAACCCCATTCTGATTGTTAAGATTTTTGATGTGTGGGGCATTAATTTTATGGGACTTTTTCCAAACTCCTTTGGCTATCTGTACATTCTAGTTGCTGTGGACTATCTATCCTAATGGGTGGAAGCAGTTGCATGCAAGACCAATGACCATAGAGTTGTGGTCAAATTTTTAAAGAACAATATCTTTGCTCATTTTGGTACACCTCGAGCAATTATAAGTGATGGAGGTAAGCACTTTTGCAACAGGATTTTTGAGCAGTTGATGAAGAAATATTTCATCACACACAAAGTTACCACCCCGTATCACCCACAAACGAATGGACAAGTGGAAATTTCCAATCGCGAGATTAAGTACATTTTGGAGAAAACTGTGAACCCTAATAGAAAGGACTAGTCTCTGCGATTGACTGATGCACTGTGGGCATATCGAACAGCATTCAAGACGCCAATTGGCATGTCTCCATACAGTATTGTGTACGAAAAAGCCTGTCACCTTCCAGTAGAATTAGAGCATAGAGCCTATTGGGCTATCAAACAACTGAACTTTAATCTTTTGAAGGCTAGATCCCAAAGAAAGCTCCAACTCAATGAATTAGAGGAACTGTGAAATGATGCATATCAGTGTGCACGGTCATACAAAGCACAAATGAAGAAGACTCATGGCCAAAACATTTTGAGACGAGCTTTTGAGCAAGGTCAAAAAGTTCTTCTTTACAATTCATGCCTGCATCTTTTCCCAGGCAAGCTCAAGTCTCGATGGACTGGCCCCTTTATTATTCGGTCAGTTTTTCCTCATAGGGCCATCGAGATTGAGAATCCAAAGAATGGTAACACTTTTAAGGTAAATGGGCAGAGGCTAAAACCATTCTTGGAGTTGAGGAGTCCGGACATTGAGACAATATTGTTGACGGATCCTATTTACTCTGATTGAGGGTCATTTACTAAGGAGAGTCTGGCTGAAGACTTTAAACTTAGCGCTCATAGGAGGCACCCCACAGCTTATCTTTTTATTTGTTTATTATTTTACATATTTATGCTTAATGTTTGTTTCCAGTATTTTTTGTTTTCTAGTCTTTATTTTTCAGGGACAACGCGTACTGCAAATCAAGTTTGGGGGTATGCTATGAGCCATACCAGTCCAGATAGTTCTCCATATCTCAGGTCAACTCTTTCCATATTATTCACACATTAGGGTCAATGTGTAATTTAAGTTTGGGGGTATGGGAGACACATTACACACACTTTGTCCTAATTTGTTGTTGTTTTTTTTAATGCATGCTTATGTTATTTTGAAATTTTGGTTGATCTAAACAATTTCTGTGATGAGATTCATTGGTGAGCTTAAATTTTGGAACACATGATCTGTTGATAAAGTTTTAAAATTTAGTTACTTACTTGAGGCATTTGAGAATTCATATGTTTGATCTCGAATCTAACACGAGCACATTAGTACGCATTATGTGAGGTATGACATGTGATTTTAATGTGTACGTTTCTGTCTTAACTGAAACTAGATGACTTGTTGGATTAACACTTTGGCATATATATATAAAAAAAAATTGAAAAAAAATGATGATGAATGTAAATAATGATCATAAATAAACTTTCCACTGAGTAACTGGACCTCTTGCCTCAGTAAGCAGTGAGTGTTCACGTCAAAAGGTTGGAATTTTTTTTAATAGTATTAAGGCTAGTTTAATTTCGTAGCCTTTTTGACTCGAATTAGTAAGTCCTAAAGGGTGTCTGTACACCTAATGCCCTAAAACCATCTGGTTTGGGAGTCATTGACTCAACACTCGCTACATGGGTTAATTAGAAAGCTTAAGGAAACTAAAAATAACAGAGCCTTACAAAAAGAGAAGAAAATAAAAACCATGCCATTTTCGTTCATTCTGATGGGAAATACGGTGAATCTTGAGACATAGAGACCTTACACATTGGACTCATTCGGAAGCTTCATTTTTATTTGCTAATTCATTTCACACTGAGTCAGACTTACGATGCATTAGCCTGCCTTTTGTAAGTAATTAGATTTTAACATTTCTATTCATTACGAAGATGGGTTTATCTTTTTAAGCTTACTCATGAATCATTATCATGATAGTGTGTGCTCCTAAAATCTTTGGATACCATGAGTTATGAACTTATCTTTATATTCTTTGTTTTCCATTTAGTTTTTAGTTTTGTATTGCTACGGGACTAGCAATATGTAAGTTTGGAGGTATTTGATAAGTGCTAAATATTACATGTTTTAGCCCCTTAGTTTACATTTGTTGAGTTCTTAATTATGTTATTTCATGTTATTTTATCTATTTTCTATGTTTTTATAGGTTTTGGAATAAAATGAAGCAATGTGGAAACTTCAGGGCTTAAAGAGCAAAGCTGAGGATGCCTAGTGTGATCGAGCGCACAGGACGTGCGATCGATCGCACCTGCGATCGTGCGCACACGGCATGAGATCAATCACACCTACGCTCGAGCGCACCAGACTTGTGATCGATCGCAAGTGACTCGCACATCCCACATTGGAAAGGAAACATTTGATACTGCATATATATTACAGTGCACTATGATGCGCTCGAGCGCAACAGGGCTGCGATCGATCGCAGCTGACTCGCACATCCCACATCAGATAGGAAACACTTACAGCACGCCAGACGCATCGCATCGCACCATGATGCGATCGATCACACCAGACTTGCGATCAATCGCAAAGAGGCAGTATCCCACATCAAATTTACAGCTCATTATACTCCGAGAATTCCCCTATATAAACACTATCTCACCTCATTATTCAGTGTGCAGTCTGGTGGATTTCTACTAGCATTCTAGTAGATCTCCTAAGGGCTTTTGCCACCACCGGGGGAAGTGCTGCCCAACAGCGTGTGGAATTTCTCCCAATGTACAGTCAGTTTTAATTCTTTTCAAGTTTTTAATGCTTAGCACTTTTTATTGTGAAATTTAGTCTCATGATAATGGCTGGCTAAAATCTGTAACTAAGGTTAAAGATGAAGCCTCGCCATTGTTTAGCATTATATTTTCGTATATGTTTATACAATTCTGATATGTTTAGTTTAAATGTTCTATTTCAATTGTTTGAGTAAATTCTTATGATTGATAGTTTTTAATTGTTCTGTTGGATATTTTGTGTGATTCATCCGATGGATACATCGAATCATTTTCGATTAAATTGGATTTCATTTGTGATTTGTTAAAAGCGGATACATTGGATGCTTTTGATTTAATTGGGATATTCGTTGTTTTTTTGTTTAAATTGGATTCATAGAATGTTTTGATAGATTATTTTTATATAGAACATGAAAATATATGCTTTACTTTGATTGGGTGGATTCGGAAACCTTAGAGTTTTCATCATTAGTTATTAAATCAATTTAATTTAGTTTAGTTTATATTTGTTTTGCAAAAATATAATTCACAATTCGGAACTAGGTTAAAATAAGGTTGGTTTAGATAAAAATCTATTTTCACAACGCATTCCCTGTGGATTCGACCTCGCACTTGCACAACGCTATATTGCAAACGATTTGTGCGCTTGCGAGTAATTTAAAACTCACAACAGGTACAACCATTGACAAGACCATAAATCTGCTATCATACTGAGTCATAGTCAATACATTAACCCCAAATAAATAAAATCTCTATCTTGTTAGGCTCTAGAGGTATAAGGAAAGTATTTATCAAGAAAAACCTCCTTAAACCTATTTCAGGTTAAGGGTCTATCAATATCTGCACTTACCCTGGGAAGAATATCCTCCCACCATTCTAGGGCCTCTCTCTCTAACTTGAACATAGCAAAGGTGACCCTCTGCCTATCAATCATTGGTTAAATATCAAATAATCTCTCTACATGTTTCACCCATAACTCAAGCTTAAAAGGATTTATAAATCCTTTAAACAACAAAGCATTCAACTTATATCTCCCTGCATCTCATGCAAAAACTCACTTTTCCCTCTTTTTAAACATCTACCATTCTTGGATTTACAACAACTTCAGGCACTGCTCTAGCCTATTCATCAAGTCTATGTTATAAGCTATCAACTCTATCATCTGTTACATTCATTTTCTCATGAGCATGTGTAAGAGCTTATCTTAGCTCATCTCTTTCAACTTCAGATTCTCTCGCACCTCTACTAATATCAATTATATTGTCAACATATTCCTTTCTAGGAACCACAGATTTAGACTCAACCTCGACTTATCAAAATATTGGGGGCCTACCTCACCGTCTCAAATCAACAACTCTAACTCTAGCTTTAGCACATCCACATGTCATCCTCAAACTATTCTTTAGAATATAATTTTTTTTAATCTTCCACTTTCTTAATTTTATGCAGTCTGTAGAATCATAAAACATAATGCTCTGATACCAAAATTTTAGCGACCAATCCCGGGTTGGCCACCCCCAAGTTGGTGTTGTCACATTTTGAAAATCCTAGCATGACACATATATATAACGATAAAAATAATACCAACAGCAATTTTTACATCAATTCTCAACCCTCAACATGGGAGATACATCATTCTAATATTGACTTAAACATTATATACAATGTAATATGCATGAATATTTACAAATAAATTTTTATTTTATTTTCTCATTAGTCTGAGGATGTGGACACGCACATGGCTTACAGATAATGACTTCTTCTGAATCTCAACTCACCAAACTATTTGTCTTGCCTGGTACTGGAAATCATTGTACAATGAGGAGTGAGCTTCACAAGCTCAGTGAACTAAATTTACTAGAAGTATTAGATTTTATACTCCCAGCTATATCTTATAATTCAATTACTTCAAAAACAAATCTTCCGATATTCATTCATTTTTTCCTCGAATAATTCAGTAACAATATTTTGTAATCACTAATCAATTTAATAATTCCTCTATTACACAATCTCTTCTTAAGTTACTCATTAGACATATCAATCTTTCAATCATATATTTAATCATTCTAAATTCTCAATTGAACATTATCGTTTACCTCATTATGAGGTTCACAACATATAATAACTCACTCAAACAATTCTAATCATATCATGTTTCCATATTTCTTCCTTAGCCTAATTGTCTCTCTATGAGACTCATTCTACTATAAAATTTACAGTCATGAATTGCATTTTAGCATCTCCAGTAATAACAATCAATATTTAAGCAAATGCAGTGCATGGATTTAAATGTTATTATTATTGGGAATGTCTTCCCACATGTCGACATGCTTTTATCTTAGACCGATTACCTTTCCAGTTCTTTCATTCTCATTTAAACCGGCTACCTTTTCGGTTCTTTTGTTCTCATGTAGACCAGCTAACCTCCTGATTCTTTTATTTCTAGCATACACTAGCTGTCACGGTTTTCATATAGACTGGCTGCCCTCCCGGCTCTTTTATTTTCATTTAGACTGACTGCTTTCCCAGTTCTTTTATTTTCATTTAGATCGATTGCCTTCTCGGTTCTTTTATTTCATACATATGTATATGAATAATGATATGAAATATGCATATGAACAATAATATAGAAACAAGTATGAATTCAAACATTTAAATTAGCTATCCTGATTATTCTCAAATTATTATTTGAAAATTTTCATTAAATTCATCTCCTCATAAATCATATCAAATGATCACCCATAGCTCGTCAAAATCCACTAAATTTCCTCTCTTCATATATCATATCCAATCATCAACCATAGTTCATCAAGAATTTCACTTATCATATTTATTATTAAATCGACTCATTATTCCAATAATATTATTTCTCATAAAATAATTCTCTACTTATCCATTATTCCTATCATACCTATCAACCAATTTTTCATCTACCCCCAAAGCATAAGTTAATAATTTATTCTAATATTATCACTATATATTTCATATTTATCTTGATTACTTAAAGTAAATCTAACTCACCACGTAGCACTTAGAGCTACCCGTGGATCACCTCTTTACCTTTCCTGCTCCTCTCAGCAATTTCCCCTAGTTGTTGATCATCAACACCTGACATTAAATTTATATTAAAATTTCTAATTTTTTCTTCAATTCTTCCATAATTCACACCATTTGAAAATTCCCACTTTGAATTTCGGGAAATTTCATGTATGCTAAATTTTAAAAATAAAATTCATGTTATTATCTTTTGTTTTTCTTAGATATTCTCGTGACTCTCTATAAAATTCTCCCATGAACTCTTTCAAAATTTTAATTTTTCAAAATTTCTTTCGATCCCCAAGTGTTTAGAGAAATAAAGTTGTTTGAATTGTAAAAGAAAGAAAACCAAACAGGATTTGGTAAGTAATAAATAATATAAACTCAAATTATATATATATGTAAACTTTCTTAGTGCACCCCACCTCTTTGTTTGCTATGCACCAAGATGTACTATCTAACATGTAATTTGCATATTAGATAGCTAACATCTGTTGCCAGGTGTTTTTTTTTCTTTTATGTTTTCTTTTCTTTTCTTCATGCTGTGCATAAATTTTTTTTTTCCATTTTCTTTGTAACTACGCCCCCATGCGTCCATTTTTTTTCAAAAGAATTATTTTATTCAATATTAAATCCTTCACGTGTATATATATATATATATATATACATATATATTATTTTATTTTTCTGTCATATTTATCAAATTACTTCTTTACACATACTTTAAGAACACGAGTATTACAGATAATGTGTTAAGTGAAGTTTCTTTATTTTTCCTTAACCTTACTGCTATATAAAAATGACGCTTTGATTCCGATATCCAGTGTCATTTTGCCACTTGTGTAAATATACTTAATCCATGTGCAACGTGGCACAACACTATTGTGCATACTACCTCACCTTCTCTTCTCTCTCCTTCTTCCCTCGAGAGTCTATACCTCTCTCTCTCTCTCTCTATGTTTTTTCCATTCAATTTGATTTCTTTTTCCCCATCTGATTTAACTGAGTTTTTGGTTGGAGATTTCTCTCAATTTTTCGGTTCACTCTCTCAATTGGAGTTTAGTGGTTTGCTTTATATATTATAGGAATTCTCTCTATTTTCGTGATTTCTTCCTTTTCTCCTTGTTGATGTGGAAAATCTAACTGTCGTCTTCTAGAGATGATGCACACAAGACATAAGAAACCCTAAGGAGTTGCCCGATGATTGAAGGGGTTGTACCTCTAGGGGACTCTCTGATGCCTAAGTTAGTAATTTGTATAAAGAGAACGAAAAGGAAAAGGGCTGTGAGAGTTTTTTGTGGCATACCTATATGACTACCTTATCTTATCCCACTTTAAAAACTCAAATTTTCTTGAAGATAGTTGACTATCTTCATTTCACATTCAACTGTTTTTTCGTGCATAATGACTAGTTTTAAAAAATTGAGGTGTGGGATAACATTTAATGTTGCAAATGGCCATTCCTTGTGTCTAACAACTATATTGAGTTAATACCATAAATACCTATCATAAATGAGCATTTCTAACAACCAAAAGCATTTATTTTCATCAAGAGCTCATTTACTACTATTCAAAGTATTCAAAATTAATTCTTGAGCCATCTTTAAGTTTGTTCTTTTGAGAGAAAAATTCTTTGAGTTGTAAGAATTAATTATATTCTCTCTTATGTATCAAACTCATCTCATTAATTCTAATCTTTGTAACAGAAAGAGTTGGTGTAAACTTTGTGAGTGTTTAGGTGTTAAACACTTAAGTGAAAACCTCTTTGTAAGAGAATCTTGTTAAAGTTTGGGCAAGATGTTAGAAGTTGCTTGTATGTTGTAGTGAAACCTTCACGAAGGATCCTTGAAGAGAGTGGACGTAGGGTCAGAGAGAGATTCTGATATTGCCGAACCATTATAAACTGAGTTTGCGCACTCTTCTCCCTTGCCCTTTTTGTTGGAATTTGTCAAAGGATTAAACGGGTTAAAAGTCAACATCATGTCTTGGTTGTGCACTGTGGCCCAACCTTGGGCACCATGGCCTACAGAAAGTCCAGAAGATGAGCACCTCCATGAGTGTCGCGGCTCATGGTGTGCGCATCGCGGCACAACCACCCAAGCCACGGCCTCTAGCATGGTAACAAGTGTCTCATTCCTCTGAGCCGTAGCTTGCCCTATTCTGAGCCGCGGCGCAAGGGACACCTGATACCTTTGATATAGCCTCTTCAAAAGGTGCATGGGACTTAGTTAAAATGCACAGGATTACTTAGACTCTTAGAGAGCCATGAGTCTTTGGTTCTTGAGATCCAAGGGTTGAGATCGATCTCAAAGATTGGTTGAAGAAGTTGGTGCACTATATGAAGGGTCATCTAGCTTCAATCATAGGAAGAGAGATATACACAAGATATAAATCATCATACAAGAGAATTCAAGTGCAAGTGTGAGAGTGCAAAGACTCAAAACACAGGAGAGGCACTAGAAGAGATCTCATTCAAGAGAGGCTGGTTGTTTAGAGAGAGAGTAGTATAAATTGGGGATTCAAGGGCTTTGTACGTGGAATTTTCTTGGGAAAAATTCCAAGGAAACACTAGTCCTTATCACTTTCTTGTTCTCTTCATTTGTTCTTCAAGAACAAGAGGATTCTTGAAGAGAAGTTGTTGTAATTGTAAGAACTCATTGATTTAGTGTAGAGAGCTTGGAGTAGCTCACGGGGACGTAGGCACATTGCCGAACCTCGATAACAATTGCTTGTGTTCTTTCTTTGATTGGTTTGTTTATGTTCATTACAAGTCATTCTAGACTTTGGTGTTTGGAAGATCACCACCTAGGCATCAAGAGGTGATTTCCAACAGCGGTATCAGAGCTAGAGGAGATACCACAACAGTGGCATTAGAGCTTTGGTGAGCGGGTATCGGAACTAGAACAAAAGGTATTGGAGCAAGACTCCAAGAATCAAAGATCAACTTCTTGGGTGATTCAAGAACAGTGCTAGATCAAGATTTGATCGTGTTCTTGAGATTTAGAAGTTGGAAAGCAGATTATGGGTCTTGCATAAATCTGGGATTCTCTCTGCAAGATGGGTTCAAATTTCATTGTTGAGAAGTTTGATGAAAAGGGAGACTTTGCCCTTTGGAAGCGGAAGATCAAAACGGTTCTTATGCAACAAAATGTGGACTTGGCAATTGGAGAAGATGACGATTTTCCAGCAAGTCTCATGGAGGTCCAGCGGAACGAGATGAAGAAGATAGCATACAACACCATCTTTCTGCACATGTCAGATAGTGTCACAAGGGAGTGCGGAGACTCGAAAGATCCAGCTGTCATTTGGAAGAAACTAGATGAGTTATTTCTTACCAAGACTCACCCTAATAAGATATATCTTCTTAAACAAATCTTTGCTTTTAAAATGGATCCTAATAAAGAGTTGCAAGATAATCGTGATGTGTTTAATAAACTAGTTTAAGATTTGGCTAGTTGTAGCATAACATTCCCGGATGAACAATTGGTTGTTATGTTATTGAATTCTCTTTCTGATTATTTTGAAAGTTTGATTAATGTGATTGAATATGGAAGAGATACATTAACCAAAGAAATTGTGATCAATGCTATAAAGGTTCATGATTTCAAAGCCAAGATGAGAGAAGCATCAAGTGGAGAAGGGCTGTTCGTTAGAGGAAGGCCAGCAACTCGGTATGGCAGTAGCATCCATGGTAACTACCGGTAGAAATCAATGGGTAGAGGGCAGAGCCATGGGAGATCGCATTCCAAACTGAAGTTTGGAGGAAGGCAATGCTTCTACTACAATAAGGAGGGTCATTTCAAGAAAGATTGCAAGAAGATGATGAGGGAGGAGAGAGGAAGAAGCCATACCAACAATTGAGAGGCTTCAATTGCCAAAGGAGAATAGAAAGTTGATGTTCTTGTTGTGTGCTCAAATGTGAGTAGGAGGCAAGGTAGCGAGAAAGAGATCTTGGATTCCGGGTGCAGTTATCACATGTGCCCTCACAAGGATTGGTTCAAGAATTTCAAGGACCTTTGGGGACTAGCAAGAACACCAATAAAGAGAGGCAATCGTTACTCTGTCTTTAATTGATGATTATTCAAGAAAGGTTTGGGTTTATTTGCTTAAAAATAAATCAGATGCTTTGAATAAATTTGTGGTGTGGAAAAAGTTGCTGGAGACTCAAACGGGTAGGGTAATTAAGGTTTTACGAACCGATAATGGCTTAGAATTTTTTAATAAGGATTTTGATAAATTCTGTGAGTTAAATGACATTCTAAGACATAGAATAGTTGTGAAAACCCCTCAGCAAAATAGAGTTGCTGAGAGGATGAATAGGACCCTTATAAAAAAGGTTAGGTGCATGTTAATTAGGTCCGGTTTACCAAAATTTTTTTGGGGGGAAGTTGTGTCTACTACTGCATATTTGGTTAATAGATCACCCTCTAGAGCTTTAGAGCTCAAGACTCCTGAGGAGATGTGGAGTGGTAAACCCCCTGAGTTGAACAACCTTAGAACTTTTAAATGTGCTGCATTTGCACATCAAAAGAATGATAAACTTAGCCTAAGGTCTAGAAAATGTGTGTTTCTAGGGAATGGTGATAGGGTTAAGGGGTATAGGTCGTGGTCCTTAGAGCCAAAAGGGACTAAACTCATAATAAGTAGGGATGTTATTTTAATGAATTGTTATTTCCCTATTTGAAGAAAACTAACCCTGCAGGGGATAGTGAGCAAACCAGTTTGGTATTTGTGTAGCATAGCATCAAGGAAAATTCAGTTCAGGTAGAGCAAGGAAGGCAAGAGAGTTTGGACCAGGTAGAGCCCATTGATGAAGGCCAAGCTCAGGACACTTATGAGGAGGCTGAACTAGAAGAGGATGATGCAGCAAGTCATAATGACTATCAGCTCACAAGGGACCGAGAAAGGAGGGTGGTCAGACCACCTTTGAGATAGAGTTTTACGGATGCTAATGTAGTAGCTCCTTATTCAGAAGGAGGGGTTAAACCAAAAACTTACATGGATGCCATGGAATGTAAGGATTCATCAAAGTGGCAGCTAGCTATGGGGGAAGAAATGGATTCTTTGAGGAAGAATAACTCTTGGGAATTGGTGCCCAAACCAAAAAAATAGATAGTTATGGATTGTAAATGGGTTTACAAGATCAAAAAAGGGAACACTTTAGGGGATGAAGTCCAGTATAAGGCTAAGCTGGTGGCGAAGGGGTTCACGCAAAGAGGAGGCATAGATTTCACAGAAACCTTCTCACCTGGACATAAGGTAGAGGAAATGGTGATTATTCTCATCTATATCGATGATATGCTGTTGGTTCGGAACAGCAGGGAGAGGATAGAAGATTGAAATCTCAACTCATGGAGGAGTTCGAGAGGAAATATCTTGGCCTTGCACAAAAGATCCTTGGGATGAGTATAATCCGGGAAAGGGAGAGAAATAGTTGGAAGGTTTCTTAGTCTTCCTATATAGAAAAGATGATATCTAAGTTTTCTATGGAAGATAGCAAACCAGTGAAGGTTCCCCTTGCTGGTCATTTCAAGTTCTCTAGCGATCAATGTCCGAGATCGGAGGCCGAGAAGAAGGAAATGGAGAAGGTCCCTTACTCTAGTGCGGTTGGATCAGTTATGTTCACCATAGTAAGCACTAGACCCGACATTGCTCATGCAATAAGTGTTCTCAACAGGTTTATAAGTAATCCCAAAAAGGAGCATTAGCTTGGGATAAAGTAGTTGCTGAGGTACTTGAAGGGAAGCCCAAATGCGGGGCTGGTTTATGAGAAAAGGGGTAAGTCTATCTGTCTTGAGGGTTATGCTGATTTGGACTATGGAGCAAACCAGGATAAAAGAAGATCGATTACCTCCTACTTTCTCAACTTAAACGGATGTTATATAAGTTGGAAAGCTCAGCTGCAGCCGGTGGTAGCACTCTCAACAACCGAGGCTGAGTACATAGCAGCAACGGAAGCCATAAAGGAGGCTATATGGTGCAAAGGGTTGTTGGAAGAGTTGAAGGTCCTAAAAGAATAGTTGGTGGTGTATCTGGATAGCTATAGTCCGTTAAACTTGTGTAAGAATCCAGTGTTCCATGAGAGGACAAAGCATATGGATGTTCGGTATCATTTCATTCTGGAAAATGTTACAAAAGGATGCATTCATGTGGACAAGGTAGCCACGGAAGAAAATCCTGCAGATTTAGGCACCAAAGTTCTACCTCTAAGCAAGTTCAATCATGACCTTAGACTTCTTAGGATTAGAGTCAGTTGATATGGTGACTCAAGTTGAGTTTGGATCCTGAGTTCTCTGCACAATGGGTTCGGGTTGAATCGCTTAGACAAAGGTAGAGATTGTTAGAATTTGTCAAAGGATTAAACGGGTTGAAAGCCAGCATCAGGTATTGGTTGTGTGCTGTGGCCCAGCCTTAGGCACCACAGCCTACTGAAAGTCCATAAAAGGAGCACCTCCATGTTCGCTGTGGCTCAGGGTATAAGCAAGGCGGCACAGCCACCCAAGTCGCGGCCTACAGCATAGCAACAAGTGTCTCCTTCCTTTGAGCCGCAGTGCAAGGGACACCTGATACCTTTGATATAACTTCTTCAAAAGGTGTGTGGGACTTAGTTAAAATGCATAATATTACTTAGACTCTTAGAGAGCCATGAGTCTTTAGTTCTTGAGATCTAAGGGTTTAGATTGATCTCAAAGATTGGTTGAAGAAGTTGGTGCACTATATAAAGGGTCATCTAGCTTCAATCATAGGAAGAGAGATACACACAAGATATAAGATCATCATACAAGAGAATTCCAGTGCAAGTGTGAGAGTGCAAAGACACAAAACACAGGAGAGTCACTATAAGAGATCTCATTCAAGAGAGGATAGTTGTCTAGAGATAGAGTAGTATAGATTGGGGATTCAAAATATTTGTAAGTGGAATTTTCTTGGGGAAAATTCCAAGGAAACATTAATGCTTATCACTTTCTTGTTCTCTTCTTTCGTTCTTCAAGAACAAGACGATTCTTGAAGAGGAGTTGCTGTAATTGTAAGAACTCATTGATTTAGTGCAGAGAGCTCGGAGTAGCTCACGGGGATGGAGGCACATTGTCGAACCTCGATAACAATTGCTTGTGTTCTTTCTTTGATTGGTTTGTTTCTGTTCATTACAAGTCCTTCTAGACTTGGGTGTTTAGAAGATCACCACCTAGGCATCAAGAGGTGATTTCTAACACTTTTAATTTCCAAGAAGCTTATAATTGTTCTTCTTGCTTAATCTTTTTTGAATTTATTTTTATTTGTGCAAAAAAAAATTAAACCCAATTCCCCCCCTCCTTTTGGTTGCACCTTAGTTACAATTGGTATTAGAGCTTCGTTCTCATAGTTAGGCTTAAAATCCTTGAGTAGATCCTATGGAAACTAATTTGTATAATGAAGTTTATTCTTACACTAAGCCTCCCTTGTTTAATGGAACTAATTATAACTATTTGAATAATAGAATGAAATTTTTTATAGAAGGTCAAGACTATAATTTATGGCGAATAATTGAAGGACTTAGGATTCCTATAAAAAAGTTCAAAAATGATGAGATAGAAATTCTAGTTTCTAAGACTAAACAAGAATTTGATGATGATGATTGTAGAATGATGTCTTTAAATAATAGAGTTATTGGTATGCTTCATTATGCTTTAGATATTAGTGAATACAATAAAATTTATTCTTATGATTCGGCTAAGAAAATTTGGGATAAACTTCAAGTGACATATGAATGTACTAATCAAGTAAAGAAATGTAAAATCTACAGATTAGTATCTGAATATGAAGTTTTTAAGATGTCTCTTACCGAATCTATTTTAAAATATATTCTCATACTTGGTGTTTTACCACCGGCTTGGAAATCAAAGATGACGACAATTGAGGAAGCCAAAGATCTTGACAACCTTGACGTCGATAGTCTTTTTGGCTCATTATTAACTCATGAAATGAATGTCGTAAATAGAATTGTTACTGATGAGTCAAAGAAAAAGAAGGTCATTGTTCTTAATACTACCACAAGCAAGCAAGTGGAAGAAGATGAGAAAGATGGAGAAATGGTTCTTATCACAAAAAGATTCCAAAAGTTCTTGAGAAAGAGTAAGAAGACCAACACAAAGGATAATTCAACCAAGAAAGATCCAATTGTGTGTTTCGGATGAAAAAAATATCAAATACATAAAGGAAGATTGTTCTTGAACAAAGAAACTATACGAAAACTTCAAGGAGAAAGCTATGGTGGTAACTCTTAGAGTGATGATGAAGAAGAGAACTCGCATAAAGAAATCAATTATCAAGAAATCATAAACCTTTGCTTGATGGAAATCGATGATGAAAATGAGGTAACTAATTCTTCAAATAATGATAATGATAATGAAATTATGAATGACGAATTATTAAAAGCTATCAATGAATTGCATGAAGAACTTAAGAAATTTGATGCTAAAAATGTTGCTCTAAAAAAGAAAGTTTCATCTCTTTCTAATGAAATGGAATTTTTAAAAGAGCAAAAAGAAAAACTTTCTTTAGAGTGTAACAACTCATCACAATAGACTTTGAAAAATGAAAATGTAATTTTGAAAAACAAGGTGAATTAATTAAGCAACATTATATCTAGACTTGTTAGAGGAAAAGAGAAGCTAGGTGAAGTGCTGGGTTGCTAAAAATTTAGTAGAGAAAAATCAAGTTTGAGTTATTCTCCATTAGGCAAACAAAAATCTAATGAAATTATATTTATGAAAGTAACAAATATTAATGATTCCTCTACTTCTTGGTTACCTAGTAATGTTCATCATGCATCATTGAAAAATGCTAGGAAGCCTAAGAATGGAAATATCAATTCTTATGGTAGAAATTCATATGCTAATGTTAGAAATAGACATTCAAGAAATACATATGCTTATTCTAGAAATGAAAATGCTAGTTATGTCCATCCTATAAATTCATAGGCTAGGTATGCATACTTAATAAATGACTATCATTCATATTCTAAAAATAATATGTACTCACATAATTTTCATAATACTAGAAACAAGTATTCTAGGAATGCAAGATTCTCATATCCAAGGAATGATAGATTCATATATTCTAAATATCCCATAAATTATCACAATTATCAATCTAGGAACATGCATAATTCATATCTTTACAATCTAGGAACAAATTATGGAATTAAGAAGGTACGGGTTCCCAAAGGATTCAAATTTTCAATGACTAATCCCAATGGACACAAAAAATTTTGGGTACCTAAGAGTTCCACTGTGCATCCTTGTGTGATGTAGAGTTGTTTTCACACAAAGATTGAGGGAAATCATTAATACCTTGATAGCGGATGCTTAAAGCACATAACCGGTGATCAAAGTATCTTTGTGGAGTTGACTCAAAATAGTGGAGGACATGTCACCATTTGAGATGACGCTAAGATGAAAATCATTGGACATGGTAAAGTTAGTTAAAATTCTTCAACCATTGATAATGTTTTATTTTTTCAAGGCCTTAAGCATAATTTACTTAGTATTAGTTAATTATGTGATAAAGGTAATATAGTTATATCTAAGTCCACTCATTGTCTTATAATAGAAATCAACAATAACATATCAAATTTTTTGCCTAAAGACACGAAAATGTCTATACAGCAGACCTCAAATATTTTCCTTTGAAAAATAAAAATATTTTTCACCTTTTAGTGAAAACTTATGGTTATGGAATAGAAGGCTTGACCATGTCAACATGGATTTAATTCAAATTCTTTCTAAAAAAAGATTTGATTGTTGGTCTTCCAAAAGTTAAATTTGAAAAACAAAAAGTTTGTGATGCTTATCAAATGGGAAAACAAACTAGGATTTATTTTGAATCCAAAAATATTGTTTCAACTTCTAGACCATTAAAACTTTTACATATAGATTTGTTTAGACCAATTAGTACTATTAGTCTAGGTGGCCATCAATATGCTCTTATTAATGTGGATGACTATTCTAGATATACTTTTGTTATCTTTATTGCTTATAAGGATGAAGCATTTAAATGTTTTGTGAACTTTTGTAAAAAGGTTCAAAATGAAAAAGGTTTTGATATCTCTAGCATAAGAAATGATCATGGAAAAGAAATTGAAAACCAAAACTTTTCAAAATATTGTGATGATCATGGTATTAATCACAATTTTGTAGCTCCTATAACCCCCCCAAAAAAATGATGTTGTTGAAAGGAAAAATAGAATTTAGAAAAAATTGGTAGAACTTTTCTTTGTGAAAACAATTTATTAAAATACCTTTGGATTAAAGCCATTAACATCGCTTGTTATGTTTTAAATAAAGTTTTAATTAGGCATATACTTAAGAAAACTCCATATGAATTACGAAAGGGTATGTTGGTCCAAAATATACTATGACAATACCCAAGAGGGGGATAAATTGAGTATTAGGAATTTTTAAAATTAATTTTGCAATCTCAAATATCAAAATATATGCGGAATTAAATCAAATCAATCTTATGAGAGAGTTTATTGGTTAATGTAAAAAAGATAATTGAATTATAACATAATTAAGCAATAAATCTCATTTACTTGAATAAAAAATAATTCTAGGAAAGCAATTAAGCAGATAAATTTAGAGACATGCAAACTCGATTTATAGTGGTTCATCAATATCAGAATCCTCCCGACCCTACGCTCACTCTCCTCAAGGATCCTCCTTGAAGTTTTTCACTAAAACAAGCAACTTTAGGGTGTTACTCAAATTGAATACAAACATACAACTTCAAGGGTACTGGTTTAACCTTTTTCACAAGAGTCCTAAGTTTGCTACTTAAGTGCATATAACCAACACTCACTAACTCACTTACAAACTTTCACAATAGTTACACCAACCCTTTTAACAAGATGATAAAAGGAATTTTGGCTCAAGAAGAAGATAATGAAAATTTTGCTTTAATCCTTTATTGTAGAATGTTTCTCTTCACTTCCAAATGACCATTGGGGCTCTATTTATAGTGTCTTGAAGTCTTCTAGCCGTTGGAGACTTAATAGAGTCATTAGAGACAACTTTAGAGCCTTTTAAATTAAAAAATATAGCTGTTGTAACTTACTCAACCGGCTGTCAACTTATGGGGGTCGACTATCCTTCAGACTTGATGCAGAAAAATTGAATTTTTGAGCCCATAGTCAAATGTTAGTATTCACAATTAACTATGCAATATTTCTAAGCACCACTACAGTGTTTTCAGAATGAACAGTATTTTCAACATCAATTTTCTTCATTCTTTTTGGATTTTTGAGTTTCGAAAAATCTTCCAATTGAATCAAAATTTCTTGCACATTTAACACACAAGTTAAACACTTCAAGAGTGTTTTGTTATCATCAAAATTAATCTAATCAATTTCTTGATTTAGGCCTTTTTGATGATGACAAAACATATTATAAATTTAAGCATAATTTGTATGCAAGATATATGAACAATAACAAATGTACAAATACTCAAATAATTTTATATATCAACATAAATTCTCCTTAAGTTCAATTAGAGTATATTAAGCATTGAGCCCTAAGAAATAAATATTTGCATTTAATAAATTTACCTAGAGATTTTATATCTTTAATTAATTAAGGTTATGTAATAAAATACAATGCAAATTTATTTAGCTCCTACAAATTGAAATGCTTATAAAGTGTCTCCTAGGATTCAAACATATGATTTAGCTCTTTTGTGTTTGAATTTACATTTCAATTATTCTCCTTGAATTTGATCTTTTGGAGAGCTTCTTTATTTTTGAGATCATCAACTTTGATTCACCAATTTCTATAATCTTGATCTCATTTAATGTATAAGCACTATTAACAATTTGTATCACTTAAGTAATATTCATTAGTGCTTAATTAAGATTTTTGTCACTATCAAAATCATTTAGGGTCAATAGACACTTTGTCAACAGGGAAGAAAGCCATATTTCTTATTTCCGTGCTTTTGGTTGTAAGTGCTTCATCTTGAATAACAATAAAGATAACTTAGGTATATATGATTCTTAGACCGATGAAGGGATTTTCTTGGGTTATTCAATCTCTCATAAAGCTTATAGAGTCTTTAATAAAAGAACTCTTGTGGTTGAAGAATTCATGCATGTTGCATTTGATTAGACTAATCCTCTTTGTGCTAGAAGAGTTTCTTTTGATGATGATATAGGTTACATGCCAAGAGTAAAGTCCACAAATCTCATTGTTAACCCCAAGGAGAATCAACCTCAAATGGCTCAAGGAGAAAGAGAATCAATACTTGATCAACCTTCAACAAAGTCAACAGGGAGATGGTCTTTCGAAGGATTGGAGGTATGTGAATTATCACCCAATCAATTAAGTGATTGGTGATCCTTCATAAGGGCTAAGAACTTGTTCTTCTATTAGAAATGTATGTAATTATATTGCTTTCTTGTCTTAAATTGAACCTATGTCTTTTGATAAAGTGGAACATGATGAAAATTGGATAATGGCTATGCAAAAAGAATTAAATCATTTGAAAGAAGTAAAGTTTGGACTTTAGTATCTAAACTTAAAGATCATTCGGTAATTCGAACTAATCAGGTTTATAAAAATAAAATGAATTTAAAATGGAATAGTAACTAGAATAGCAAACAAGTTAGCTGAGATAGTGCATCAATCACACACTGATAAGATTTTCTCACTTTAGGGATCTCTTCTATAGGTTGTTAATCAACTTTGCTTTGAAGAGAGATAAGGATTACCAGTGTATCATCCAAAAAAATTAAGCATACTTAATTTTGGTCTATGCATTTATGATGTTATGAATTGTTTGCAAGGTTTGGTTCGATCCCTCTTGCTTGCTTTGTATTTTTTTCTAAATTAAGTATATTATTTTTTGCCAAACTCCCCTCCACCACAAGGTGGCTTCTTTAGAAAAACTAGTAACTAAAAACAAAGCTATACTTGTAGCAAAATGTTATAATCAAGAAGAAGGAATAGATTTTGGTTGGAAATCACCTTGACAAGTTGCCCAGGTAGTGATCTTCCAAACACCCAAGTCTAGAATGACTTGTAAAGATTTAGAATCAAAAACAGGAACAGAAATCGAAGAAGGAAATAAGACAAGCAATTTGTTATCGAGGTTCGATAATGTGCCTACGTCCTCGTGAGTTCCTCTGAACTCTCTGTGCTAAATCAGTGGTTCTCTACAATTACGTCAACCCTCTCCAAGAAACCTCAAGTTCTTGAAGAAACCATGAAGAGAAGAAAGAAGATGATAAGAACTATTACAATGCTCTCTATCTATACTACTCTCTCTTCTTTACAGCCAGCCTCTCTACAATGGGTCCCTCTTGTGTTTTGTGTCTTTGCACTCTCACACAATTCTCTCTTGTATTATGTCTCGTCACTCTTTACAATTGATCTCAAATTATGTCACAATGTTATGTTGAGAATGAAGCTAGGTGACCCTTTATATAGTGCACCAACTTCTTGATCAATCTTGAGTGTCATTCTACACTCTTAGATCTTGATGACCACTCAATCATGGCCATCCATCAATCCTAAGTGGTGCTGTGCATTTTAACCTTGCATCCACGCACCTAGCAAGAGGCTTAACCAAGTTGTATGTGTGTGCCTCAGTGTACCTAGCACCTAGGCACTGAACAGGGGGCGGTGCAGTGCTAGGCAAAGCCCCATTTCACCTCCTTGCTGGGCGGTGCGACGCTGGTGAGGGAGAGGTGCGGTGCTGCCCTATACCAAAACATCCTCCTTACTGGGTGGTGTGGCGCTGGTGAGGGAGAGGTGCGGCGCACACTGATGTTGTCCCTCTCACAGCTGTGCACACTCTTTTGCCTTGATGAATAGAGGTGTGCACACACACCCAAAGTGATACACACACATGTGTGCACTCCTTTAACATGTTGAAATTTATTCTTCCAACCTTGGTTTAGACATTAACCATGTTTGAACCATGTTTAAACCTTAAAAAAATATCAACAATCTCTACCTTTGTCTAAGCGTTTAAACCCGAACCATTGTGTAGAGAACTTCATGATCCAAACTTATCTTGAGTCATCATTCAACCGACTCCAATCCTAAGTAGTCCAAGGCAATGATTGAACTTACTTAGAGGTAGGACTTTAGTACCTAAATCTGTAGGATTTTCTTCCGTGACTACCTTGTCCACATGGATGCATCCTTTTGTAACATTTTCCCGAATGAAATGATACCGAACATCCATATTATCTGTCCTCTCATGGAACACCGGATTCTTACACAAGTGCAATGCACTTTGACTATCCGAAAACACCACAACCTACTCCTCTAGTACCTTCAACTCTTCCAGCAACCCTTTACACCACATAGCCTCCTTAATGGCCTCCGTAGCCTCTATGTACTCAGCCTCGGTTATTGAGAGTGCTACCACTGGCTGCAACTGAGCCTTCCAACTTACACAAAATTTGTTTTAAGTTGAAGAAGTAAGAGGTAATCGATCTCTTTTTATCCCAGTCTACTCCATAGTCCGAATCCGCAAAACCCTCAAGACAAATGGACTTACCCCTCTTCTCATAAACCGGCCCTACTTTCGGGCTTCCCTTCAAGTACCTCAGCAACTACTTCATCCCAAGCCAATGCGGGATTACTCAAAAACTTACTGAGGACACTCATTGCATGAGCTATGTCAGGTCTAGTGCTTACCATGGTGAACATAGCAGAACCAACCGCACTAGAGTAAGGGACTTTTTCCATTTCCTTTTTTTTCGCCTCCAATCTCGGATATTGATCGCTAGAGAACTTGAAATGACCAGCAAGGGGAACCTTCACTGGTTTGCTATATTCCATAGAGAATTTAGATATCATCTTCTCTATGTAGGAAGTTTAAGAGATCTTCAATTTGCTTCTCTCCCTTTCCCGGATGATACACATCCCAAAGATCTTCTGTGTATGGCCAAGATCCTTCATCTCAAACTCCTCACTGAGTTGAGCCTTCAATTTCCTTATCCTCTCTATGCTGCTTCCAACCGATAACATTTCATCAACATAGATGGGGATGATCACCACTTCCTCAACTTTTTGGCCCTTATAGTACAAGCACGAATCATAGTATCTCCTCATGAAACCTAGGCTAATTACAAAGGAATCAAACCTCTTATTCCATTGTTGAGGTGTTTGCTTCAGGCTATAGAGAGATTTCTTCAATTTGCACACCAACTCTCCCTGTCTTCTTTCCTCATAGCCTTCGGGTTGCCTCATGAAAATTGTCTCATCAAGCTCTCAATGTAAGAACACTGTCTTCACATCCATTTGCTCGATTTCCCAATTAAATTGGACCACCAATGCTAACACAATCCGTATCTTCTTGTACTTCACAACCGGTGAGAAGATTTCGGTGAAATCTATACCTTCTTTTTTGTGTGAACCCCTTTGCCACCAGCCTAGCTTTATACCAGACTTCATCCCCTGGAGTATTCCCTTCTTTGATCTTATAGATCCATCTACAATCCACAACTCTCTATTTTTCTGGTTTGGGCACTAATTCTCAAGAGTTGTTCTTCCTCAAAGAATCCATTTCTTCCTCCACTTTGAAGAATCCTTACATTCCATAGCTTCCATATAAGTTTTTGGTTCAACCTCTCCTTCTATCTAAGGAGCTACTACATTAGCATCTGCAAACCCAAATCTCAAAGGTGGTCTAACCACCCTCTTTCCCCGGTCACTTGTGAGCTGCTAGTCATTATGACTTGCTGGATCAACCTTTTCTTGTTCAGCCTCTTCTTGAGTTTCTTGAGCATGGCCTTCATTTAAGGGCTCTACCTAGTCTGAACCCTCTTGCCTTCCTTACTCTACCAGAACCAAACTCTCCTTGATGCAATGCTCCACAACTTCTGGACTGGTTTGCTCACTAGTCCCTGCAGGGTCAGTTTTCTCCAAGTAGGGAAATAACAATTCATTAAAAATAACATCCCTACTTATAATCAGTTTCATGCCTTTCTTTTCTAAGGACCACAACCTATATCCCTTAACCCCATCACCATATCCTACAAATACACATTTTCTAGACCTTGGGCTAAGTTTATCCTCCTTTTGATGTGCATATGCAGCACACCCAAAAGTCCTAAGGTTGCTTAATTCATTAGGTTTCCCACTCCATATCTCCATGGGAGTCTTGAGCTCTAAAGCTCTAGAGGGTGATCTATTTACCAAGTATGCAGTTATAGCCACAGCTTCTCCCAAAAAATATTTTGGTAAATCGGATCCCATTAACATGCACCTAACCTTTTCCATAAGGGTTCTATTCATCCTCCCAGCAACTTCATTTTGCTGAGGTGTTTTTATAACCGTTCTATGCCTTAGAATTCCATTTAATTCACAGAATTTATCAAAATCCTTATTGCAAAATTCTAAGCCATTATCGGTTCGTAAATCCTTAACTACCCTACCCGTTTGAGTTTCCAACAACTTTTTTCCACACAACAAATTTAGTCAAGGCATCTGATTTATTTCTAAGTAAATAAATCCACACTCTTCTTGAATAATCATTAATTAAATACAGAAAGTAAAAGTTACCTCTCTGTGTTGGTGTTCTTGCTGGTCTCCAAAAGTCCGAATGAATGTAGTCAAGAATCCCCTTAGACTTGTGCACTCCGGTGTTGAAGCTGACCCGGTGTTGGTTCCCAAGAATACAAATCTCACAGAAATTCAGTTTCTTTACTTTGTCTCCTCCAAGTAGACCATCCTTGCTAAGAACTTGCAGGCCCTTTTCGCTCATATGTCCCAAGCGAGTGTGCCAAAGGGCTGTCTTATCCATCTCAGCCATCAAGCTTGCTACTTGATCATTGATTTCTGTTTCTCCGATCATCTCATAGAGTGCATCGTTTCTTGCTGCCTTGATCACTACCAAAGATCCCTTGGCCACCTTGATCTTTCCTCCCTCTACTTTACATGTATACCCATGGAATCCAGCTGCCCTAATGAGATCAAATTTCTCTTCAAATCTGGAAGATACCTCACATTTCACAGTAGCCTTGTGACTCCATTGAACATCCTCAACTGGATGTCTCCTATTCCCCTCACTTGGCAAGAATTGTCATTCCCCAAGAAGTCTCTTCCATCATTGATCTCCTTGAAATTCTTGAACCATTCCTTGTGAGGGCACATGTGATAAGTGCATCCAAAAGTTAGAATCCACTTTTCGCTGCCTTACCTTCTGCTCACATTTTAGCACATAATAAGAACATCATTTTGCTGTTCTCCTTTGGCAACTGAAGCCTCTCCATTGTTGGTATGGCTTCTCCTTTCATCCCACAACTTCTTCTTGCAATCTTTTCTGAAATGGCCCTCTTTGTTGCAGTAGAAGCACCTCTTTCCAAATCTTGATTTGGAATGTGCTCTCCCATGGCTCTGCCCTCTACCTCTTGATTTCTCCCGGTAGTTGCCATGGTTGCTATTGTCATTCTGAGTTGTTGGCCTTCTTCTAACAAACAGCCCATCTCCACTTGATGTCTCTTTCATCTTGGCTTTGAAATCATGTGCCCTTATGGTATTTATCACAATATCCTTGGTTAAAGTATCCCTTCCATACTCACTAACATTAATAAAATTATCAAAGCAATCAGGAAAAGAGTTTAACAAAATAACAGCCAATTGTTCATCTAGGAATTTAATACTACAACTAGCCAAATCTTGAACTAGTTTGTTGAAGACATCAAGATTATCTAGCAACTCTTTATTAGGATCCATTTTAAAAGCAAAGATTCTTTTAAGAAGATAAATCTTGTTAGGGAGAGTTTTGGTAAGAAACAACTCATCTAATTTCTTCTATATGACAGCACGATCTTCTGAGTCTCCACACTCCCTTGTGACACTATCTGACATGTGCAAGAAAATGGTGCTGTAAGCCATCTTTTTCATCTCAAATCGCTGGTCCTCCGTGATATTTGCTGGAAAAGCATCATCTTCTATAATAGCCAAGTCCACTTTATGTTGCATAAGAATAGCCTTGATTTTCCTCTTCCATAGAGAAAAATCTCCCTTTCCATCAAACTTCTCAATAACGAAATTTGAAGCCATCTTTGCAGACAAGATCCCAGATTTATGCGATAACCTCAAGAACATGATCGAAGATAGATATTAACACCATTCTTGAATCACCCTCAAGAACCCGATCTGATCTTGATCTTTACACCGTTCTTGAATCACCCAAGAAGTTGATCTTTGATTCTTGGAGTCTTGACTCCGTCACCTTCTTGTTCTTGCTCCGATACCCTCTAACCAAGCTCTGATACCATTGTTGGAAATCACCTTGACAAGATGCCCAGGTGGTGATCTTCCAAACATCCAAGTCTAGAATGACTTGTAAAGATTTGGAATCGAAAACAGGAACAGAAATCAAAGAAGGAAAGAAGACAAGAAATTTGTTATTGAGGTTCAGCAATGTGCCTACGTCCCCGTGAGTTCCTCTGAACTCTCTGCACTAAATCAATGGTTCTTTACAATTATAGCAGCCCTCTCCAAGAAACCTCATGTTCTTGAAGAAACCAAGAAAAGAAGAAAGAAGATGATAAGAACTATTACAATGCTCTCTATCTATACTACTCTCTCTTCTTTTTAGCCAGCCTCTCTACAATGGGTACCTTTTGTGTTTTGTGTCTTTGCACTCTTACATAATTCTCTCTTGTATTGTATCTTGTCACTCTTTACAATTGATCTCAAATTATGTCACAATGTTATGTTGAGAATGAAGCTAGGTGACCCTTTATATAGTGCACCAACTTCTTGATCAATCTTGAGTGTCATTCTCCACCTTTAGATCTTGATGACCACTTAGTCATGGCTCTCAATCAATCCTAAGTGGTACTGTGAATTTTAACCTTGCATCCACCCACCTAACAAGAGGCTTAACCAAGTTGTATGTGTGTGCCTTAGTGTGCCTAGCGCCTAGGCACTGAACAGGGGGCGGTGCGGCACTAGGAAAAGCCCATTTTTACCTCTTTGCTGGGTGGTGCGGCACTAGTGAGGGAGAGGTGCGGTGCTGCCCTCTACTAAAACTTCCTCCTTGCTGGGTAGTGCGGCGCTAGTGAGGGAAAGGTGTGGCACACACTGATGTTGTCCCTCTCACAGCTGTGCGCACTCTTTTGCCTAGATGAATAGAGGAGTGCACACACACCCAAAGTGATGCACACACATGTGTGCACTCCTTTAACATGCTGAAATTTATTCTTCCAACCTCGGTTTAGACTTTAAGCATGTTTGAACCATGTTTAAACCTTAGACAAATACAACAATTTTGATGAAACTTTTGCACCTGTAGCTAGACTAGAAGCTATTCGCATGTTGCTTGTATTTGCATTTTTTAAGAACTTTAAACTATTTCAAATGGATATAAAAAGTTCTTTTTTAATGGTTTTATAGAAGAAGAGGTTTACATTGAACAATCTTTTAATTTTGAAAATCCTAATTTTCCAATCCATGTCTATAGGCTTTCTAAACCCTCTATGGGTTCAAGCAACCTCCTAGAGCATGGTATGAAAGATTAAGTAAATTATTACTTGATAATAGTTTTACATGAGGAAGAATTAACACTACTCTTTTCATAAAAATTCATGAGCATGACATTCTCATGGTACAAATATATGTTGATGATATAATATTTTGGGCTACTAATGAGATCATGTGCCAAGATTTTGCTAAGTGCATGGCGAATTTGAGATGAGCATAATGGGAAAGCTCAATTGTTTCCTTAGTCTTCAAATTAAACAAACAAAGGAAGAAATCTTCATCAACCAATCAAAGTATACAAAGGACTTGCTAAAGAGGTTTGGGATGGCGAATGTAAAGTCAATTGGGACTCCCATGAGCACTTCAACAAAGCTTAACTTGGATGAAGGAGGTAAAAGTGCTAATATAAAGAAATATAGAAGCATGATATAGGCTTTACTTTATTTAACCGTAAGTAGACCCGATATTATGTTTAGCATTTGTATATGTGCTAGATTTCAATCTAATCCTAAAGAATCTCACTTTAATGGTTGTTAAAAGAATCATAAGATACTTGATAGGAACTCCAAATTTAGGTTTGTGGTATTCTAAATAATCAACTTTTGACTTAATTGGGTATTCGAATGTAGATTTTTCTGGTTGTAAGTTAGATAGAAAGAGTACTAGTGGAACATGCCAATTTCTTAGTTGTATGTTAACCTCTTGGTTTTCAAAGAAACAAAACTCAGTTGTCAACAACCAAAGAGGAGTATATAGCTGTCGGTAGTTGTTGTGCACAAATTTTATTGATAGAACAACAACTTGAAGATTTTGATATGTATTTTCAAAATGTTCCTATTGTTAGAGTTGGTGCATACTTCACGGGACCAGATCTATAGAACCCCGAATAAACACAGGGGTCCTGTTCCCTAGTGAACGGGTGGGCGTCTCGCTCCCCGGTGAGGGGACATTGATTGGGGGTAGTGCCCCTGAAATTTTTGGATCATGTACATGAGTTGGGCTTGGTTTTTTGCTTGGCAGTTTGGGCTTGGGCCCATGAAGAACCGTAGTTCTACAGTAGAACGAAAACCTAATTAGACCCTAATTAGGACGTCTTAAGTTGCATATAAATACTCTTTATGTACTGAGCATCATAATAACAAAGAGTTTTGTGAGGTTGATAATAAAAAAACTTCTGGTAAGACGTAGCCCTATTCTTGGGTGAACCTGGGTAAATCTTGTGTTCTTTCCTTTCTGTTTATAATTCATGTGAATGACAAGTCTCAAATCGTTCAATTGGTCTCAGAGCCTTGTGTTTAAGGATTAACGATCAGAGATGTCGATTAGATCACAGATTGAAATCGAGAAGTTCAGAGGGAGTAGCTTCGAGTTATGGAAACTAAAGATGGAGGATCTACTCATGGATAGGGATATGTGGACAATGATAGTCGATGAGATACCGAAGAGTACGACATCCATGACAAAGGAGTCACTGGTGGTGGTTTCGACATCATCTTCAATGAGCATCACAGAGTGGGAGAAGCTCAATCGGAAGGCATAAAGTCTGATTTGGCTATGCTTGTCCGATTCTATCCTGATATACGTTTATGGAGAAAGGACTGTGAAAGATCTCTGGAAAAAGCTGAAAATCCTTTATCAGAGTAAATCTCTCGTAAACAAACTATTTTTACGAAAGAAGTTGTACAACCTTCGGATGGCTGAGAGTGATTCTTTCCCTGTTCATCTACATGAGTTCAATACTTTGATAGATCAGTAATTATCTATTAGTATTAATGTGACAGATAAAAATAAGGCTATTACGCTGCTTTATTCATTGCCTGATTCATGGGATAACTTGATCGTTGCGATTAGTAGTGGTACGACTGATCTGTCTTTTGAGAATGTTGTGACAACCCTATTATTTGAGGAGATGAGATGGCAGGGTACAGAAAACTTGTCAAAGGAGGCCATATCTATGAGAGGGTGAACCTATGATAAAGACTACAAGTGGTCTGGTGATAAACCCAAGTTCAGGGGAAGATCAAAAAGTAGGGATAAATCTGGGTTGAAGTGTTGGAAGTGTAGGAAGCTTGTGCATCTAAAGAATGAGTGCAGAAGTAAGAGTATGAACCCTGAAAAGCGAATATGCGAGATATCAGCTTTAGATAATAGGAACCAGTATGATGATAATGCTGGTGACTTAAATATGGCATCTTATTTAGCTTGATCAGATCAAAGTGTTTGGATAATTGACACAGGAGCATTCTTTCACATGACACCTCACAGGGACTAGTTTCGTGAGTATGAAACCTTTGATGGGGGAAATGTTTCATTGGGAGATAACTCTCTAGTGAAAATTATTAGTCGTAGAAGGGTAAAGTTGAGGATGAATGATGGTACAATCGGAACAATTTCAGGCGTGATGCATAACCCGGGTCTTAGCAGGAACCTAATATCAGTCAGCAAGATGGAAGATGGGGGAGTGAAAATTTCGTATGGCATGTTGTAGATGGTGTTGAAAAATACAGTACAAAATCAGTGCAGCGGAGGTTTTATCTATGAGAAGGTGACTGATGATGAGGCAACGTACTCTATGTTGTGGCATCAGAGGCTTAGGCATATCGGTGAAAATGGACTATCTAATTTATCGTCAAAACAAATGGTGAAGGGAGACCCAGATTGCTCCATGGGATTCGATTTCTGTGAGCATTGTCTACATGGCAAGCTGAATCGTGTGAGTTTTAAGTCCATTGGCACGACGGCAAAGGGTATTCTAGATTTAATACATAGTGATGTGTTGGAAATCACCTTGACAAGATGCCGAGGTGGTGATCTTCCAAACACCAAAGTCTAGAATGACTTGTAGAAAGAAATACAACAATCGAACACAAGAACAGAAAATCAAAGAATGAAAGAAGACAAGCAATATGTTATCGAGGTTCGGCAATGTGCCTACGTCCCTGTGAGTTCCTCTTAACTCTCTGCACTAAATCAAATGGTTCTTACAAGTTCAGCAACCCCCTTCAAGAAACCTTAAGTTCTTGAAGAAACCAAGAAGAGAACTAGAAAGTGATAGACCTATTGCAAAGCTTTCTATCAATTCTATACTACCCTCTCTTCTTTACAACCAGCCACGCTACAATGAGTCCCTCTTGTATGTATGTGTCTTTACACTCTCACACAATTCTCTCATTCACACACATGTCTCACAAGTTACATCATCACATTCTTGTGTCTTCTTTTTGTTGAGATTGAACCTAGGTGACCCTTTATATAGTGCACCAACTTCTTGTCCAATCTTGTGTGTCATTCTCCACCCTTAGATCTTGATGACCACTTAACCATGGCCCTCCATCAATCCTAAGTGGTGCTGTGCATTTTAACCTTGCATTCACGCACCTAAGAGAAGGCTAAAGCATGCTGTCTATGTGTATCGGCCAGTGCTGCAACGCCGCCTTCCCAGCACTGCAGCTTTGAGTTTCTGTCCCTTGTGCTATTCCTACCAGGTTCCAGTGCTGTAGCACTATGCTGCAGCTTTGAGTTGCTGTCCCCTTCACACAACACCCTTCTGCTTGTGTGCAGAAGTGCGCACACTAGTGCGCATGGCCTTTCTTTGCTCCAAAATGAAGCACACACATGTGTGCAGCCTTCTAACTTGCTGAACTTTGATCCTCCAACAATGGTTTAGACTTTAACCATCTTTGAACCATGTTTAAACCTATTTAAACCTTAGACAAATACCAACAATCTCTACCTTTATCTAAGCGTTTAAACCCGAACCATTTTTGCAGAGAGCTTCGGGATCCAAACTTATCTTGAGTCATCAATCAACCGACTCTAATCCTAAGAAGTCCAAGGCAATGATTGGACCTTCTTAGAGGTAGAACCTTGGTGCCTAAATCTGTAGGACTTTCCTCCGTGGTCTTCTTGTCAACATGAATGCATTCTTTTATACCATTTTCCAAAATGTAATGATACCGAACATCCATATGCTTTATCCCCTCATGGAACACCGGATTCCTCCACAAGTGCCACACACTTTGGTTATCCAAAGACACCACCACCTGCTCTTTTAGGACCTCCCACTCGTCCAACAACCCTTTGCACCCCATAGCCTCCTTTATGGCTTCTATAGCCGCTATGTATTCTACCCTGGTTGTTATGAATGCTACCACCGGCTGCCACTGAGCCTTCAAATACCTCAGCAACCATTTCATCCCAAGCCAATGCTTCTTTTCGGGATTACTCACAAATTTGCTGAGAACACCCATTGCCCAAAAAACCCTCAACCGGTTTCTCTCCTTTTCTTGGATTCTACACATCCTAAGGATCTTTTGTGTAAGGCTGAGATCCTTTCTCTCAAACTCCTCACTAAGTTGAGATGTAAACCTTTCCATCCTCTCCCTGCTATTCCAAACCAGTAGCACATTAACGACATAGATGAGGATACTCACCATCTTCTCCACCTTGTGTCCAGGTGAGAAAGTTTCTGTGAAACCTATGTCTTCTCTTCTTGTGAATCCCTTCGCCACCAGCCTAGCTTTGTTTTGGACTTCATCTCCTGGAGGGTACCTTTCTTTGATCTTGTAAGTGCACTTACATTCTATAACTTTCTGCTTTCCTGGAATTTTCACCAATTCCCAGAAGTTGTTCTTCATCAAAGAATCCATTTATTCCTCCATAGCTAGCTTCCATCTTAGCAAATCCTTACATTCCATGGCATCCGTGTAAGTCTCTTGTTCACTCATCTCTCCTTCTATCCAAGGAGCTACTGCATCCACAGCATCCGCAAACCTATATCTTGAAGGTGGCCCGACCAGCCTTCCTTCCAGGTCTCTTGTGAGCTGGTAGTCATTCCGACTTGCTACATCAACCTCTTTTAGTTCAGCCTTCTCTTGAGTGCCCCGAGCATGGCCTTCATCCAAGGGCTCTACCTGGTCCAAACCCTCTTGCCTTCCTTGCTCTACCTGAACTGAATCTTCCTTGATGCTATGCTTCATAAGAACTAAACTGGTTTGCTCACTAGCCCCTGCAGGGTTAGTTTCTTCCAAATAGGGAAATAATAATTCATTAAAATTAACATCCCTACTTATAATGAGTCTTAATCCTTCTTTCTCTAAGGACCACAACCTATACCCCTTAGCCGCTTCCCCATATCCTAGAAACACACACTTTCTAGATCCTGGGCTAAGTCTATCATCCTTTTGTTGTGCATATGCAGCACACCCAAAAGTCCTAAAATTGTCCAACTCAGGGGGTTTTCCACTCCGCATCTCCATGGGAGTCTTTTGGTACACAATCTTAGAGGGTGATCTATTTACCAAGTATGCAGCAGTAGACACAGCTTCCCCCCAAAAACATTTGGGTAATCCGGATCCATTTAACATGCACTTAACCTTTTCCATAAGGGTCTTATTCATCCACTCAGCAACTCCACTTTGCTGAGGGGTTTCCACAACCGTTCTATGTCTTAGAATGCCATTTAACCTACATAATTGATCAAGTTCTTGGTTAAAAATTTCTAAGCCATTATCGGTTCTTATCCCCTTAACTACTCTACCCATTTGAGTCTCAAACAGCCCTTTCCACACCACTAACTTATTCATGGCATCTGATTTATTTCTAAGCAAATAAACCCACACTCTTCTTGAATAATCATTAATTAAAGACAGAAAGTAAAAGTTACCTCCCTGTGTTGGTGTTTTTGCTGGTCCCCAAAGGTCCACATGAATGTAGTCAAGAATGTCTTTAGACTTGTGCACTCCGGTGTTGAAGCTAACCCGGTGTTGCTTCTAAAAAACACAACACTCGCAGAAATCAAATTCCTCTACTTTGTCATCACCAAGTAGGCCATCCTTGCTAAGAACTTCCAGGCCCTCTTCGCTCATATGTCCCAAGCGAGTGTGCCAAAGAGCTGCCCTATCTATCTTAGCCATCAAGCTTGCTGCTTGATCATTGATTTTTGTCTCTCCGATCATCTTATAGAGTCCATCATTTCTTGCTGCCTTGATCACTATCAAAGATCCCTTGGCCACCTTAATCTTTCCTCCCTCTACTTTGCATGTGTACCCCATGGAATCCAGCTACCCCAATGAGATCAAATTCCTCCTCAAATCAGGGAGATATCTCACATTTTCCAGCAGCCTTGTCATTCCATCAAACATCCTCACCTGGATGTCTCCTATGCCTCTCACTTGGTAAGAAATGTCATTCCCCAAGAAAACCCTTTCATCATTAGTTTCCTTGAAATTCTTGAACCAACTCCGGTGAGGGCACATGTGATGAGTGCACTCGGAATCCAAGATCCATTTCCCGCTGCCTTCTTACCCCTTGCTCACACCCGAGCACACAACAAGAACATCACCATCTTGCTGTTCTGTATTGGCAACCAAAGCCTCTCCATTCTTGGTATGGCTTCCTCCTATATCCTTTGTCATCTTCTTGCAATCTTTCTTGACATTACCCTCCTTATGTTAGTAATAACAACTTTTCCCTCCAAATCTAAGTTTGGAATGCATTCTCTCATGGCTTTCTCCTCTACCTCTGTCCTGGTAGTAGCCATGCATGCTGCTGTGCACTCTCCCATGGCTTTCTCCTCTACCTCTATCCCGGTAGTAGCCATGCATGCTGCTGTGCACTCTCTCATGGCTCTCTCCTCTACCTTTGTCCCGGTAGTAGCCATGGTTGCTGCCATACCGAGTTGCTGGCCTTCTTTTAAAGAACAACCCTTTACCACTTAATGCAGTCCTTATCTTGGCATCAAAATTATCTTGCAACTCTTTCTTAGGACCAAATTTAAAAGCAAAGATTCATTTACGAAGATACCTCTTATCAAGGAGAGTCTTGGCAAGAAACAACTCATCTAGTTTCTTCCATATTGTTGCTGGATCTTCCGAGTCTCCCCACTCCCTTGTGGCATTATCCGATAAGTGCAAGAAAATAGTGTTGTAAGCCATCTTCTCCATCTCATTCCGCTGGTTCTCTGAGGTACTTGCTGGAAAAGTTTCATCTTCTCCAAGAGCCAAGTCCACTTTCTGTTGCACTAGAAGCTCCTTGATCTTCCGTTTCCACAGGGAAAAATCTCATTTTCCATCAAACTTCTCAATACCAAAATTTGAAACCATCTTTTGCGGACAAGATCCCTGATTTATGCACTACCCACAAATGTTTTCTTCAACCTCAAGAACACAGATCGAAGATGGATCTTAACACCGTTCTTGAATCTACCTCAAGAACACGATCAGATCTTGATCTTTACACCGTTCTTGAATCACCCAAGAAGTTGATCTTTGATTCTTGGAGCCTTGGCTCCGTCACCTTCTACTTCTTACTCCGATAACCAGTTGTGCTTGCTCTGATACCACTGTCCAAAGCTCTAATGTTACTGTTGGAAATCACCTTGACAAGATGCCCAGGTGGTGATCTTCCAAACACCCAAGTCTAGAATGACTTGTAGAAAGAAATACAGCAATCGAACATAAGAACAGAAAATCAAAGAATGAAAGAAGACAAGTAATTTTTTATCGAGGTTCGGCAATGTGTCTATGTTCCCGTGAATTCCTCCGAACTCTCTGCACTAAATCAAATGGTTCTTACAAGTTCAGCAACCCCCTTCAAGAAACCTCAAGTTATTGAAGAAACCAAGAAGAGAACTAGAAAGTGATAGACCTATTACAAAGCTTTCTATCAATTCTACACTACCCTCTCTTCTTTACAACCAGCCTCTCTACAATGAGTCCCTCTTTTATGTATGTGTCTTTGCACTCTCACACAATTCTCTCATTCACACACATGTCTTATAAGTTACATCATCACATTTTTGTGTCTTCTTTTTGTTAAGATTGAACCTAGGTGACCCTTTATATAGTGCACCAACTTCTTGTCCAATCTTCTATATCATTCTCCACCCTTAGATCTTGATGACCACTTAACCATGGCCCGCCATCAATCCTAAGTGGTGCTGTGCATTTTAACATTGCATTCACACACCTAAGAGAAGGCTAAAGCATGCTGTCCATGTGTGCCAGCCAGTGCTGCAACATCGACTTCCCAATGCTGCAGCTTTGAGTTTCTATCCCTTATACTATTCCTGCCAGGTTCCAGCGCTGTAGCACTACGCTGCAGCTTTGAGTTGCTGTCCCTTTCACACAACACTCATCTGCTTGTGTGCAGAAGTGCGCACACTAGTGCGCATGGCCTTCCCTTGCTCCAAAATGAAGCACACACATGTGTGCAGCCTTCTAACTTGCTGAACTTTGATTCTCCATCATTGGTTTAGTCTTTAACCAGCTTTGAACCATGTTTAAACCTATTTAAACCTTAGATAAATACCAACATGATGTGTTTGGGCAAGTTCTGGTCCAATCTCTTGGAAAATCAATGTATTATGTCTATTTCATTGATAATTTTTCAAGGTATGCATGGATTTATTTCATTAAGAGTAAAGCAGAAGCATTTGATAAGTTCTGTGAGTTTAAAGCATTAGTAGAAAATTAGATAGAAAGAAAGATAAAGGTACTGAGAACAGATAAAGGAGGGGAATTTTGCTGACACAAGTTTGAGCAATTCTGTGTGGCAAACGAAATTGCAAGACAAAAAACAACTCCATATACACTTCAATAGAATGGGGTGGCCAAGAGACTCAATCGATCACTCATGGAGAAATCGATGAGTATATTAAGTTGTGCAGGCTTAGAGCCAGAGTTTTGGGCAGAGGTTATACCTACACTATGTTATCTGAAGAACAGGTCACCTACATCAACTTTACAGGATTAGACACTATTTGATGCATTATTCGGGAAGAAGTTGAGTTTGGCTCATGTTAGGGTGTTTGGGTGTGATGCTTATATGCATGTGGCAAAAGAAAAAAAGGAACAAACTTGACAGCAAATCAGTGAAGTGCATCTTCATTGGTTATAAGGATAGGGTCAATGGGTATAAATTATGGAATCTAGAAAACAGGAGTATAGTTTACAGCAGAGATATTGTGTTCAGAGAAATACAAAGGGATGTGGTGGCTGTCCAAGATGTATCGGAACAGCCAAAACAGGTTTAGATTGATCTTAGCCCGGGAGATAAAGAGTGGGAGACTACGCCATAGACTACACCAGATACTTCAAATACTGAATCAGTTGGGTCTGAGCAAGATATTCATGTTTCTAATGTATATGATGAGGATTCAGATGCTGGCTCGGAGGTAGAGACCACGCTTGTCATAAAAAGATCCACATGGGTTAGAGGACCACCCATCAGGTTTTCCCCTAGTGCTTGCAGTGCATTATATGCTTTAAATATTATTGTTGATGATCCTAGCACAGTGAAAGAGGCAAGGATCTCGGAGGAGGCAAATCTGTGAGAAGATGCTATAAAAGAGGAGATGCAGGTACTGAACAAGAATAAAACATAGAGCCTTGTGAAATTGCCTAAAGATAGGAAGGATATTAGGTGCAAATGGATTTTCAAGAAAAAAAAATGTAGATGGAATGGTAGAAAAGTACAAGGCACGTCTGGTTGCAAAGGGGTACTCGCAAATAGAGGGAATTGACTATGGTGAGATATTTTCCCCTGTAGTAAAGTTGACATCTATCAAATGTGTCTTATCTATGGCAGCTACTTATGATCTAGAGGTTGAGTAACTGGATGTGAAGAAAGTTTTCCTTAATGAGGACTTAGAGGAGGAAATTTACATGGAACGGCCTGAAGGCTTTGTGAGCAAAGGAAAAGAAGAGTTGGTTTGTAAATTGAAGAAGTCTTTGTATGGGCTAAAGTAGTCACCATGGATGGGGTAACAGAAGTTTAGTACATATGCCATTCAGCTCGAGTTCACTTGCAGCTATGTTGATCATTGCATCTACGTGAAAAGGTTAGGGGTTGATTTGTCATTTTAACCTTGTATGTGGATGATATGCTGTTGATTGGAAATAACAGGAAGATGATTAGCACTATGAAGGCATTATTGGCAAGGCAGTTTGACATGAAAGACCTAGGGCCACCAAAATTTATCTTGGGCATGCAGATAAAGAGGGATCGTGAAAATTGAAAACTATGGCTAAGTCAGAAGACGTCAGAAGAAGTATATTGAAGAAGTGTTGAAGAAATTCAACATGTCTGACAGCAAGCCGGAAGGGACTCCCATGCCTTTGGGAACCAAGTTATATGCGAAACAATGTCCGAAGACAGAGGAAAAAGCTGAAGATATGGCACACGTACCTTATACTAGTGCGGTTGGAAGCTTAATGTACGCCATACCTTATGCTAGTGCAGTTGGAAGCTTAATGTACGCCATGGTGTGTACAAGACCAAATATTGCCCAAGCAGTGGGAGTATTGAGAAGATATATGATTAATCCTGGGAAAGAGCATTGGACTACAATCAAGAGAGTTCTTAGATATCTTTGTGGCACGTCAGAGTTTACATTGTGTTATGGAGGTATAGAAGGTAAGAAGAATCTTGATATTGTAGGATCAGTTGATGCTGACTGGGGAAGAGACATTGATAGCAGGAGGCCTACAAGCAGGTATGTATTCAATCTGTTTGGTGGGACAGTGAGTTAGATGAGCAAAAGGCAAAGTGTTGTTACCCTTTCATCTACAAAAGTAGAGTATATGGCAATAACTTATGTTGGAAAGGAAGCGGTTCGGCTTCAAAGGTTGTGTGTTGAGCTTGGGTTTAAACAAAAAGCAATGAAGGTGAAATGTGACAATCAAGGTGTTATCTTCTTAGCAAAGAATCCTGCATTTTATTTAGGGACAAAGCACACTGATATCCAATATCACTTCATCTGGGAAAAGATTAAAGAATATGTGATAATCTTGGAGAAAGTCGATACAGAAGTGAACAATGCAGATTTCTTGACTAAAATAGTTAGTGTAGCAAAGTTTGAGTGGTGTGCTACGGAGATGGGCTTGTAGAAACAGAGTCCTGAGAATTTTTCCATGTGTGTGAAGTATTTACCAAGTGGGAGATTGTTAGAGTTGGTGCATACTTCACGGGACCAGATCTGTAGAACTCCGGACGAACACAGGGGTGTTTTGCAGCATAGCGAAAACCTAATTAGACTCTAATTAGGATATCTTAAGTTGCATATAAATACTATTTATGTACTGAGTATACATTGTAACAGAGAGATTTATGAGGTTGATAATAAGAAACTTTTGGCAAGACATAGCCCTATTCATGGGTGAACCTGGGTAAATCTTGTCTTCTTTTCTTTCTGTTTATAATTCGTGTGATTGACCGGTCTCCAATCGTTTACCTATCTTATGTGACAACATTAGTGCTATCAATCTAGCTAAGAATCTAATTCAGCATTCTAGGACCAAACATATTGAAATTAGACATCATTTTATTAGAGATTATACTAAAAAGGATATATCAAACTTGAATTCATTAGTACAGAAAAAATAAATAGTTGATATTTGTACAAAACTTTTGAATGAAGATAGGTCTTGCATGATCATAATGGAATTAAGAATGAGAAACTATGTTTGATTGATTCTTAATTTCATGTGCATTCATCTTTTTTATGTTTTTTCTATTGAGTGAATGATGATTAATTTCTAATTTCATTTTCCCTCACTCAAAAATAGCATAAACAAATCAAATCTTGTAAGAATTCCTTCAAATTAAAGTTTCAAACTATTTCACAGTCGATTGTACCTTCTTAAAAGTCGACTGTCGTAGTTTTTTGCTTAAGGGACAGAAACTTTTGACAATTGATTGTCAAGGAACATATTCAACTATCTTGCCTACCTGTTTCTCCTTTCTCAGTTTTAAATTTGACAGTAATCACGGCTATATATATATTGTTGTTCTTTTTTCCCCAAACTTAACCTAAAATTTCTAAATCCCAATTGCACCTCTTTTTCTCTCTCCTCTCAATTTTTTTCCTAAATTTCCATAAATTCTCTCATAATATCACCATTTATTCACTTTTTTACATTACTCATCTTCAATTTCTCACAAAATGGGCAAGAAATTGATGGCACAACAAAAGAATGGTGGTGACAGTGTAGGACCAAGCTAGAGAAATGAAAATGACTATGGATCCTAAGCTCTTCAACTATTCTAAGTAAAAAATTTAGTATGATGGCTATATTTCTGCTAACGAGATGATTATGGGTAGATTTGTAGAATTTATAAATTTGAGGCATAATAATATGCATATTGAACATCTATTTATGGCTATTAGTTGGACTCCGATTGTGCATTGGAAAGAATCTGTGTTTTTTAAGTTGATTCAATTATTTTATGCTAATTTGGTAAAGACATTAACTTCAACACTCTCTTTTAAGATTTTTGTTCTATGAAAAGGAGATAAAGGTTAATACAGATGTTTATTTGATATCTTGAAAATGCCAAAAGGACTAAATGAGTGGTGTGATACTTTTAACTGGCCTGACAACTTTAATAAAGAGAAAGCTCTTAGAATGCTCATAACTGAACCTACCTATGTTTTTAGAGGTACTACTTTTATGGATACAAACAAGTTAACCATAGTTAGTAGAGTGTTTCATTTAATTATCGATTACTATATTTCTCCAAGAAAATGTAGTCTCACCTATGTCAGTCAGTTAGATATGTATATCCTATAGACTATCATGAATAGGATTTAGTACAATATCTATAGTTTAATTTTGTTAAAGATGATTGAGGGTTCTGAGAAATGTTAGAGTTTGTGTATATTTCATGGGACCAGATCTGTAGAACCCTGGATGAACATGGGGTCTCGCTTTTTGCTTGGTGATTTGGGCTTGGGCCCATATATAGCCATAGTTCTGTAGTATTGCGAAAATGCTAATTAGACCCTAATTAGGACATCTTAAGTTGCTTATAAATACATTTTATGTACTTAGTGGAATAGGGGCTAAGTCAAGCACTCCGGATGGATTCTGACCATACACAATCTCAAATGGGCTCATTCCTGTGGTTCTATTTTTCGACCTGTTATAGGCAAATTCTGCTTGAGGTAATGCGAGATCCCACTACTTCGGTTTAGTTCCTGCTAAGCTTCTCAAAAGGTTTCCCAAACTCCGGTTCACCACCTCGGTCTGACCATCTGTTTGAGGATGATAGGCGCTGCTAAAATTTAACTTCGTCCCTAGCTTCTCCCATAAACTCTTCCAAAACTGACTTATGAACTTGGTGTCACGATCTGAAGTGATGGATTGGGGAACACCATGCAAACGCACAATCTCTTTAAAGTAAAGATGAGCGATCCAGGTAGCATCCATTGTCTTCCTACAAGGTATGAAATAGGCCATCTTGTAAAATCTGTCAACCACAACCAAAATAGAATCCAAGCCTCGTTGGGTACGGGGTAAGCCCAACACAAAGTCTATACTAACATCGAACCAAGGGGCTTCAGGTACAGGTAAGGGTGTGTACAGACCTGCATTAGTGAGAACTCCCTTGGACCGCTGGCACACATAACAACGCTCCACATGATGAGCCACGTCACTGGTCAATTTGGGCCAATAATAGTTAGAAGAATCAGGGCCAATGTCTTGTCTCGCCCAAAATGACCTTCATTATGAAGTTCACTAGCAATCTACTGCCTTAGTGAACAATCTGGAACGCACAACTGCAATCCACGAAATAGATAACCATTATGCAAAATAAAATCATGTCGTTGACCAGTAGTTACCTCCTGAATTATCTTCCCGAATGAAGGATCTGCAGCATACATATCTGAGAAGACCTCAAATCCCACAATTCTGGTGCTCATGGTGGTGAGAAGTAATGTATGACGGCTCAGTGCATCTGCGACACAATTCAGACTACCTGTTTGGTGCCTCAGTGCAAACGTGAATTCCTGCAAGTACGCCACCCACTTGGCATACCACCTACTCAGCTTGTGTTGGCCATTGATGTACTTCAGGGCCTCATGATCAGTGATAAGAATAAATTCCCTCTGCACTAGGTAGTGACGCCAATGTTTCAAGGACTGAACTATGGCATAGAATTCTAGATCATAAGTGGAGTAATTCTTCTTTGATCCTGATAACTTCTCACTGAAAAAAGCTACTGGTCGCCCTTCTTGACTTAGAACACCACCAATACCCACTCCAGATGCATCACAATTTACCTCAAACACCTATTCGAAATCAGGAAGTGCTAAAACTGGTGCCTCTATCATCTTCTATTTGACCAGTTGAAAGCTGGTTTCTGCCTCCTCAGACCACTGAAAATCACGCCCCTTAAGGCACTCTGTGATAGGAGCAATCAAAGTGCTGAAATTTTTGATGAACCGACGGTAGAAGGAAGTCAATCCATGGAAACTTCTTACATCGTGCAAGGTCCTCGGTGTGGGCCATTCCAAGACCGCATCTACCTTCAACTGATCTGCTTGAACACCATCAGTAGATACAAAAAAACCCATAAAAGTAACAGAAGTAGTGAAGAAAGAACACTTCTTCTGATTGATGTACAGGCGCTCTGTCCTCAACAAATTAAAAACAGCACAGAGGTGCTCAAAATGTGACTCCCACGTCGGACTATAAATAAGGATGTCATCGAAGTAAACTACAACAAACTTCCCCATGAAAGGCCGTAAAACCTGATGTATGAACCTCATAAATGTGTTGGGTGCATTGGACAGCCCAAAAGTCATGACCATCCACTCATACAACCCATGTTGCGTCTTAAACGCTGTCTTCCACTCATCTCTAGGCCTTATTCTGATATGGTGGTATCTGCTCCTAAGGTCAATTTTGGAGAAGACCCTAGAACCGGACAGTTGGTCTAACATATCATCCAGGCGGGGAATTGGGAACCGGTATTTCACTGTGATCCTATTGATGGCTCTGCTATTAACACACATACGCCAAGAACCATCCTTCTTCGGCAGTAGTAGGGCAGGAACCACACATTGGCTCATACTCTCACGAGCGTAGCCCCTCTCCAACAACTCTACCACCTGTTGCTGTAACTCTTCAGATTCCTTGGGGCTGTGGCGATACACCGGTCGATTAGGCAAACTGGACCCCTGGAACATGGTCGATCTGATGCTGAATGTCCCTCATAGGTGGCAACCCAGGAGGAAGATCCTTTAGCATCAGGTCAGAAAACTCTGTCATTAGCTGCTGCACTTCGGCTGGTAATTCTGGATTCAGATCTACTGCACTATTCCTACAAGGTAGCAGAGTATAAACCACGTCTACATGCTCAACCTTTGCTAAAAACCTGGATATCGAAAGCAGATTAGTATTATTGGAAATCGGGGTAGGAGTGATTCCTTCCCGACGAGGTGCCAACACAATCTTCTTCCCTTTGATGCTAAGGTAGTATGTGTTTTTTCGCCCATCATGAATAATATTATGATCATACTACCAAGGCCTGCCTAACAATACATGACAAGCATCAATACACACAACATCACACCAAGTATTATCGAAATATCTCTTACCAATCGAAAAAGAAACTAGGCAACGCCTATCCACTGTTACCTCACTGCCTTTATTCAGCCAAGACAATTTGTACGGCTTAGGATGACGATCTGTTTTCAACTGCAGTTTCTGGACAGCCTCTTCAGACACCACATTCTCACAACTGCCGCTATCTATGATCATCTTGCAGACTTTATCGGTAACTGTACAGGTCGTGTGGAAAATATTGGTCCTCAACCAATCGTCCCCTGAATTGCCCTCGGGGCTCAATAGACTCTTACGAACGACCAAGGTCTCATGGCCATCCCCATACAACACATCTCCATATTCATCATAATCATACACAGGCTCCCCAATCTCCTCGGTTTCATCTACCCCATCGTCCTCAATCAGGAGATTTTTGCCTTTATTACTAGCAGGCTTCCTGCACTCAGGTGATTTATGCCCATGTTCACCACATCTGAAACATCTAATATTCGGGTTAGGGTTACCTTGAGGTGGTTGCTGGACAGGGCGGGATTCCTGAGGGTGAACTAGCCGATTGTTTTGATCGCCTCTGTTCATTGGCCTCCTGTTCTGCTGTTTTTCCACCACAAATGCATGCTGATATGCTTCTGAAACTGTCCACAGCGAATGAAGGCTGAGGACATCCTATAGGGGCTGCCGTAATCCTCCCAAATACCGTGCCACCATCTGCTCCGTTGTCTCAGATAAATCGTTCCGGGCAATCAACTAATAGAATTCCTCCGTGTAATCATCCACTGATCTCGTGCCCTGCCTCAACGAATGAAGACGCTGAAATAAGGTCTGAGTGTAACCGGAAGGAAGGAAGTGACCTTTCATCTTCTTCTTCATCTTCTCCCAATCTGTAATCTTGGCTTTGCCCTGCCGATCACGCGAACGCCTCAACTGCTTCCACCACGCAGATGCTCTGCCTTTCAGTTTGATGGCGACTAGTTTCACCTTCACACGATCTGGGACTTCCTTGTACTCAAAAATATGCTCCACTTCATTCAACCAATCAATGAATCCCTCGGCCTGTAATGTACCAGAAAACTCGAGCAGATCAACTCTGAAACCAAGGTCTTCATAACGTTCTTCCCGACCACGGTGCTCCCAGAATCGAGCAGGATTGTGATGTGGGTTTTCAGAACTGGAATCGGAATCGTGATCTTCAATCTCACGATCACCGAAATTTTGCGCCGCTAGACGCTGGGTTAACTCGGCAACTTGCCACTATAAATCCTCAATCATCACATCCTGAACATTACGATCACGGCATGGGGCTTCCTCGTTCGGAACCTGCCTGCGGCGACCATGACCACTAGCCATGGAACTGATGAAATCTTGCCCTAGGAAAACGCTGAAGCTCTTATACCAACTGATGCCGGGCAGAATAGCAGAATAGTGATTATTTTGCAGGCTAGTCGAACAGATCGTTCACAGGGAATAACACAAGAAAAACCCTAAAAAACAATACAGAGAAACAGCTCTGATGTTTTATTTAAAATTATGCAAATTCAATAATAATGTTTACGAAACCCTAAGACCTTATTTATAAGGTCGAAACAAAATAGAAAAATTAAATTAAGGCTGAAATTAAAATAACTAAAATAAGAAGTTTCCTAAAAACTGTAAACTGCCAATTTGAGGGCTTAAACGTCATTTTTTGGCTTAAAAATGACGATGCTAAAGTTTTCAGTTTTGTTCGTTGGCCCGTTTCCAATCAGACTAAGGTCTTTTGGGTCTGATCTGAGCCCGTGGCCCGTTTTAGGTAGTCCACCTGTCAGTTCTGCGCTGATCTGCCAACTCTGCATCATCTGACTTGGATCCTCCTGCGTTAGTTTGTAACCCATGATCCAAAATTGATTTTGTTTGTTCCCAATAGTCACATTTGACCAAACGGACATGATGGTAAGTCCATCTCGTCCGATAGACAAGTATTTCTTTTTTGACCTTATAACCGCTAAGTTATCTATGTTTTTAGACCAAGAATTTTTTGGGTTTGTAATCCATGATCCAAAATGGATTTCGTTTGTTGACACAAGTCAAATTCTAGCAAACGGACATGATGGTAACCCTACCTCATCTGTTAGACAATTATTTTACTCTTTTGACCTTAAAACCGCTAAGTTATCTACGTTTTTAGACTGAAATCCATCGGGTTTGTAACCCGTGATCCAAAATGGATTATGTGTATTTTCACATTATACCAAACAGACGTGATGGTAATCCCACCTCGTCCATTAGACAAGTATGTTACTCTTTTGACCTTAAAATTGCTAAGTTATCTACGTTTTTTAGACCAAAACCCCCCGGGTTTGTAACCTATGATTGAAAATAGATTTTATTTGTTCTCACTAGTCACATTCTACCAAATTGACATGAAGGTAACCCCGTCTCTTCCGTTAGACAAGTATTTTACTCTTTTAACTTTAAAATCCTTAAGTTATCTACGTTTTTAGATCGAAGCACCCATGTTTGTAACCCCTGATCCAAAATTCATTTTGTTTATTCCCATTAGTCGCATTCTACCAAACGGATGTGACAGTCCTCATCCATTAAACAAGTATTTTACTTTTTTTACCTTAAAACCACTAAGTTATCTACATTTTTAAACTTAAACCCCCCAAGTTTATAACCTACGATCCTAAATGGATTTCGTTTGTTCCCACTAGTTACATTCTACCAAACGAATGTGATGATAACCCCGTCTCATTTGTTAGATAAGTATTTTACTCTTTTAACCTTAAAATCTCTAAGTTATCTACGTTTTTAGACCTAAACCCTCTCGAGTTTGTAACCAATGATCCAAAAGGGATTATGTATGTTCCTACTAGTCACACTCCACCAAACAGACATGACGGTAAACCCGCCTTTTTCAGTTTGTAACCTATGATCCAAAATGGATTTTGTTATTTCCCACTAGCCACATTCTGCCAAACGGACGTGACAGTAACCATTCCTCGTCTATTATTCAAGTATTTTACTCTTTTGACCTTAAAACCACTAAATTATCTACATTTTTATACCGAAACCCCCTAAGTTTGTAACCCGTGATCCAAAATGGATTTCGTTTGTTCCCTCTAGTCACATTCTACCTAACGGATGTGACAGTAACCCTGCCTCATCCATTAGACAAGTGTTTTACTCTTTTGATGTTAAAAGTGCTAAGTTATAAACTATTTTATCCTAAAATTATTTTATCTTAAGACCACTAACTTAAACTACTAAGTTACTTATAAAAAAATTAAACTACTAAGTTATGAAAATAAAAAAGTTAACATGTGATTATGTGTTTACTTACGTTTGATCAGGATGGTGGTGGAAGTCCGATATCTGAAGGATTGATGCCCAACTGCGTACACATGTGAATTATAGTTCTCTCCATTTCCTGATTCACGTTCTCTTAACTCTTTTGATTCATATAGCGCTATTGGGATTTGATAAAATATGGTTTTGATGGATCGAATGTTGAGGTGGGAGTGGGGTACAAAGAAGGTCTGGTCCGTCTAGTTGTCGTATCTATAATCCATCCTATTACTAGATCCATCGGACACTTTCAACCATGTCTCCTTGTTGAATGCGTGCTATGAGGATGGATCATCTTTATATTTCTCCTGTAGCACCTGAATATATCTCTCCAACAATGACAAATGAACACATTTCATCAATATGCATAGTTAAAAAATTAATGAAAGAACATACTAAATATACATACACTACATGCTACTTATGAAACAATAAAATACTACTTACAACCACGACTTTTGACTTGGTGTCCACAAATTCACCAGATCCTTTTCTCTTATGTGTCTCTAAGAACACTTCAATAGACGAAAGATCGTGACTTAGGTTCTTCTTCTACACATAGTAATGATATTTATCAGTGAAAATTCAAATGAATTGCTACTATTAACCATAAATATTTTACCAAAGAAGAAATACATCATATTAGTCTCTCCTTGTGTTGTGGTATACTGATGGACCCTATCAAATGTGGATAATCTCACCTCTCACCTACATCTTCGAAGAGGACACCAAGGAATGTTGCTACCAGGACTGCTAAGACCAGATATAACATAACCCCTCCCCATAAAGTTGTCTCAGCCTATAGTTAGGTCATCCCTTCCATGTGCTCACATCTTCAGTACCCATAACTCATTTGGCCTTTATCCAAAGCTTTGATATAAGATCAGAGATGTGCCTAGTAGCGATGTGATCAAAGAATTTTTTGGATTAAACTTGAAACACTTGAGTTTGAAACCTATAGCGGTCTTGAAAACAGCCAAGAAGACATTAGTTGAAATCTACTTTTTACCAGTGCACATATATTTAATATGCATATATAAGTAAAGGCATTTACTACTTAATAGAAAATAAATTGTTTCATACTAGAAAGTCTTTCCAAACAACATCCCTCACGGATTCTGGGTAGTTGTTCCATGAAGGACAAGCACCTGGAAAATTTCGTAGAGTCAAGTGGAAAATGACACCCACCACCTTGTCGCACCCATAGAAAACCCTACAAACATCAAAGGTGTATTTTTAATATCATAACAAAAACAATAAAAGTAATAAACATATAACCCCATTACAAATGAAATATAAAATGCACGTCCGAGACAAGATGGTCGGTAGGGTCTGCTTCGTAGGGTTCATTGGGGGATCTAAAATTTGTGTCTGTCCTCTCCATCTCATGTACAATCTTAGAATCTGGTCCCATAGTGGGCTGTCCACTATTTGCAGTTTCAATATATCCTGACATGTCAACAAAAAATTTAATATAGATTTAAAGGGGCACTATATAAAAATGAACAAAAATTATATATATACTTTATCTGTAACAAGGCTCTGGTCAACCATGGGTTGTCCACCACCCTACCTGCATTCGGTTGCACGACCTCTAACTGTCCCTCGACCTCTAGTAACCATCATGTTTTATTAAAAAAAGATTGATGAAAACAGTTTAAAAGTGATACAAATGGTTTACAAGTTATATAAATAACAAGAGAAATTCATTCAATTCATAGTACAATACATATCCTCAATATGCATGAATTAAAGTTTTACCATTCACTGATCAACATCTATGTAAGTACCAAAGTTGGCATCATCATCATCATCATCATCATCATCATTGTCGTCATCATCATGACCATCGCCATCGTCTTCCGCTTCTTCTTCTTCTTTTGATGGATTTACATCTTCCATTATACCATCACAATCATAAAGAATACCCAGTATATCTAATTCATCATCCAAAAGAATTCGATTTAGAAAAGGTGTTTCATCCTCTATTATACCATCACAATCATGAGGAATACCTAGTATATCTAGTTCATTGTCTAAAAGAATTTGATTTAGAAAAGATGTTTCATCATCTTGGAAGTACTGCGCAATAATAGGCATTACATCGTTAGTTGGTTCTTCATTGGAAAGAACATCAACAAAGCCCCTCACTTTGGCTTTACAAACGACCATCCAATCACTTCTGCCTTTCTTTTTGGACGAATAAGGGCAATAATAAACTTAGGTTGCTTGCTTTGCCAAGACAAATGGCTCGTCCGAGTTAAGACGTGATTTATAGTTAATATCTATGAGACCGTGTAGTTGGTACACTTTAAGTCCATTCTCATGATCATACTAGTGGAATTTAAATAATACAACAATGTTACCAGCCTCTGCATATTGTACCTCTATAATTTCTGTCAACATTTTGTAGAAGTCAAGTTTATATGCATTGTAATAACTACCTTTGACACATACACCATTATTCATTATTTTCTTAAATTTTCCATACTCTTATGTGTAAAACTTGAATCCGTAAACAATATAACCGTTAAAACACCTAATATGTTTAAAGAGGTGAAGTCCTATTTCTCAAATCCTTTTATCTATGATTTGGTTGGTTAAAACCCATTACAATAAAAAAAAAATTGTGCATAAATATTAAGGGAAGAATTATAATACCAAGGCAGTTATGAATATTAATTCAATGTACATGTTCATAATTAGAAAGTATTATAGAAATTGATTACAAGGTCAATAAGCTATCAAGCAAAAATAATTTCGCGAAGCTTCTTTATTTCAGCGTCACTAAGAAGGGGTTGATCACACCTCAGCATGTCATTATATTATCTACATTATTATATATGCAATTATAGAATGAAAACATTAGGAATAACGATTGAGCTAAGTACTTACTCTACATATGGCCCAATCTCCATACAATTCATTGGAACATATATCTCTGCAGATTTGATCTCATTCTCATCTAGCACTCTACTCTTCAAACTACCAAAGGCATGACCGAGGTAACAAAAACTGAAAGATAATCCTTTGGGACCATAACCCCCTCATCTTTATTGCGACCAATTCGATTCAAGTTTGTTAGGCTAAATGCGTCTAATTCCCAATTTCACATGTACTCTTATAATTTTGTGGAGGCTAAATTATTGAATGGAGTGAATCATAGTACCTGAATTGTAGACCCCAGATTGGCATTGATGTTCTTCTAAAAATAGAAGGTTCGCATGTTAATTTTGTAGATCCCAAGTGAAAGCGCGTTAGAACTTTATAGCATTGGTAAATAAGTTTTTTCTCGATTTCATATTTTTTAGTCCATTTTTTATTTACACAAATTTTAACGCAAATATTGTTTTGTTCAAAACAAAGAAGATTTTTTAATGACAAAACACTCTTTAAAAGTGAAGTTAAATATATGTGAGTCTTACAAGAGTTATGTGTGACATAAAAAGAAGAGATTAAGGATATACTTGCAAAGTTATTGATTTTATATATTATTTAAAGAAAATGGACAAATAATATTGATCATTCGTTTTTAAAAAGATTGATTAAAAACATGGGACGTCAGAAAAAGTATATTGTTACAAAAATTACAAAACCATTGGTTTTCATTTAAAACCAAAGTTAAAACAGTAAAGGTATGAGAATACTCCAAACAAAAACTAACGAATCAAAATATGAAATGACTCATTAACTACAATAAATTTTTAGAAAATAACACAGTAAATTATAAGAGAATTTTTTAAAAGTATCGTATTATCACCAGTTAATTGTCCGAATATAAAAAATGATGGGTGTTCTAATATGAATTGTCAAAGTTAAAAGATGTTGATCTGACACCACATTAAAATCATGTTTTGCCAAAAAATTCCTTTATTTCCTACGTGTTATGAATTGCCCAAAACATTTTTATCTTTTAGTTTTTTTCATATGTTTTTTGCCATGGGTGACCACCCATTGATTTGATGACGGAAGAGCAGTAGTTTGCTACCACCGACTTGAAGAAGCGAAAATGTTTCTTTTTTTATCTTTTCAGTAGGAATAAAAGTTAGCAGAAGTTAATAAGAATTCTTAATATTTCCAAAAAATTACATAAAACTATTTGAGGTTGCACTCAGTGTAAGTGGAGAAAGAATGCACCAAATGCATCCAAGCTGTCCAAAAGGAGAGAAAAATATAAAACCAGAGCACTCTCTTTTAAGCTTGGATGTCTTGAATGCACCCGTGTACTATTTCTTAACTTGCATCGTGTGTAGCCAAGAACTTCTCGCCGTGGAGTTTTTTTATTTTTTATTTTTTGTTTATCCGTTGTACAAAAAAGTGCAATCATGGACAAATACAAAAAATGTCTTTAGATGGGATATCCAACAAAATTTTCTATAATTACATGTTATTTAGGTCATTTTTAGGTTTGTATTTAAGTTAATTTGAAATAAATTAGCTTAAACTGGTTCAAGGCAAATAAATATAATTTGCAATTTCTATAAGGAGTATAAAATAATTGGAAAAACTTATATATTAGGATATGTCCAAATCTTACTATTTATTATCTACTTACCATATATAATGCTGCAAAATATAATTACATCCCTCAAATTTGGGAATAATTACAACTTAATTTCAAGTTCTTGAAAAATACCATTCTCCTCAAAAAGTTTTAGTTGATGTAAAAATTACACCCAAAATAGTAAATAGTCAAAGTAAAATTTAATGAAAATTCTTTTCTAATAATCATGTAACATTGAATATGTGTTTCTCTACTGCGATTTAAGTTGTCTATTGCACATATGTGATTAATATTAGTATAAAGGTATTTGTGTTTTTCCAATGTTAATTAAATTTCTTAACAGTGGGATGAGTATGTTGTTTTCTTAAACTTGATACTAAGTTGTAATATACACGTGGTGGATATTAGTTGTAGGGAATTAGTGTTTTTTATTTTAATTTTTTCTTAAATTCCTTAAAGGTGGGAGACACAATTATAATTACTATCAAACTTGAGAGATATAATTGTATTTTATCTTATATTATACATATAAATTCCTATATATATATATACACACACCTTCCTTGAACCCCAAAAGCTACCAGCCATTCAAGTAATTTGATATATTGACATCTTCCTTTTTAAAATTAAAGAAAAGAGATAATTAGAAAATGGATGACAAAACAGTGAAGTTTGTTTTGATGGTTTGTTTGGTGTTGGGGCTTGTTGTAGGTGAATGTACAGCCTTTTTCTCTAATAATACTCGTTTTTGTAAAGTGATGGTAAATAAGTACTTTAATAATTATGACATAGAGTTAAAATAATATATATATATATATATATATTTATAATGGAAGATTTAATTTTTATAAAAAAATCTGGCATCCAGAAGAAGAAAAGAAAAAAATTGAAAAAAATTTAGTGTCCAGAAAAAGGAAAAAAATAATAAAAATAAAAATAACGTGGCAACAGGTGTTGAAACCTGTTGCAAAGTTAGGAGTGTGATGTTGCATGTAAGACAGCATCACACGATTGTGGCAGTAGTTTGTGGAGGGTAAGTGCTCAGAATGTGTTTGAAAATTTTGTATGTGTGTGTGTGTGTGTGTGTGTGTCTATATATATATATATATATATATATATGTATATATATATATATGTATATATATATATATATGTATATATATATATATATATATATAACTTTAGTTTGTTTTAATTACTTACCAAATCCTGTTTAGTTTTCCTTCCACTACGATTCAAATTACTCCCTTTCTTTAAACACTTGGAGATCGAAAGAAAAGTTGAAAGAGCAAAATTCTGAAGATGTTTACGGGAGAATGTTATAAAGAACCACGAGAAACTCTAAGAAAAACATAAAGTAACAACGTGAAGTTTATTTTTGAAATTTGGCTTACATGAAATTTCCTGAAATTCAAAGTGGAAATTTTTTAAGGGCATGAATTATGGAAGAATTGAAGAATAAATTAGAAATTTAATATAAATATTATATTTGGTGTTAACGATCAGCAACCGGGAGATCTTGCTGAGAGGAGCAAGAAAGGTAATGAGGTGATTCACAGGTAGCTCTAAGTGCTACGTGGTGAGTTAGATTTAATTTAAGTAATCAAGATAAATATGAAATATTTAGTGATAATATTAGAATAAATTATTAACTTATGTTTTGGTGGTAGATAAAAATTTGATTGATAGGAATGATAGGAATAATGTATGTGTAGAAAATTATTATATGAGAAGTAATATTATTAGAATAATGAGTCGATTTAATATTAAAGGTGGTAAATGAAATTCTTGACAAGCTATAGTGGATTATTTGATATGATTTACGAGGAGAATAATTTAGTGGAATTGTTCAAATAATAATTTGAGAATAATCAGGATAGATAGTTTAAATGTCTGAATATATGCTTGTTTTTATTTTATTATTCATATGCATATTCATATCATTATTCATATGCATATACATGAAATAAAATAACCGGGAAGGTAGCCGATCTGAATAAGAATGAAATAACCGGGAAAACAACCGATCTAAATGAGAATAAAATAACCGAGAAGGCAGTCGGTCTAAATAAGAATGAAAGAACCGAGAAGGCAGCCAGTCTAAGATAAAAACATGTCGAAATGTAGGAAGATGTTCCAAATAATAATAACATTTCACTTCACCCATTATATTTGCTTTAAATATTGATTGTTATTACTTGACATGTTAAAGTGCTATTTATGAGAAAAAATAAAAAATTTATTTGTATATATTCATGCATATTACGTTGTATATAATGTTTAAGTCAAGATCAGAATGATGTATCTCCCCTGTTGAGGGTTGAGGATTAATATAAAAATTTATGTTGGTATTATCTTTTCGTTGTTGCATATATGTGTCGTGCTGTGATTTTCAAAATATGACAATACCGTCTCGGGGGTGGCCAACCCGGGATGTGTTGTTACAAATTGCTACGAGAATTGCTTCATTTTAAGTTCTATTGGCAAATCACCCATTAAATGCCATGCGAAGTGCATGAAAGATTGCATTAAACCAACCTCTTCATCCAATCAGACAGGTACCCAATATTTGAGCAAGCTCAGTTGTACTCCCGCCTTGTGCACCAACCTCAGCTCCAAAGAAAGCATTGGTAGTTAAACTTTGCACATGTTCAAAAGAATTTATGAAATGGTATCTGTTACTACCCATATATAAACCATTTTTTACTGTTGGGCCAAAGAGGTTTTAACTATATCTCTCTCCTATCACAAATTAACTGATTTTTTATCTGTTTTGTCAGACGAAGAGAAAATTGAAGGCTGTGTGAACTCCTGCTCAGAGAAATACCAAGAAGGAATAATTTTCTATCTGATTTAATAAGTAAAGATGATTAAGTTTTTGTTTGGCTTATTATATTGTTATTCAAATGAATAAAAGTTTCATTCCTGTTTGCTGGGCTAAATGAGTGTAATTCCAAATTTCACATGTTAGGAGTGTGATGCTGCATGTAAGACAGCATCCCACAGTCGTGGCAGCAGTTTGGGGAGGGTAAGTGCTCAGAATGTGTTTGAAAATTTTGTATGTATGTGTGTGTGTGTGTGTGTGTATATATATATATATTTAAATAACTTTAGTTTTTTTTAATTACTTACCAAATCCTATTTGGTTTTCCTTCAATTACGATTCAAATTACTCTCCTTCTTTAAACACTTGGGGATCAAAAGAAAGGTTAAAAGAGCAAAATTCTAAAGGGGTTTACGAGAGAATTTTATAGAGAACCACGGGAAGCCCTATGAAAAACATAAAGTATTAACATGAAGTTTAATTTTGAAATTTGGCTTACATGAAATTTCCTGGAATTCAAAGTGGGAATTTTCAAAGGGTATGAATTATGGAAGAATTGAATAATAAATTAGAAATTTAATATAAATATTATATCATGTGTTGACGATCAGCAACCGGAGGAGATTGCTGAGAGGAGCAAGAAAGGCAATGAGGTGATCCACAGGTAGCTATATGTGCTACGTGGTGAGTTAGATTTAATTTAAGTAATCAAGATAAATATGAAATATCTAGTGATAATATTAGAATAAATTATAAACTTATGCCTTGGTGGTAGATGAAAATTTGATTGATAGGTATGATAGGAATAATGGATGTGTAGAAAATTATTATATGAGACATAATATTATTAGAAGAATGAGTCGATTTAATATTAAATGTGGTAAATGAAATTCTTGACGAGCTATAGTGGATGATTTGATATGATTTACGAGGAGAATAATTTAGTAGAATTTTTCAAATAATAATTTGAGAATAATCAGGATAGATAGTTTAAATGTTTGAATGTATGCTAGTTTTTATTTTATTATTCATATGCATATTCATATGCATATGTATGAAATAAAATAACTGGGAAGACAGCCGATCTAAATGAGAATGAAATAACCAAAAAAATAGCCGATCTAAATAAGAATGAAAGAACCAGGAAGGCAGCTGATCTAAATAAAAATGAACGAACCGAGAAGGCAACCAGTCTAAGATAAAAACATGTCGACATGTGGGAAGACATTTCCAATAATAATAACATTTCACTTCACACATTAAATTTGCTTTAAATATTGAATGTTATTGCATAATATGTTAAAGTGTTATTTATGAGAAAATAAAATAAAAATTTATTTGTATATATTCATGCATATTACGTTGTATATAATATTTAGATCAACATCAGAATTATGTATCTCCCCGGCTGAGGGTTGAGGATTGATGTAAAAATTTATGCTGGTATTATCTTTTGATTGTTGTATATATGTGTCGTGCTGGGATTTTCAAAATATGACAATGTCGTCTCCGAGGTGGCCAACCCAAGATGTGTCATTACAAATTGCTACAAGAATTGCTTTATTTTAAGTTCTACTAGCAAATCACCCATTAAATGCCTTTCGAACTGCATGAAAGATTGCACCAAACCAACCTCTTTATCCAATCAGACAGGTACCCAATATTTGTGCCAGCTCGGTTGTGCTTTCTCCTTATGCACCAACCTCAGCTTCAAAGAAAGCACTGGTAATTAAACTTTACACATGTTCAAAAGAATTTATGAAATGGTATCTGTTACTAACCATATATAAACCATTTTTACTATTGGGCCAAATAGGTTTTAACTATATCTCTCTCATCTCACAAATCAATTGATTTTTTATCTGTTTTGTCAGATGAAGAGAAAGTTGAAGGCCGTGTGAACTCCTCTTCAGATAAATGCACCAAGAAGGAATAATTTTCCATCAGATTTAACAAATAAAGAATATTAAGTTTATGTTTGGCTTATTATATTGTTATTCAAATGAACAAAAGTTTCATTTATATTGGTTGGGCTAAATGCATCTAAGTCCCAATTTCACATGTACTCTTATAATTTTGTGGAGGTCAAATTATTGAATGGAGTGAATCATAGTACCTGAATTGTAGACCCCATATTGGCATTTATGTTCTTTTAAGAATAGAAGATTCGCATGTTAACTTTGTTGATCCCAAGTGAGAGCGCGTTAGAACTTTATAGCATTGGCAAATAAGTTTTTTCTCGGTTTCATATTTTTAGTCCACTTTTTATTTACACAAATTTTAACGCAAATGTTGTTTTGTTCCAAACAAACAAGATTTTTTAATGACAAAACTCTCTTTAAAATTGAAGTTAAATACATGTGAGTCTTACAAAAGTTGTGTGTGACATAAAAAGAAGAGATTAAGGATATACTTGCAAAGTTGTTGATTTTTATATTTTATTTAAAGAAAATGGACAAATAATATGGATCATTCATTTTAAAAAAAGATTGATTAAAAACAAGGGATAAAAAAAGTATATTGGCACCAAAATTACAAAACTATTGGTTTTCATTTAAAACCAAAGTTAAAACAGTAAAGGTATGAGAATACTCCAAACAAAAACTAATGAATCAAAATATGAAATGACTCATTAACTACAATAAATTTTAAGAAAATAAAACAATAAATTATAAGAGGATTTTTGAAAAGTATCGTATTATCACAAGTCAATTGTCCGAATATAAAAAATGATGGGAGTTCTAATATGATTGGTCAAAGTTAAAAGATTTTGATCTGACACCACATTAAAATCATGTTTTGGCAAAAATTCATTTATTTCCTACGTGTTATGAATCGCCCAACACAATTTTATCTTTTAGTTTTTTCATATGTTTTTTGCCATGGACTACCACCCATTGATTTGATGATGGAATAGCAGTAGTTTGCTACCACCTATTGTCAAACGCTCGGCCCAGTTTGTCCAAGTCCGAGAGTTTGAGCTGATTGTCAAATGCCCGAAAAAGTTTCTCTAGGTCCGAGCATTTGAGCTGATTGTCAAACGCTCGACCAAGTTTCTCCAAGTCTGAGCGTTTGTGTTGAGTGTCAAACGCTCGGCCAAGTTTCTCTGGGTCTGATCATATGTGGCGATTGTCAAACACTCGGCCAAGTTTCTTCAGGTCTGATCGTATGAGATGATTGTCAAACGCTCGGCCAAGTTTCTTTAGGTCTGAGTGTATGAGTTAATTATCAAACACTCGGCCAAGTTTATCCAGATCTGAATGTATGAGCTGATTTTCAAACGTTAGACCAAGTTTCGCCAAGTCTGAGTGTTTGAGCTGATTGTCAAAACTTGACCAAGTCTCTCCAAGTCCGAGCGTTTGAGTTGATTATCAAACGCTCGGCCAAGTTTCTCTAGGTCCGAGCATTTGAGCTGATTGTCAAACGCTCGGCCAAGTTTCTCTAAGTATGAGCGTTTGAGCTGATTTTCAAACGCTCGGTCAAGTTTCTCCAAGTCTGAGTGTTTTAGCTGAGATCCAAATGCTCAGCCAAGTTTCTCCAAGTCCGAGCGTTTGAATTGATTGCAAACACTCATCCAAGTTTCTCTAGGTCCAAGCGTTTGAGTTGATTGTCAAACACTAGTCCAAGTCTCTCCAGGTCTGAGCGCTTGAGTTGATCATCAAACGTTCAGCCAAGTTTCTCCAAGTCCGAGTGTTTAAGCTGATTGTCAAATGCTCGACCAAGTTTCTCCAGGTCCGAGCGATTGAGCTGATTGTTTAACGCTCGATCAAGTTTCTCGAAGTCCGAGCGTTTGAGCTGATTGTCAAATGCTCGACCAAATTTCTCCAAGTCCGAGCGTTTGAGCTGATTGTCAAACACTCAGCCAAGTTTCTCCAAGTCTGAGTGTTTAAGCTGATTGCCAAACGTTTGACGAAGTTTCTCTAAGTCTAAGTGTTTGAGCTGATTGCCAAACACTCAACCAAATTTCTCCAAGTCTGAGTGTTTGAGTTGATTGTCAAACGCTTGGCCAAGTTTCTCTAAGTCTGAGCGTTTGAGCTGATTATCAAACGTTCGGCCAAGTTTCTCCAAGTCCGAGCATTTGAGCTGATTGTCAAACGCCCGGCCAAATTTCTCTAAGTCCGAGAGATTGAGCTGATTGTAAATCACTCAGTTAAGTTTCTCCAGGTCCGAGCATTTGAGCCGATTATCAAACACTCGGCCAAGTTTCTACAAGTTCTAGCGTTTGTGCTGATTGTCAAACGCTCGGCCAAGTTTTTCCAAGTTCGAGTGTTTGTGCTGATTGTCAAACGCTTGGCCAAGCTTCTCCAAGTCCGAGCGTTTGAGCTCCCTCGCAAACACTCGGCCAAGTTTCTCTAGGTCCGAGCGTTTAAGCTGCTTCGCAAACCCTAGGCTAAGTTTCTCCATGTCCGAGCGTTTGAGCTGATTGTCAAACGCTTGGCCAAGTTTCTCCAAGTCCAAGCATTTGTGTTGATTGTCAAACACTCAGCCAAGCTTCTCCAAGTCCGAGCGTTTGAATTGCCTCATAAACGCTTGGCCAAGTTTCTCCAAGTCCTAGAGTTTGAGCTGATTGTCAAACACTTGGCTAAATTTCACCAAGTCCGAGTGTTTGAGTAGATTGTCAAACACTCGGCCAAGTTTCTCCAAGTCCAAACGTTTGAGCTGATTGCCAAAAGTTCGACCAAGTTTCTCCAAGTCTGAGTGTTTGAGCTGATTGCCAAACACTCGGCCAAGTTTCTCCAATTCCGAGTGTTTAAGCTGATTGTCCAACTCTCGGCTAAATTTCTCTAGTTTCGAGCGTTTGAGTTGATTGTCAAACAGTCGGCCAAGTTTCTCCAAGTCTGAGCATTTGAGCTGATTGTCAAACGCTCGGCCAAGTTTCTCCAAGTCTGAGCATTTGAGCTAATTGCGAAACACTCGGTCAAGTTTCTCTAAGTCCGAGCGTTTGAACTGATTGCCAAACGCTCGGCCAAGTTTCTCCAGGTTCGAGCGTTTGAGTTGATTGTCAAACATTCAGCCAAGTTTTTTCAAGTCCGAGTGTTTGAGCCAATTGCCAAACGCTCAGCCTAGTTTCTCCAAGTCCGAGTGTTTGTGCTGATTGTCAAACACTCAGCCAAGTTTCTTGAAGTCCGAGCGTTTGAGCTGATTGTCAAACACTCGATCAAATTTCTCCAAGTCTGAGCGTTTTAGTACATTGTTAAACACTCGACCAAGTTTCTCCAAGTTTGAGCATTTGAGTTGATTGTCAAACTCTCGGCTAAATTTCTCTAGGTCCGAACGTTTGAGCTAATGGTCAAACGGTCGGCCAAGTTTCTCCAAGTCCGAGCATTTGAGTTGATTGTCAAACGCTCGGCCAAGTTTCTCCAAGTCCGAGAATTTGAGCTGATTGCCAAACACTCGGTCAAGTTTCTCTAAGTCTGAATGTTTGAGCTGATTGTCATACGCTAGGCTAAGTTTCTCCAGGTCCGAATGTTTGAGTTAATTGTCAAATACTCAGCCAAGTTTCGCCAAGTTCAAGCGTTTGTGCTGATTGTCAAACATTCAGCCAGGTTTCTCTAAGTTCGAGTTTTTGTGTTGATTGTCAAATGCTTGGCCAAGCTTCTCCAGGTCCGAGTTTTTGAGCTCCCACGCAAAAGCTCTGCCAAGTTTCTCCAGATCCGAGAGTTTGAGTTGATTGCCAAACGTTTGACCAAGTTTCTCCAAGCCCGAGCACTTGAGCTGATTGTCAAACGCTCGGCCAAGTTTCTCTAAGCGAATACGTTTGTGTTGATTGTCAAACGCTCGGCCAAGTTTCTTCAGTTCTGATCGTATGAGGTGATTGTGAAATGCTCGGCCAATTTTCTCTAGGTCTGAGTGTATGAGCTGATTGTCAAACACTCGGCCAAGTTTCTCCAGGGCTGAGCGTATGAGTTGATTGTCAAACGTTCGGCCAAGTTTTGCCAGGTCCGAGCGTTTGAGTTGATTGTCAAACACTAGGCCAAGTTTCTCCAGATCTGATTGTGTAAGTTGATTGTCAAACGCTCGGCCAAGTTTCTCTAGGTCCGAGCGAATGAGCTGATTATCGAACGCTCTTCCAAGTTTCTCCAAGTCCGAGCGTTTGAGCCAATTGTCAAACATTCGATCTAGTTTCTCCAGGTCCGAGCGTTTGAGCTGATTGTCAAACGTTCAGTCAAGTTTCTCCAAGTCCGAGCATTTGAGGTGATTGTCAAACGCTCGGTTAAGTTTCTCCAAGTCCGAGCATTTGAGTTGATTGTAAAACGCTCGGCTAAGTTTTTCCAGGTCCGAGGGTTTGAGTTGATTGCCAAACGCTCAGCCATGTTTCTCCAACTCCGAGCATTTGAGCTGATTGCCAAACGCTCGGCCAAGTTTCTCCAGTTCCAAGTGTTTGAGTCGATTGTCAAACTCTCGGCCAAGTTTCTCCAAGTCTGAGCGTTTATGTGGATTGTCAAATGCTCGGCCAAGCTTCTTCAAGTCCGAACGTTTGAGCTACCTCGCTAACACTCGACCAAGTTTCTCCAAGTCCGAGCGTTTATGCTGATTGTCAAACACTCGGCTAAGCTTCTCCAAGTCCGAGCGGTTGAGCTGCCTCGCAAACGCTCAACCAAGTTTCTCCAAGTCCGAGCGTTTGTACTGATTGTCAAACACTCGGCCAAGCTTCTCCAAGTCCAAGTGTTTGAGATGCTTTGCAAATGTTTGACAAAGTTTCTCCAAGTTCGAGCGTTTGAGCTGATTGTCAAACACTCGGACAAGTTTCTCTAAGTCCGAGCGTTTGAGCTTATTATCAAACGCTCGGCCAAGCTTCTCTAGGTCCGAGCATTTGAGCTGATTCTCAAATGCTCTGCCAAGTTTCTCCAGGTCTGATTGTATGTGGTGATTTTCAAACGCTCGGCCAAGTTTCTCCAGGTCTGAGCGTATGAGGTGATTGTCAAACGTTCGGCCAAGTTTCTTCAGGTCCGAGTGTTTGAGCTGATTATCAAATGCTCGGCCAAGTTTCTCCAGGTCTGATCGTATGTGGTGATTGTTAAACACAAGGCTAAGTTTCTCTTGGTCTGAGCGTATGAGCTGATTGTCAAATGTTCGGCCAAGTTTCGCTAGGTCTGAGTGTTTGAGTTGATTGTCAAACACTCGACCAAGTCTCTCCAAATTCGAGCGTTTGAGTTGATTGTCAAACGCTCCGCCAAGTTTCTCAAGGTCCGAGCTTTTAAGTCGATTGTCAAACGCTCTGTCATGTTTCTCCAAGTCCGAGCAATTGAGCTGATTGTCAAACGCTCTTCTAAGTTTCTCAAAGTCCGAGTATTTGAGCTTATTGTCAAACGCTCAGCCAAGTTTCTCCAGGTCCGAGCATTTGAACTGATTGTTAAATGCTCGGCCAAGTTTCTCTAAGTCCGAGCATTTGAGTTGATTATCAAACGCTCGGCTAAGTTTCTCCAAGTCTGAGTGTTTGAGCTGATAGCCAAACGCTCGGCCAAGTTTCTCCAAGTCCGAGCGTTTGAGCTGATTGCCAATTGATCGGCCAAGTTTCTCCAGGTTCGAGCATTTGAGTCGATTTTCAAACTCTCGGCCAAGTTTCTCTAGGTCCGAGCGTTTGAGTCGATTGTCAAACGCTCGACTAAATTTCTCCAAGTCTGAGCATTTGAGCTGATTGCCAAACACTCGGTCAAGTTTCTCTAAGTCCGATCGTTTGATCTGATTGTCAAACGCTAGGCCAAGTTTCTCCAAGTCCGCGCTTTTTAGCTGATTGCCAAACGCTCGGCCAAGTTTTTCTAGGTCTGAGCGTTTAAGCTGATTGTCAAACGCTCGGCCAAGTTTCTTCAAGTCCGAGTGCTAGAGCTGATTGTCAAACATTCAACCAAGTTTCTTCAAGTCCGAGTGTTTGAGCTGATTGCCAAACTCTCATCCCAGTTTCTCCAAGTCCAAGCATTTGAGTTGATTACCAAACGCTCGGCATAGTTTCTCCAAGTCTGAGCGTTTGAGCTGATTGTCAAACATTCAGCCAAGTTTCTTCAAGTCCGAGTGTTTGAGTTGATTGTTAAACGCTTGGCCAAGCTTCTCCAAGTCCGAACGTTTAAGCTCCCTCGCAAACGCTCGGCGAAGTTGCTCCAGGTCCGAGTGTTTAAGCTGCTTCGCAAACCCTCGACCAAGTTTCTCCAGGTCCAAGAGTTTGAGCTGATTGTCAAACGCTTAGCTAAGTTTCTCCAAGTTTGAGCATTTGTGCTGATTGTCAAACGCTCGGTCAAGTTTCTACAAGTCTGAGTATTTGAGCTGATTGTCAAACGCTCGGCCAAATTCAAACACTTGGCGAAGTTTCTCTAAGTCTGAGCGTTTGAGCTGACTGCCAAACGTTCGGCCAAGTTTCTCCAAGTCTGAGCATTTGAGTTGATTGCCAACCGCTCGGCCAAGTTTCTCCAAGTCCGAGCGTTTGAGCTGATTGTCAAACTCTAGGCTAAATTTCTTTAGGTCCGAGTGCTTGAGTTGATTGTCAAACTCTCGGCCAAGTTTCTCCAAATCCGAGCATTTGAGCTGATTGCCAAACGTTCGGCCCAGTGTCTCTAAGTCTGAGCAGTTGAGTAGATTGCCAACTGCTCGGCCAAGTTTCTCCAAGTCCGAGCGTTTGAACTGATTGCCAAACATTCGACCAAGTTTCTCCAAGTCTGAGCGTTTGAGCTAATTGCCTACCGCTCAGCCAAGTTTCTCCAAGTCCGAGTGTTTGAGCTGATTATTAAACTCTCGGCAAAATTTCTCTAGGTCCGAGTGTTTGAGATTATTGTCAAACTGTCGGCCAAGTTTCCCCAAGTCTGAGCGTTTGAGCTAATTGTCAAACTATCGACTAAATTTCTCTAGGTCCGAGCGTTTGAGCTAATTGTCAAACGGTCGGCCAAGCTTCTCCAAGTTCGAGTGTTTGAACTGCCTCACAAACGCTTGGCCAAGTTTCTCCAAGTCCTAGAGTTTGAGTTGATTATCAAACGCTCGGCCAAATTTCACCAACTCCGAGCATTTGAGTAGATTGTCAAACACTCGGCCAAGTTTCTTCAAGTCTGAGCGTTTGAGCTAATTGCCAAACGTTTGGCCAAGTTTCTACAAGTCTGAGTATTTGAGCTAATTGCCAAACGCTCAGCCAATTTCTACAAGTCCGAGCGTTTAAACTGATCGTCAAGCTCTCTTCTAAATTTCTCTAGTTCTGAGCGTTTGAGCTGATTTTCAAACGCTCGGTAAAGTTTCTCAAAGTCTGAGAATTTGAGCTGATTGCGAAACACTCGGTCAAGTTTCTCTAAGTCCGAGCGTTTGAGCTGAATGTCAAACACTAGGCCAAGTTTCTCTAAGTTCGAGAGTTTGAGTTGATTGCCAAACGCTCTGCCAAGTTTCTCCAGGTTCGAGCATTTAAGATGATTGTCAAATGTTCGGCCAATTTTCTTCAAGTCCAAGTGTTTGAGTTGATTGTCAAACGCTCAGCCAAGTTTCTTCAAGTCTGAGCGTTTGAGTCGATTGCCAAACAATCAGCCCAGTTTCTCCAAGTCCGAGTGTTTGAGTTGATTGTCGAACGCTCAGAATAGTTTCTCCAAGTCCAAGCGTTTGAGATGATTGTCAAACATTCAGTCAAGTTTCTTCAAGTCCGAGCGTTTAAGCTGATTGTCAAACACTTGGTGAAGCTTCTCCAACTCCGAACGTTTGAGCTCCCTCGCAAACTTTCGGCCAAGTTTCTCCAGGTCCGAGCGTTTGAGTTGATTGTCAAACACTTGGCCAAGTTTCTCCAAGTTCGAGCATTTGTGCTGATTGTCAAATGCTCAGCCAAGTTTCTCGAAGTCTGAGTGTTTGAGCTGATTGTCAAACACTCGACCGAATTCTCCAAGTCCAGGCGTTTGAGCACATTGTCAAACACTCGGCCAAGTTTCTCCAAGTTCGAGCATTTGAGTTGATTGTCAAACTCTCGGCTAAATTTCTCTAGGTCCGAAAGTTTGAGCTGATGGTCAAACGGTCGGCTAAGTTTCTCCATGTCCGAGCATTTGAGCTGACTGTCAAACCCTTAGCCAAGTTTCTCCAAGTCCGAGCATTTGAGCTGATTGCCAAACACTTGGTCAAGTTTCTCTAAGTCCGAACGTTTGAGTTGATTGTCAAACGCTAGGCTAAGTTTCTCCAGGTCCGAGCATTTGAGCTAATTGTCAAATGCTCGGCCAAGTTTCACCAAGTTCGAGCATTTGTGCTGATTGTCAAACGCTCAGCCAAGTTTCTCTAAGTTCGAGCATTTGTGCTGATTGTCAAACACTTGGCTAAGCTTCTCCAAGTCTGAGTGTTTGAGCTACCACGCAAAAGCTCGGCCAAGTTTCTCCAGGTTCGAGAGTTTGAGTTGATTGTCAAACGCTTGACCAAGTTTCTCTAAGCCCGAGCGTTTGAGCTAATTGTCAAACATTCTGCCAGGTTTCTCCAAGTGAATGCGTTTGTGCTGATTGTCAAACGCTCGGCCAAGTTTCTCCAGGTCTGATCGTATGAGGTGATTGTCAAACACTCGGCCAAGTTTCTCCAGGTCTGATCCTATGAGTTGATTGTCAAACACCCGGCCAAGTTTCACTAGGTCTGAGCGTATGAGTTGATTGTCAAACATTCGGCCAAGTTTTGCCAGGTCCGAGCATTTGAGTTGATTGTCAAACACTCGACCAAGTCACTCCAAGTTTAAGTGTTTGAGTTGATTGTCAAACACTCGGCCAAGTTTCTCCAGGTCTGATCATGTGAGTTAATTATCAAACGCTCGGCCAAGTTTCTCTAGGTCCGAGCTATTGAGTTGATTGTCGAACGCTCTTCCAAGTTTCTCCTAGTCCGAGCGTTTGAGCCGATTGTCAAACGTTCAACCAAGTTTCTCCAAGTCCGAGCTTTTGAGTTGATTGTCAAACATTCAGTCAAGTTTCTCTAAGTCCGAGCATTTGAGCTGATTGTCAAATGCTCGGCCAAGTTTCTCCGAGTCCGAGCGTTTGAGTTGATTGTTAAACGCTCAGCGAAGTTTCTCCAAGTCCGAGTGTTTGAGCTGATTGCCAAATGTTCGGCCAAGTTTCTCCAGGTCAAAGCGTTTAAGTCAATTGTCAAACTCTCGACCAGGTTTCTCCAAGTCCGAGTGTTTATGTTGATTGTCAAACGCTCGGTCAAGTTTCTCCACATCCGAGCGATTGAGCTGATTGTCAAACACTCGACAAGTTTCTCCAGGTCCGAGCATTTGAGTTGATTATCAAACACTCAGCCAGGTTTCTCCAAGTTCGAGCATTTGTACTGATTGTCAAATGCTCGGCCAAGCTTCTCTAGGTCCGAGCATTTGAGCTCCCTCGCAAACGCTCAGCCAAGTTTCTTCAGGTCCGAGCATTTAAGTTGCTTCGTAAACGCTCGGCCAAGTTTCTCTAAGTCGGAGTGTTTGAGTTGATAATCAAACGTTTGGCCAAGTTTCGCCAGGTTTGGGCATTTGAGCTGATTGTCAAACAATCATCCAAGTTTCTCCAAGTCCGAGGGTTTTAGTTTATTGTCAAACGCTAGGCTAAGTCTTTCCAAGTCCGAGTGTTTGAGTTGATTGTCAAACACACGACTAAATTTCTTAAGATCCGAGTGTTTAAGCTGATTGTCAAACGCTCGGCCATGTTTCTCCAGGTCCGATCAATTGAGCTGATTATCGAACGCTCTTCCAAGTTTCTCCATGTTCGAGCGTTTGAGCTGATTGTCAAACGCTCAGCCAAGTTTCTCCAGATCCGAGCATTTGAGTTGATTGTCAAACGCTCGGCCAAGTTTCTCCAAGTCCGAGTGCTTGAGCTGATAGCCAAACGCTAGGCCAAATTGCTCCAAGTCCGAGTGTTTGAGCTAAATGCCAAATGCTCGGCCAAGTTTCTCCAGATCCAAGCATTTAAGCCGATTGCCAAACTCTCTGCCAAGTTTCTCCAAGTCCGAGCATTTATGCTGATTGTCAAACGCTGGATATAGCTTCTCCAAGTCCGAGCGGTTGAGCTGCGTTGCAAACGCTCGACCAAGTTTCTCCAAGTCCGAGCATTTGTACTGATTGTCAAACACTCGGCCAAGCTTCTCCAAGTCCAAGTGTTTGTGTTGCTTCGCAAATGTTTGACCAAGTTTCTCCAAGTCCAAGCGTTTGAGCTGATTGTCAAACACTCTGCCAAGTTTCTCCAGGTCTGATCGTATGTGGTGATTGTGAAACGCTCAGCCAAGTTTCTCCAGGTCTGAGCGTATGAAGTGATTGTCAAACGCTCGGCCAAGTTTCTCCAGGTCTGATCATATGTGGTGATTGTCAAACACACGACCAAGTTTCTCCTGGTCTGAGCATATGAGCTGATTGTCAAACGTTCAGCCAAGTTTCGTCAGGTCCAAGTGTTTGAGTTGATTGTCAAACACTCGACCAAGTTTCTCCAAGTCTGAGCGTTTGAGTTGATTGTCAAACGATTGGCCAAGTTTCTTAAGGTCCAAGCGTTTAAGTCGATTGTCAAACACTCTGCCATGTTTCTCCAGGTCCGAGCAATTTAGTTGATTGTCGAACGCTCTTCCAAGTTTCTCCAAGTCCGAGTGTTTAAGTTGATTGCCAAACGCTCAGCCAAGTTTCTCCAAGTCCGAGCATTTGAGTTGATTATCAAACACTCGGCCAAGTTTATCCAAGTCTGAGCGTTTGAGTTGATTGCCAAACACTCGGCCAAGTTTCTCCAGGTCCGAGCGTTTGAGTCGATTGTCAAACTCTCGGCCAAGTTTCTCTAGGTCCAAGCGTTTGTACCGATTGTCAAACGCTCAACTAAGTTTCTCCAAGTCTGAGCATTTGAGCTGATTGCCAAACGCTCGGTCAAGTTTCTCTTAGTCCGAGCGTTTGAGCTGATTATCAAATGGTAGGCCAAGTTTCTCCAAGTCTGAGCTTTTGAGCTGATTGCCAAACACTCGGCCAAGTTTCTCCAGGTCCGAGCGTTTGAGTTGATTGTCAAACGCTCGGCCAAGTTTCTTCAAGTCTGAGTGGTTGAGCTGATTGTCAAATGTTGTGAGTTTTAATTTACTCGCAAGCGCACGAGTCGTTTGCAGTATAGCGTTGTGCAAGTGCGAGGTCGAATCCACAGGGAATTGCGTTGTGAAAAGATAATTTAATCTAAACTAACTCTATTTTAACCTAGTTCCGAATTGTGAATGATATTTTAGAAAACAAATTAAAACTAAATTACGTTGATTTAAAAACTAATAATTAAAAGCACTGAGGTTTCCGAATCCACCCCACCGAAGTTAAGCATACATGTTCTAAAAATATAGCCTATCAAAACATTCAATGAATCCAACTATAAGACAAAAAACAAAGAATATCCCAACTAAACCAAAAGCACCCGATGTATCCGCTCTTAACAAATCACAAAGGGAATCCAATTTAATCGAAAAGCATTCAATGTATCCATCAGATGAAACACAAAGAAAATCCAACAGACAATTTAAACTCAATCAATTACAAGATTAACTCAAATAATTGACAGAATATTTATACTAAAAAATTGTCAGATTTGTACAAGCAAATCTGAACTACTACGCCAAACAACGGCGGGGCTTCATCTTCAACCTTAGCTGAAGAGTCTAGCCACTCATAACTATAAAACTATAATAAAAAGTGCTAAACATTTAAACTAAAACAACTGAATATAAAGAAATAAATAAACAACTTTACATGGGAGAAATTCCACTCGCTGACGGGCGGCGCTTCCCCTCGTGGTAGCAATGCCTTCGGGATCCACCAGAATGCTAGCGGATGTCCACCGGTAAACACTAAAGTGGCTCAGGAATTGTACACTGAATGATGAAGTGGAGAGGGTCTTATATAGGCAAATACCACAAGTGGAATGTGTTTCCAATCCGATGTGGGATGTGGGATATAGAAATGTGTTTCCAACCAATGTGGGATGTTGGATTTAAGTCTTCACATGCCCTTCAAAACTTCTGTTCACGCTGAAATCCCGCACAGCCCACACAGCCTGACCTTTGTCTACTAAAATGGCCATAACTTTCTGTAGAAAAATCATTTTTACGAGCCGTATAATTCTCCAGAAAATAGACTTCTGGGTCTTTCTAAGCATATATGGCTCATATCCAGGTTCTTCTTGAATCAATACAGTTTAATTTTCAAAGATGATTGATCTGTACGGGCAATTATGGCAATTTTAGTGAAACTCCTTTCCCAGTGCTTGTAAACCTGAAAAACAACGAAAACAACTCAAAGTAACAAATTCCTAAGCTAACAAATGTAAATTAGAGGGCCAAAATATGCAATATTTGGCACTCATCAAATACCCCCAAACTTACAATTTGCTAGTCCCTTAGCAAAACAAAATAAAAGACTCAATGAAAAACAAAGAACATAAAGATAAAGTCATCACTCATGGTATCCAAAAATTTAAGGAGCACACATCACCATGATATTCATTCATAAGCAAGCTTAAAAAGGTAAACCCATCTTCGCAATGAATAGAAATGTTAAAATCTAATTACTTACAAAAGGCAGGATAAGGCATCACAAGCGTGAATCAGTGTAAGGTGAATTAGCATATAAAAATGAAGCTTCCAAGTAACTCTAATGTGTAAGGTCTCCATGTCTCAAGATACACCGAATTTCCCATCAAAAATGAACGACAAAGGCATAGTATTTTTTTTTTTTTTAATAAGGCACGGCTATGTTTAGTTCCCTTAAGCTTTCTAATTGACCCATGTAGCGAGTGTTAAGTCAATGACTCCCAAACCATGTGGTTTTAGGGCATTAGGTGTAAAGACACCCCTAAGGACTTACTAACTCGAGTCAAAAAGGCTACGAAATTAAACCGACCTTAATATTACCAAGCAAAATTCCACCTTTTGACGTGAACACTCACTGCTTACTGAGGCAAGAGGTCCAGTTACTCAGCGAAAAGTTTATTGATAATTTTTTTTTTTTTTATATTTTCCTATGCCCAAGAGTTCATCCAACAAGCCATCCAGTTTCAGTTAAGATAAGGAAAAATACACATTAAAATCACATGTCATACCTCACATAATTTGTGCTAATGTGCTCGTGTTAGATTAGATCAAACATGTGAATTCTCAAAATGCCTAAAGTAAGTAACTAAATTTTAAAAATTTATCACCAGATCATGTGTTCAAAATGTTAAGCTCACCAATGACATCACATCACAGAAAATGTTTAGATCAACTAAAATTTCACGATAACATGAGCATGCATTTATCTCTATGACGAAAAGACAACAAATTAGGACAAAGTGTGTGATGTGTCTCCCATACCCCCAAACTTAAATTACACATTGACCCCAATGTGTGACTAATATGGAAAGAGCTGACCTGAGATATGGAGAACTATCTGGACTAGTATGGCTCATAGCATACCCCCAAACTTGAACTGAAGTACGCTTTGTCCCTGAAAAATAAAAACTGAAAAACAAAAAATACTGGAAACAAACATTAATCATAAAAATGCAAATTAATAAATAAACAAAAGAAAAGATAAGCTGTGGGGTGCCTCCCATGAGCGCTAAGTTTAACGTCTTCAGCCAGACCCAACATTAGTAAACAGGTCCAACGAAATGCTCCGCCATCTGATCAATAAATGGGAATGAAAATGATCAGGCCTAGTGGCAGCATTCAATTTACGGTAGTCTAGACACTTTCTCCATCTTGACTGCACTCGAGTTGGAACCAACTCGTTGTCTTTATTTACTACCGTAAATTCAGCACGTTTGGGCACGACTGGAATCTGGCTCACCCACTTGCTATCAGAGATGGGATAAATGATCCATGCCTCTAACAGCTTAATATCTTCTGCCCTCACAACCTTTTGCATAGCAGGGTTGAGCCTTCTTTGTGGCTCCCTCGATGGCTTGGCATTCTCTTCCAACTGTATCATGTACGTCACCACCAAGGGGCTGATCCCCTTGACATCCTCAATAGTCCAGCCTATAGCTTCCTTATGCTATCTTAAGACGTCAAATAATTTCTCCTCTAGAGCATCACCCAAATCTGAAGCTATTATCACAGGCAAACAGTATGCTGGACCCAGGAACTTATACTTAAGATTATCCGGTAAAGGCTTAAGTTCCTTCTGTTGAGGTTCGGGTGACACCTTCTCCTCATCCTCCTTGCTTTCTTGAGAATCAGACTTCAAAATGGCATTTACTTCCTCGAGTAACTTATCTAAACCCAAGTCCTCTCCAAAGTGAGCAAAGCATGCCTCCATGGGATCCTCAATGCTTGATTCATCCACAGTATCCTCAAGAATCTCCTCTATCAGGCACACATCTCTCATTTCATCATATTCCAGTGGTTGCCTAGTGATATCAAAAATGTTCAACTCCACTGTCATATTTTCGAAGGAGATCTTCATCACCCCTGTCCTACAATTGATTAGGGCGTTAGCCGTGGCTAAGAATGGTCGCCCTAAAATCACCGGTATTTGAATCCCTACATTCTGAACCGGCTCTGTGTCAAGCACAATAAAATCCACGGGAAAATAGAACTTATCCACTTTTATCAAAACGTCCTCAACTATCCCCCGTGGTCTTTTCACTGACCTGTCAGCCAATTGAAGCGTCGTGGATGTGGGCTTCAATTCTCCTAACCCCAACTACACATAGACTGAGTAGGGTAGAAGATTCACACTCGCCCCTAGATCCAAGAGAGCCCTCTCAATGTGGCTGACTCCTATCGTACAAGAGATGGTAGGACACCCCGGGTCCTTATACTTGATGGGCAGCTTGCACTGAAGGATTGAACTGACCTACTCGGTCAAAAATGCCTTCTTTGGGACATTCGTCCTCCTCTTGATAGTGACCAAGTCCTTTAAAAACTTGGCATATGATGGCACTTGATGGATGGCATCCAAAAATGGGATATTGATTTGGACTTGCTTGAATACCTCCAGAATTTCTTCATACTTCCTTCCTTTCTTGGGCGCCTGTAATCTCTCGGGGTAGGGCGCTCTAGGTACAAATGACCTAGGAGGGTCTTTCTCAGTAGGTGTGGCTGTAGATGGCTCAGCATCTCTCTTCTCTGTGTTGCCACTCCCTTGCCCTTGCTGCATAGCAGGGCTCTCTTCCACTCGATTGTCCACTTGTCTCCCAAACCTCAGTGTGACAATCGACTGTACTTATTCCTCCCCGTGCGTAGGAGTTGATGAACTCTCAACCATAAATTGTCCTTTTGGGTTTTGCACGGGCTGACTGAGGAACTTTCCTTTCTCTCTCTCACCCAAGTGACTTGCAATTTGCCCTATTTGACTCTCCAGCTTGGCAATTGCTTGGGTGTTTACCATTGTTGCACTCCTCACATCGCTCATATTTTGGCTAGTCGCCTTCATGAATTCCTTAAGAGTGTCCTCAAGCGACTGTGAAACTGGCGCTGGTGTTTGGGTGGGTGCGTGGTAAGCAGGTGAAGGTGCTGGATGGGCAGAACGACCATGATTAGGAATTTGTGGGGCAAATCCGAGAGGATATTGATTTTGAGCATGACGAGAGGATCCTCCCTGATTCATTGGTTGGTTCTACCTCCATGAAAAATTTGGGTGGTTCTGCCACCCTGGATTGTACGTCTCGGAGTACGATCCATTTGACTGCCTTCGAAAGTCATTGAAAGCATTTACTTGTTCCATAGGATACTCGGCACAAGCCGGCATTGATGGGCAATTCTGTGCTAGATGCATGGGACTAGCACAGATGGAACAGCTTTCAACATTGAATGTGTTGGCAGCATTGATGGATTGGCTCACAATGAGAGCGTCAATCTTCTTGGTGAGGGCATCTAATTTTATCCTTAAATCAGCGTCCTCTCTAACCTCATAGATGCCTCCCCTCTTAGGAGTACGAATGAACTTATCTCGACAGCTTGAAAAATCCCACTACTGTGAGTTGTCGGACAACTTGTCCAACGCCATATATGCTTCGTCTCCTGTCAGACTCAAGAATGCCCCCCCATTCATAGACTCGATCATACTACGGTTGGGTTGAGTCAACCTTTGGTAGAAGAATTGAACGAGTCTCCACTTCTCATATCCATGTGGAGGGCATCTGATCAGTAACTCTTTAAAGCGCTCCCAGCTTTCAGAGAACTTCTCATCCTCGTCCTAAGTGAAAGAGCTAATCTCCTTTCGGCACTCATTCACTCTAGACATTGGGAAAAACTTATGGTAAAATTTGCTAAGCAGTGGTAAAATTTGCTAAGCAGGTTTTCCCAAGATGTAATAGACCCGGACGTGTTGGAGTCCAACCACGCCCTAGCTTTATCGTGAAGGGAGAAAGGGAAGAGTCGAAGATGGACTGACTCCTCAGAGAAGTTCTGGAATTTGAATGTAGCACAAATGTCTTTGAACTTCTTCACATGACTATAAGGATTTTCAAGATCTAAGCCATGGAATGAGGGTAGGAGTTGGATAACATGCGGCTTCAAATCAAAGTGTGTGGCATTGGTTGGTGGCAACACCATGCAGGAAGATGAGTTAGTCGCAACGGGTGCGAACAAATCCCTAAGGGATGTAGTGGAGTCCACGTTCCAAGCTCTAGGTTGCTCTACATGTTCAGGATGATTAAAATTTTCTCCCATCTCAACAGTCTCTCTCTCAACTAGTGCTCTTTTCTGCCTCCTAAGAGTTCTTTCTAAGTCGGGATCTAAATGTGTCAAATCTAAGTTCAAGGATCTCCGACCAAGCATACACTAACAGAAAAATAATGAGATACTAACCAGCAGAAGCAACAGAATAAAGCAAACAAAATTTTTTTTTTATATTATATTAACTAGTAGAAAAACAAAATCAATTCAGACCAAAAATTTTCACAAACAAAACAACTCCCCGGCAACGGCGCCAAAAACTTGTTGTGAGTTTTAATTTACTCGCAACCACACGAGTCGTTTGCAGTATAGCGTTGTGCAAGTGCGAGGTCGAATCCAGAGGGAATTGCATTGTGAAAATATAATTTAATCTAAACTAACTCTATTTTAACCTAGTTCCGAATTGTGAATGATATTTTAGAAAACAAATTAAAACTAAACTAAGTTGATTTAAAAACTAATAATTAAAAGCACTAAGGTTTCCGAATCCACCCCACCGAAGTTAAGCATACATGTTCTAAAAATATAGCCTATCAAAACATTCAATGAATCCAACTATGAGACAAAAAACAAAGAATATCCCAACTAAACCAAAAGCACCTGATGTATCCGCTCTTAACAAATCACAAAGGGAATCCAATTTAATCGAAAAGCATTCAATGTATCCATCAGATGAAACACAAAGAAAATCCAACAGACAATTTAAACTCAATCAATTATAAGATTAACTCAAATAATTGACAGAACATTTATACTAAAAAATTGTCAGATTTGTACAAGCAAATCTGAACTACTACGCCAAACAACGGCGGGGCTTCATCTTCAACCTTAGCTGAAGAGTCTAGCCACTCATAACTATAAAACTATAATAAAAAGTGCTAAACATTTAAACTAAAACAACTGAATATAAAGAAATAAATAAACAACTTTACGTGGGAGAAATTCCACTCGCTGACGGGCAGCGCTTCCCCTCGTGGTAGCAATGCCTTCAGGATCCACCAGAATGCTAGCGGACGTCCACCGGTAAACACCAAAGTGGCTCAGGAATTGTACACTGAATGATGAAGTGGAGTGGGTCTTATATAGGCAAATACCACAAGTGGAATGTGTTTCCAATCCGATGTGGGATGTGGGATATAGAAATGTGTTTCCAACCAATGTGGGATGTTGGATTTAAGTCTTCACATGCCCTTCAAAACTCCTGTTCACGCTGAAATCCCGCACAGCCCACACAGCCTGACCTTTGTCTACTAAAACAGCCATAACTTTCTATAGAAAAATCATTTTTACGAGCCATAAAATTCTCCAGAAAATAGACTTCTGGATCTTTCTAAGCATATATGGCTCATATCCTGGTTTTTCTTGAATCAATACAGTTTAATTTTCAAAGATGATTGATCTGTACGGGCAATTATGGCAATTTTAGTGAAACTCCTTTCCCAGTGCTTGTAAACCTGAAAAACAATGAAAAAAACTCAAAGTAACAAATTCCTAAGCTAACAAATGTAAATTAGAGGGCCAAAATATGCAATATTTGGCACTCATCATCAAACGTTTAGCCAAGTTTCTTCAAGTCCTAGAGTTTGAGCTAATTGCCAATCATTCTGCTAAGTTTCTCCAAGTCAGAGCATTTGAGCAGATTGCCAACCGCTCGTCCAAGTTCCTCCAAGTCTGAGTGTTTTAGCTGATTGCCAAACGTTCGGCCAAGTTTCTCTAAGTCTGAGTGTTTGAGCTGATTGCGAACCACTCGGCCAAGTTTTTTCAAGTCCGAGCGTTTGAGCTGATTGCCAAACGTTTGGCCAAGTTTCTCCAAGTTTGAGTGTTTGAGCTGATTGCCAAACGCTCGTCCAAGTTTCTCCAAGTCTGAGTGTTTGAGCTGATTGCCAAACGCTCGGCCAAGTTTCTCTAGGTCCGAGCATTTGAGTCAATTGTCAAACTTTCGACCAAGTTTTTCTAAGTCCGAGTGTTTGAGCCGATTGTCAAACACTCGGCCAAGTTTCTCCAAGTCTGAGCATTTGAGCTGATTGCCAAACACTCGGTCAAGTTTCTCTAAGTCTGAGCGTTTGAGCTGATTGTCAAACGCTAGGCTATATTTCTCCAAGTCCGAATGTTTGAGTTGATTGCCAAATGCTCGGCCAAATTTCTCCAGGTCTGAGCGTTTGAGTTGATTGTCAAACGCTCGGTCAAGTTTCTCCAGGTCCGAGCGTTTGAGTTGATTGTCAAACGCTCGGCCAAGTTTCTTCAAGTCTGAGTAGTTGAGTTGATTGTCAAATGTTCAGCCAAGTTTCTTCAAGTCCGAGCGTTTGAGCTAATTGCCAATCATTCTGCCAAGTTTCTCTAAGTTGGAGCATTTGAGCAGATTGCCAACCGCTCGTCCAAGTTCCTCCAAGTCTGAGTGTTTTAGCTGATTGCCAAACGTTCGGCCAAGTTTCTCTAAGTCTAAGTGTTTGAGCTGATTGCGAACCGCTCGGCCAAGTTTCTCCAAGTCCGAGCGTTTGAGTTGATTGCCAAACGTTTGACCAAGTTTCTCCAAGTTTGAGTGTTTGAGCTGATTGCCAAACGCTCGTCCAAGTTTCTCCAAGTCTGAGTGTTTGAGTTGATTGCCAAACGCTCAGCCAAGTTTCTCGAGGTCCGAGCGTTTGAGTCAATTGTCAAACTTTCGACCAAGTTTCTCTAAGTCTGAGTGTTTGAGCCGATTGTCAAACACTCGGCTAAGTTTATCCAAGTCTGAGCGTTTGAGGTGATTGTCAAACGCTCGGCCAAGTTTCTCCAGGTCCGAGCGTTTGAGTCGATTGTCATACTCTCGGCCAAGTTTCTCTAGGTCCGAGCATTTGTGCCGATTTTCAAACGCTCGACTAAGTTTCTCCAAGTCTGAGCATTTGAGCTGATTGCCAAACGCTCAGTCAAGTTTCTCTAAGTCCGAGCATTTGAGTTGATTATCAAACGCTAGGCCAAGTTTCTCCAAGTCCGAGCTTTTGAGTTGATTGCCAAACACTCGGCCAAGTTTCTCCAGGTCCGAGCGTTTAAGCTGATTGTCAAACGCTTGGCCAAGTTTCTCCAGGTCCGAACATTTGAGTTGATTGTCAAACGCTCGGCCAAGTTTCTTCAAGTCCGAGTTCTTGAACTAATTGTTAAACGCTCAGCCAAGTTTCTTCAAGTCCGAGCGTTTAAGCTGATTGCCAAAGGCTCAGCCCAGTTTCTCCAAGTCCGAGCGTTTGAGTTGATTGCCAAACGCTCGGCATAGTTTCCCCAAGTTCGAGCGTTTGAGTTGATTGCCAAATGCTCGGACAAGAATCTCCAAGTCCGAGCGTTTGAGCCGATTGTCAAACTCTCGGCCAAGTTTCTCTAGGTCTGAGCGTTTGAGCCGATTGTCAAACGCTCGACCAAGTTTCTCCAAGTCTGGGCATTTGAGCTGATTGCCAAACACTCGGTCAAGTTTTTCTAAGTCCGAGCGTTTGAGCTGATTGTCAAATACTAGGCCAAGTTTCTCCAAGTCCGATCGTTTGAGTTGATTGCCAAACGCTTGGCTAAGTTTCTTCAAGTCCGAGTGCTTGAGCTGATTGTCAAAGGCTCAGCCAAGTTTCTTCAAATCGGAGCGTTTGAGTTGATTGCCAAATGCTCAGCCTAGTTTCTCCAAGTCCGAGCGTTTGAGTTGATTGTCAAACTCTTGGCTAAATTTCTCTAGGTCCGAGCGTTTGACTTGATTGTCAAACTCTTGGCTAAATTTCTCTAGTTTCGAGCGTTTGAGTTGATTTTCAAACGCTCGGCTAAGTTTCTCCAACTTCAAACGTTTGAGCATATTGTCAAACACTCGGCCAAGTTTCTCTAAGTTCGAGCGTTTGAGCTGATTACCAAACGTTCGGCCAAGTTTCTCCAAGTCCGAGTATTTGAGTTGATTGCCAAACACTCGTCCAAGTTTCTCCAAGTCCGAGCGTTTGAGCTGATTGCCAAATGCTCGACCAAGTTTCTCAAGGTCCGAGCGTTTGAGTCGATTGTCAAACTCTCGGCCAAGTTTCTCTAGGTCCGAGCGTTTGAACCGAATGTCAAATGTTCGACCAAGTTTCTCCAAGTCCGAGCATTTGAGTTGATTGCCAAACACTCGGTCAAGTTTCTCTAAGTCCGAGCGTTTGAGCTGATTGTCAAATTCTAAGCCAAGTTTCTCCAAGTCCGAGTGTTTGAGTTCATTGCCAAACGCTCGGCCAAGTTTCTCCAGGTCTGAGCCTTTGAGTTGATTGTCAAACGCTTGGCCAAGTTTCTTAAAGTCCGAGTGCTTGAGCTGATTGTCAAACACTCAACCAAGTTTCTTTAAGTCCGAGCATTTGAGTTGATTGCCAAACACTCGATCAAGTTTCTCTAAGTCCGAGTGTTTGAGCTGATTGTCAAACGCTAGGCCAAGTTTCGCCAAGTCTGAGCGTTTGAGCTGATTGCAAAACGCTCGGAAAAGTTTCTCTAGGTCCAAGCATTTGAGCTAATTGTCAAATGGTCGGCCAAGTTTCTTCAAGTCCGAGTGCTTGAGCTGATTGTCAAACGCTCAGCCAAGTTTCTTCAAGTCCGAGCGTTTGAGGTGATTGCCAAACACTCAGCCCAGTTTCTCCAAATCCGAGCGTTTGAGCTGATTGCCAAACGCTCGACATAGTTTCTCCAAGGCCGAGCATTTGAGTTGATTGCCAAACGCTCGGCCAAGTTTCTCCATGTCAAAGTGTTTGAGCCGATTGTCAAACTCTCGACCAAGTTTCTCTAGGTCCTAGGGTTTGAGCAGATTGTCAAACGCTCGATCGAGTTTCCCCAAGTCTGAGCATTTGAGTTGATTGCCAAAAACTCAGTCAAGTTTCTTTAAGTCCGAGCGTTTGAGTTGATTGTCAAACACTAGGCTAAGTTTCTCCAAGTCCGAGCATTTGAGCTGATTGCCAAACACTCGGCCAAGTTTCTCCAGGTCCAAACGTTTGAGTTATTTGTCAAACGCTCGGCCAAGTTTCTTCAAGTCCGAGTGCTTAAGCTGATTGTAGAACATTCAGCCAAGTTTTTTCAAGTCTGAGCGTTTCAGCTGATCGCCAAATGTTCAGCCTAGTTTCTCAAAGTCCGAGTGTTTGAGTTGATTGCGAAACGCTCGGCATAGTTTCTCCAAGTCCGAGCGTTTGAGTTGATTGTCAAACATTCAGCCAAGTTTCTTCAAGTCCGAGCATTTGAGCTGATTGTCAAATACTTGGCCAAACTTCTCCAAGTCCGAGAGTTTGAGCTCCCTCGCAAACGCACGACGAAGTTGCTCCAGGTCCGAGCGTTTAAGTTACTTCGCAAACTCTCGGCCAGGTTTCTCCAGGTCCAAGAGTTTGAGCTGATTGTCAAACATTTGGCCAAGTTTCTCCAAGTCCAAGGGTTTGTGCTGATTGTCAAACGCTCGGCCATGTTTCTCCAAGTCCGAGTGTTTGAACTGATTGTCAAACACTCGGCCAAATTCAAACACTCAGCTAAGTTTCTTCAAGTCCGAGCGTTTGAGCTGATTGCGAACACTTGGCAAAGCTTTTCTAGGTCCGAGTGTTTGAGCTGATTGTCAAACGCTCTGCCAAGTTTCTCCAGGTCTGATCGTATGTGGTGATTGTGAAACGCTCAGCCAAGTTTCCCCAAGTCTGAGCGTATGAAGTGATTGTCAAACGTTCGGCCAAGTTTCTCCAGGTCCGAGTGTTTGAGTTGATTATCAAACGCTCGGCCAAGTTTCTCCAGGTCTGATCGTATGTGGTGATTGTCAAACACACGACCAAGTTTCTCCTGGTCAGAGCATATGAGCTGATTGTCAAACGTTCAGCCAAGTTTCATCATGTCCAAGTGTTTGAGTTGATTGTCAAACACTCGACCAAGTTTCTCCAAGTCCGAGCGTTTGAGTTGATTGTCAAATGATCGGCCAAGTTTCTCAAGGTCTGAGCGTTTAAGTCGATTGTCAAAAGCTTTGCCACGTTTCTCTAGGTCCGAGTAATTGAGCTGATTGTCGAACGCTCTTCCAAGTTTCTCTAAGTCTGAGCGTTTAAGTTGATTGTCAAACGCTCAGCCAAGTTTCTCCAGGTCTGAGCATTTGAGTTGATTGTCAAACGCTCGGTCAAGTTTCTCTAAGTCCGAGCGTTTGAGCTAATTATCAAACGCTAGGCCAAGTTTCTCCAAGTCCGAGCTTTTGAGCTGATTGCCAAACACTCGGCCAAGTTTCTCTAGGTCCGAGTGTTTGAGTTGATTATCAAACGCTCGGCCAAGTTTCTTCAAGTCTGAGTGGTTGAGTTGATTGTCAAACGCTCAGCCAAGTTTCTTCAAGTCCGAGTCCTTGAACTAATTGTTAAACGCTCAGCCAAGTTTCTTCAAGTCCGAGCATTTAAGCTGATTGCCAAAGGCTCAGCCCAGTTTCTCCAAGTCCGAGTGTTTGAGTTGATTGCCAAACGCTAGGTATAGTTTCCCCAAGTTCGAGCGTTTGAGTTGATTGCCAAATGCTCGGCCAAGTTTCTCTAAGTCCGAGCATTTGAGCCGATTGTCAAACTCTCGGCCAAGTTTCTCTAGGTCTGAGTGTTTGAGCCGATTGTCAAATGCTCAACCAAGTTTCTCCAAGTCTGGGCATTTGAGTTGATTGCCAAACACTCGGTCAAGTTTCTCTAAGTCCGAGCGTTTGAGCTGATTGTCAAATGCTAGGCCAAGTTTCTCCAAGTCCGAGCGTTTGAGTTGATTGCCAAACGCTCGGCCAAGTTTCTTCAAGTCCGAGTGCTTGAGCTGATTGTCAAAGGCTCAGCCAAGTTTCTTCAAGTCAGAGCGTTTGAGCTGATTGCCAAATGCTCAGCCTAGTTTCTCCAAGTCCGAGCGTTTGAGATGATTGCTAAAAGCTCAGCATAGTTTCTCCAAGTCTGAGCGTTTGAGTTGATTGTCAAACTCTTGGCTAAATTTCTCTAGGTCCGAGCGTTTGAGTTGATTTTCAAATGCTCGGCCAAGTTTCTCCAACTTCAAACGTTTGAGCATATTGTCAAATACTCGGCCAAGTTTCTCCAAGTTCGAGTGTTTGAGCTGATTGCCAAACGTTCGGCCAAGTTTCTCCAAGTCTAAGTATTTGAGTTGATTGCAAAACACTCGTCCAAGTTTCTCCAAGTCCGAGTGTTTGAGCTGATTGCCAAAAGCTTGGCCAAGTTTCTCAAGGTCCAAGTGTTTGAGCCGATTGTCAAACTCTCGGCTAAGTTTCTCTAGGTCCGAGCGTTTGAGCCGATTGTCAAATGCTCGACCAAGTTTCTCCAAGTCCGAGCATTTGAGTTGATTGCCAAACACTCGGTCAATTTTCTCTAAGTCCGAGCGTTTGAGCTGATTGTCAAATGCTAGGCCAAGTTTCTCCAAGTCCGAGTGTTTGAGTTCATTGCCAAACGCTCGGCCAAGTTTCTCCAGGTCCGAGCCTTTGAGCTGATTATCAAACGCTTGGCCAAGTTTCTTAAATTCCGAGTGCTTGAGGTGATTGTCAAACACTCAACCAAGTTTCTTTAAGTCCGAGTGTTTGAGTTGATTGCTAAACACTCGATCAAGTTTCTCTAAGTCCGAGTGTTTGAGCTGATCGTCAAACGCTAGGCCAAGTTTCGCCAAGTCTGAGCGTTTGAGCTGATTGCCAAATGCTTGGACAAGTTTCTCTAGGTTCGAGCATTTGAGCTAATTGTCAAACGGTCGGCCAAGTTTCTTCAAGTCCGAGTGCTTGAGCTGATTGTCAAACGCTCAGCCAAGTTTCTTCAAGTCCGAGCGTTTGAGCTGATTGCCAAACATTCAGCCCAGTTTCTCCAAATCCGAGCGTTTGAGTTGATTGCCAAACACTCGACATAGTTTCTCCAAGGCCGAGCGTTTGAGCTGATTGCCAAACGGTCGGCCAAGTTTCTCCATGTCCAAGCGTTTGAGCCGATTGTCAAACTCTCGGCCAAGTTTCTCTAGGTCCGGGGGTTTGAGCAGATTGTCAAATGCTCGATCAAGTTTCCCCAAGTCTGAGCATTTGAGCTGATTGCCAAACACTCAGTCAAGAGTCTTTAAGTCCGAGCGTTTGAGTTGATTGTGAAACGCTAGGCTAAGTTTCTCCAAGTCCGAGCATTTGAGCTGATTGCCAAACACACGACCAAGTTTCTCTTAGTCTAAGCATATGAGCTGATTGTCAAACGTTCAGCCAAGTTTCGTCAGGTCCAAGTGTTTGAGTTGATTGTCAAACACTCGACCAAGTTTCTCCAAGTCCGAGCGTTTGAGTTGATTGTCAAACGATCGGCCACGTTTCTCAAGGTCCGAGCATTTAAGTCAATTGTCAAATGCTCTGCCATGTTTCTCCAGGTCCGAGCAATTGAGCTGATTGTCGAACGCTCTTCCAAGTTTCTCCAAGTCCAAGCGTTTGAGTTTATTGTCAAACGCACAACCAAGTTTCTCCAGGTCCGAGCATTTGAGCTGATTGCCAAACGCTCGGTCAATTTTCTCTAAGTCCGAGCGTTTGAGCTGATTATCAAACGCTAGGCCAAGTTTCTCCAAGTCCGAGCTTTTGAGCTGATTGCCAAACACTCAGCCAAGTTTCTCCAGGTCCGAGCGTTTGAGTTGATTGTCAAACGCTCGGCCAAGTTTCTTCAAGTCCGAGTGCTTGAGCTAATTTTTAAACGCTCAGCCAAGTTTCTTCAAGTCCGAGTGTTTAAGTTGATTGCCAAAGGCTCAGCCCAGTTTCTCCAAGTCCGAGCATTTGAGTTGATTGCCAAACACTCGGCGTAGTTTCCCCAAGTTCGAGCGTTTGAGCTGATTGCCAAACGCTCGACCAAGTTTCTCCAAGTCTGGGCATTTGAGTTGATTGCCAAACACTCGGTCAAGTTTCTCTAAGTCCGAGTGTTTGAGCTGATTGGCAAATGCTAGGCCAAGTTTCTCCAAGTCCGAGCATTTGAGTTGATTGCCAAACGCTCGGCCAAGTTTCTTCAAGTCCGAGTGCTTGAGTTGTTTGTCAAAGGCTTAGCCAAGTTTCTTCAAGTCGGAGCGTTTGAGCTGATTGCCAAATGCTCAGCCTAGTTTCTCTAAGTCCGAGCGTTTGAGATGATTGCTAAAAGCTCGGCATAGTTTCTCCAAGTCCGAGCGTTTGAGTTGATTGTCAAACTCTTGGCTAAATTTCTCTAGGTCCGAGCGTTTGAGTTGATTTTCAAACGCTCGGCCAAGTTTCTCCAACTTCAAACGTTTGAGCATATTGTCAAACACTCGGCCAATTTTCTCCAAGTTCGAGCGTTTGAGCTGATTGCCAAACGTTCGGCCAAGTTTCTCCAAGTCTGAGTATTTGAGTTGATTGCCAAACACTCGTCCAAGTTTCTCTAAGTCCGAGCATTTGAGTTGATTGCCAAACGCTCGGCCAAGTTTCTCAAGGTCCGAGCATTTGAGTCGATTGTCAAACTCTCGGCCAAGTTTCTCTAGGTCCGAGCGTTTGAACCGATTGTCAGATACTCGACCAAGTTTCTCCAAGTCCGAGCATTTGAGTTGATTGCCAAACACTCGGTGAAGTTTCTTTAAGTCCGAGCGTTTGAGCTGATTGTCAAATGCTAGGCCAAGTTTCTCCAAGTCCGAGTGTTTGAGTTCATTGCCAAACGCTCGGCCAAGTTTCTCCAGGTCCGAGCCTTTGAGCTGATTGTCAAACGCTTGGCCAAGTTTCTTAAAGTCCGAGTGCTTGAGCTGATTGTCAAACACTCAACCAAGTTTCTTTAAGTCCGAGTGTTTGAGTTGATTGCCAAACACTCAATCAAGTTTCTCTAAGTCCGAGCGTTTGAGCTGATTGTCAAACGCTAGGCCAAGTTTCGCCAAGTCTGAGCGTTTAAGCTGATTGCCAAACGCTCGGACAAGTTTCTCTAGGTCCGAGTATTTGAGCTAATTGTCAAACAGTCGGCCAAGTTTCTTCAAGTCTGAGTGCTTGAGCTGATTGTTAAACGCTCAGCCAAGTTTCTTCAAGTCCGAGCGTTCGAGCTGATTGCCAAACACTCAGCCCAGTTTCTCCAAATCCATGCGTTTGAGTTGATTGCCAAACGCTCGACATAGTTTCTCCAAGGCCGAGCGTTTGAGCTGATTGCCAAACGCTCGGCCAAGTTTCTCCATGTCCAAGCGTTTGAGCCGATTGTCAAACTCTCGGCCAAGTTTCTCTAGGTCTGAGCGTTTGAGCAGATTGTCAAACACTCGATCAAGTTTCCCCAAGTCTGAGCATTTGAGCATATTGCCAAACACTCAGTCAAGTTTCTTTAAGTCCGAGCGTTTGAGTTGATTGTCAAATGCTAGGCTAAGTTTCTCCAAGTCCGAGCATTTGAGCTAATTGCCAAACACTCGGCCAAGTTTCTCCAGGTCTAAACGTTTGAGTTATTTGTCAAACACTCGGCCAAGTTTCTTCAAGTCCGAGTGCTTAAGCTGATTGTCGAACATTCAGCCAAGGTTTTTCAAGTCTGAGCGTTTCAGCTGATCACCAAACGCTCAGCCTAGTTTCTCGAAGTCCGAGTGTTTGAGTTGATTGCCAAACGCTCGGCATAGTTTCTCCAAGTCCGAGCGTTTGAGTTGATCGTCAAACATTCAGCAAAGTTTCTTCAAGTCCGAGCATTTAAGCTGATTGTCAAATACTTGGCCAAACTTCTCCAAGTCCGAGAGTTTGAGCTGATTGCCAAACGCGCGGCGAAGTTGCACCAGGTCCGAGCGTTTAAGCTGCTTCGCAAACTCTCTGCCAAGTTTCTCCAGGTCCAAGAGTTTGAGCTGATTGTCAAACGTTTGGCCAAGTTTCTCCAAGTCCAAGGGTTTGTGCTGATTGTCAAACGCTCGACCACGTTTCTCCAAGTCCGAGCGTTTGAGTTGATTATCAAACGCTCTGCCATGTTTCTCCATGTCCGAGCAAATGAGCTGATTGTCGAACGCTCTTCCAAGTTTCTCCAAGTCCGAGCGTTTGAGTTGATTTTCAAACGCTCAACCAAGTTTCTCTAAGTCCGAGCATTTGGGCTGATTGTCAAACACTCGGCCAAGTTTATCCAAGTCTGAGCGTTTGAGCTGATTGCCAAACGCTCGGCCAAGTTTCTCCAGGTCCGAGCGTTTGAGTCGATTGTCAAACTCTAGGCCAAGTTTCTCTAGGTCCGAGCGTTTGTGCCGATTGTCAAACACTCGACTAAGTTTCTCTAAGTCTGAGCATTTGAGCTAATTGCCAAATGCTCGGTCAAGTTTCTCTAAGTCTGAACGTTTGAGCTGATTATCAAACGCTAGGCCAAGTTTCTCCAAGTCCGAGCTTTTGAGCTGATTGCCAAACACTCGGCCAAGTTTCTCCAGGTCCGAGCGTTTGAGTTGATTGTCAAATGCTCGGCCAAGTTTCTTCAAGTCTGAGTGGCTGAGCTGATTGTCAAACATTCAGCCAAGTTTCTTCAAGTCCGAGCGTTTGAGCTAATTGCCAATCATTCTGCCAAGTTTCTCCAAGTCGGAGCATTTGAGCAGATTGCCAACCGCTCGTCCAAGTTCCTCCAAGTCTGAGTGTTTTAGCTGATTGCCAAACGTTCGGCCAAGTTTCTCTAAGTCTAAGTGTTTGAGCTGATTGCGAACCGCTCGGCTAAGTTTCTCCAAGTCCGAGCGTTTGAGCTGATTGCCAAACGTTTGGCCAAGTCTCTCCAAGTTTGAGTGTTTGAGTTGATTGCCAAACGCTCGTCCAGGTTTCTCCAAGTCTGAGCGTTTGAGTTAATTGCCAAACGCTCGGCCAAGTTTCTCTAGGTCTGAGCGTTTGAGTCAATTGTCAAACTTTCGACCAAGTTTCTCTACGTCCGAGTGTTTGAGCCAATTGTCAAACACTCGGCCAAGTTTCTCCAAGTCTGAGCATTTGAGCTGATTAGCAAACACTAGGTCAAGTTTCTCTAAGTCCGAGCGTTTGAGTTGATTGTCAAATGCTAGGCTATGTTTCTCCAAGTCCGAATGTTTGAGTTGATTGCCAAACGCTCGGCCAAGTTTCTCCAGGTCTAGCGTTTCAGTTGATTGTCAAACGCTCGGTCAAGTTTCTCCAGGTCCGAGCGTTTGAGCTGATTGTCAAACGCTCGGCCAAGTTTCTTCAAGTCTGAGTGGTTGAGCTGATTGCCAAATGCTCAGCCTAGTTTCTCCAAGCCCGAGCGTTTGAGATGATTGCCAAACGCTCGGCCAAGTTTCTCCAGGTCCAAACATTTGAGCTGATTGTCAAACGCTCGGCCAAGTTTCTTCAAGTCCGAGTGCTTGAGCTAATTGTTAAATGCTTAGCCAAGTTTCTTCAAGTTCGAGCGTTTAAGTTGATTGCTAAAGGCTCAGCCAAGTTTCTCCAAGTCCGAGGGTTTGAGTTGATTGCCAAACGCTCGGCGTAGTTTCCCCAAGTTCGAGCGTTTGAGCTGATTGCCAAATGCTAGGCCAAGTTTCTCCAAGTCCAAGCGTTTGAGCCGATTGTCAAACTCTCGGCTAAGTTTCTCTACGTCTGAGCGTTTGAGCCGATTGTCAAACGCTCGACCAAGTTTCTCTAAGTCTGGGCATTTGAGCTGATTGCCAAACACTCGGTCAAGTTTCTCTAAGTCTGAGTGTTTGAGCTGATTGTCAAATGCTAGGCCCAGTTTCTCTAAGTCCGAGCGTTTGAATTGATTGCCAAACGCTCGGCCAAGTTTCTTCAAGTCCGAGTGCTTGAGCTAATTGTTAAACGCTCAGCCAAGTTTCTTCAAGTCCGAGCGTTTAAGCTGATTGCCAAAGGCTCAGCCCAGTTTTTCCAAGTCCGAGCGTTTGAGTTGATTGCAAAACACTCGGCATAGTTTCCCCAAGTTCGAGCGTTTGAGCTGATTGCCAAATGCTCGGCCAAGTTTCTCTAAGTCCGAGCGTTTAAGCCAATTGTCAAACTCTCGACCAAGTTTCTCTAGGTCTGAGCGTTTGAGCCGATTGTCAAATGCTCGACCAAGTTTCTCCAAGTCTGGGCATTTGAGCTGATTGCCAAACACTCGGTCAAGTTTCTCTAAGTCCGAGCGTTTGACCTGATTGTCAAATGCTAGGCCAAGTTTCTTCAAGTCCGAGTGTTTAAGTTGATTGCCAAACGTTCGGCCAAGTTTCTTCAAGTCCAAGTGCTTGAGCTGATTGTCAAAGGCTCAGCCAAGTTTCTTCAAGTCGGAGCGTTTGAGCTGATTGCCAAATGCTCAGCCTAGTTTCTCCAAGTCCGAGCGTTTGAGATGATTGCTAAAAGCTTGGCATAGTTTCTCCAAGTCCGAGCGTTTGAGTTGATTGTCAAACTCTTGGCTAAATTTCTCTAGGTCCGAGCGTTTGAGTTGATTTTCAAACGCTCGGCCAAGTTTCTCCAACTTCGAATGTTTGAGCATATTGTCAAACACTCGGCCAAGTTTCTCCAAGTTCGAGCATTTGAGCTGATTGCCAAACGTTCGGCCAAGTTTCTCCAAGTCCGAGTATTTGAGCTGATTGCCAAACACTCGTCAAAGTTTCTCCAAGTCCGAGCATTTGAGCTGATTGCCAAACGCTCGGCCAAGTTTCTCAAGGTCCGAGAGTTTGAGTCGATTGTCAAACTCTCGGCCAAGTTTCTCCAGGTTCGAGCGTTTGAGCCGATTGTCAAATGCTCGACCAAGTTTCTCCAAGTCCGTGCATTTCAGTTGATTGCCAAACACTCTGTCAAGTTTCTCTAAGTCCGAGCGTTTGAGCTGATTGTCAAATGATAGGCCAAGTTTCTCCAAGTCCGAGTGTTTGAGTTCATTGCCAAACGCTCGGCCAAGTTTCTCCAGGTCCGAGCCTTTGAGCTGATTGTCAAACGCTTGGCCAAGTTTCTTAAAGTCCGAGTGCTTGAGTTGATTGTCAAACACTCAACCAAGTTTCTTCAAGTCCGAGTGTTTGAGTTGATTGCCAAACACTCGATCAAGTTTCTTTAAGTCCGAGCGTTTGAGCTGATTGGCAAACGCTAGGCCAAGTTTCGCCAAGTATGAGCGTTTGAGTTGATTGCCAAACGCTTGGCCAAGTTTCTCTAGGTCCGAGCATTGGAGCTAATTGTCAAACGGTCGGCCAAGTTTCTTCAAGTCCGAGTGCTTGAGCTGATTGTCAAACGCTCAGCCAAGTTTCTTCAAGTCTGAGTGTTTGAGCTGATTGCCAAACACTCAGCCCAGTTTCTCCAAATCCGAGCGCTTGAGTTGATTGCCAAACGCTCGACATAGTTTCTCCAAGGCCGAGCGTTTGAGTTGATTGCCAAACGCTCGGCCAAGTTTCTCCATGTCCAAGCGTTTGAGCCAATTGTCAAACTCTCGGCCAAGTTTCTCTAGGTCCAAGAGTTTGAGCAGATTGTCAAATGCTCGATCAAGTTTCCCCAAGTCTGAGCATTTGATCTGATTGCCAAACATTCAGTCAAGTTTCTCTAAGTCCGAGCGTTTGAGTTTATTGTCAAACGCTAGGTTAAGTTTCTCCAAGTCCGAGCATTTGAGCTGATTGCCAAACACTCGGCCAAGTTTCTCCAGGTCCAAACGTTTGAGTTATTTGTCAAACGCTCGGCTAAGTTTCTTCAAGTCCGAGTGCTTAAGCTGATTGTCGAACATTCAGCCAAGTTTTTTCAAGTCTGAGCGTTTCAGCTGATCTCCAAACGCTCAGCCTAGTTTCTCCAAGTTCGAGTGTTTGAGTTGATTGCCAAATGCTCGGCATAGTTTCTCCAAGTCCGAGCATTTGAGTTGATTGTCAAACATTCAGCCAAGTTTCTTCAAGTCCGAGCATTTGAGCTGATTGTCAAATACTTGGCCAAACTTCTCCAAGTCCGAGAGTTTGAGCTGGTTGCCAAACGCGCGGCGAAGTTGCACCAGGTCCGAGCGTTTAAGCTGCTTCGCAAACTCTCTGCCAAGTTTCTCCAGGTCCAAGAGTTTGAGCTGATTGTCAAACGTTTGGCCAAGTTTCTCCAAGTCCAAGGGTTTGTGCTGATTGTCAAACGCTCGACCATGTTTCTCCAAGTCCGAGCGTTTGAGCTGATTGTCAAACGCTCGGCCAAATTCAAACACTCAGCTAAGTTTCTTCAAGTCCGAGCGTTTGAGCTGATTGCCAAACATTCAGCCAAGTTTCTCCAAGTCTGAGCGTTTGAGCTGATTGCCAACTGCTCGGTCAAGTTTCTCCAAGTCCGAGCGTTTGAGTTGATTTTCAAACTCTCAGCTAAATTTCTCTAGGTCCGAGCGTTTAAGCTGATTGTCAAACGCTCGGCTATGTTTCTCCAAGTCCGAGTATTTGAGCTGATTTCCAAACGTTCGGCCAAGTTTCTCCAAGTCTGAGCGTTTGAACAGATTGCCAACCGCTCGGCCTAGTTTCTCCAAGTCCGAGCATTTCAGCTGATTGCCAAACCTTCGGCCAAGTTTCTCCAAGTCTGAGCGTTTAAGCTGATTGCCAACCGCTTGGCCAAGTTTCTCCAAGTCCGAGAGTTTTAGTTGATTGTCAAACTCTCGGCTAAATTTCCCTAGGTCTGAGCGTTTGAGTTGATTGTCAAACGCTCGGCCAAGTTCTCCAAGTTCGAGTGTTTGAGCAGATTGTCAAACACTCGGCCAAGTTTCTCTAAGTCCGAGCGTTTGAGTTGATTGCCAAACGTTCGGCCAAGTTTCTCTAAGTCCGAGTGTTTGAGCTGATTGCCAAACGCTCGTCCAAGTTTCTCCAAGTCTGAGCATTTGATTTAATTGCAAAACGCTCGGTCAAGTTTCCCCAGGTCTGAGTGTTTGAGCAGATTGTCAAACTCTCGGCCAAGTTTCTCTAAGTCCGAGCGTTTGAGCCGACTGTCAAACGTTCGGCCAAGTTTCTCCAACTCCGAGCATTTAAACTGATTGCCAAACTCTCGGTCAAGTTTCTCTAAGTTTGAGCGTTTGAGTTGTTGCCAAACTCCCAGCCTTGTTTCTTCAAGGCCGAGCGTTTGAGTTGATTACCAAACGCTAGGCATAGTTTCTTCAAGTTCGAGCGTTTGAGTTGATTGTCAAACATTCAGCCAAGTTTCTTCAAGTCCGAGCATTTGAGCTGATTGTCAAACGCTTGGCCAAGCTTCTCCAAGTTCAAGCGTTTGAGATCCCTCGCAAACGCTCGGCGATATTTCTCCAGGTCTAAGCGTATAAACTACTTTGCAAACCCTCGGTCAAGTTTCTCCAGGTCCAAGAGTTTGAGCTGATTGTCAAACGCTCGACTAAGTTTCTCCAAGTTCGAGCGTTTGAGCTGATTGCCAAACGTTCGGCCAAGTTTCTCCAAGTTCATGTATTTGAGCTGATTGCCAAACTCTTAGCTAAATTTCACTAGGTACGAGTGTTTGAGCTGATTGTCAAATGCTCGGCAAAGTTTCTCCAAGTCCGAGCATTTGAACCAAATGTCAAACACTGGGCCAAATTTTTTCAAGTCCGAACATTTGAGCAGATTGTCAAACACTCGGCCAAGTTTCTCCAAATCCGAGCGTTTGAGTTGATTGCCAAACGTTCGGTCAAGTTTCTTTAAGTCCAAGCGTTTGAGTTGTTTGTCAAACGCTAGGCTAAGTTTCTCCAGGTCCGAACGTTTGAGTTGTTTGTCAAACGCTCGACCAAGTTTCTCCAAATTCCTGCGTTTGTGCTGATTGTCAAACGTTCGGCCAAGTTTCTCTAAGTTTGAGCGTTTATGCTGATTGTCAAACGCTTGGCCAAGCTTCTCCAAGTCCGAGCGTTTGAGCTCCCTCACAAACGCGCGACGAAGTTGCTCTAGGTCCGAGCGTTTAAGCTGCTTCGTAAACTCTCGGCCAAGTTTCTCCAGGTCCGAGAGTTTGAGCTGATTGTCAAACACTTGGCCAAGTTTCTCCAAGTCCGAGGGTTTGTACTGATTGTTAAACGCTCGGCCATATTTCTCCAAGTCCGAGCGTTTGAGCTGATTGTTAAACGCTCGGCCAAATTCAAACAATCAGCTAAGTTTCTCCAAGTCCAAGCGTTTGAGCTGATTGCCAAACATTCGGCCAAGTTTCTCCAAGTTTGAGCATTTGAGTTGATTTCCAACCGCTCGGCCAACTTTCTCCAAGTCCGAGCATTTGAGTTGATTTTCAAACTCTCAGCTAAATTTCTCTAGGTCCGAGCGTTTGAGCTGATTGTTAAACGCTCGGCCAAGTTTCTCCAAGTCCGAGCGTTTGAGCTGATTTCCAAACGTTTGGCCAAGTTTCTCCAAGTCTGAGCGTTTGAACAGATTGCCAGCCGCTCGGCCAAGTTTCTCCAAGTCCGAGCATTTCAGCTGATTGCAAAATGTTCAGCTAAGTTTCTCTAAATCTGAGCGTTTAAGCTGATTGCCAACCGCTCGGCCAAGTTTCTTCAAGTCCGAGTGTTTGAGTTGATTGTCAAAATCTTAGCTTAATTTCCCTAGGTCCGAGCATTTGAGTTGATTGTCAAACACTCGGCCAGGATCTCCAAGTTCGAGCGTTTGAGCAAATTGTCAAACACTCAGCCAAGTTTCTCCAAGTCCGAGTGTTTGAGCTGATTGCCAAACGTTCGGCTAAGTTTCTCTAAGTCCGAGCGTTTGAGCTGATCGCCAAACGCTCTTCCAAGTTTCTCCAAGTCCGAGCGTTTGAGTTAATTGCCAAACGCTCGGCCAAGTTTCTCTAGGTCCGAGTGTTTGAGCCGATTGTCAAACTCTTGACCAAGTTTCTCTAAGTTCGAGAGTTTGAGCCGATTGTCAAACGTTCGGCCAAGTTTCTTCAAGTCCAAGCATTTAAGTTGATTGCCAAACGCTCGGCCAAGTTTCTCCAGGTCCGAGCGTTTGAGCTGATTGTCAAACACTCGGCCAAGTTTCTTCAATTCCGAGTGCTTGAACTGATTGTCAAACGCTCAACCAAGTTTCTTCAAGTCCGAGTGTTTGAGCTGATTGCCAAACTCCCAGCCCAGTTTCTTCAAGTACGAGCGTTTGAGTTGATTGTCAAACGTTTGGCATAGTTTCTTCAAGTCCGAGCATTTGAGCTTATTGTCAAACATTCAGCCAAGTTTCTTCAAGTCCGAGCGTTTGAGCTGATTGTCAAACGCTTGGCCAAGTTTCTCGAAGTCCAAGCGTTTGACCTCCCTCGCAAATGCTCGACGATGTTTCTCCAGGTCTGAGCGAATAAACTGCTTCACAAACCCTCGGTCAAGTTTCTCCAGGTCCAAGAGTTTGAGCTGATTGTTAAACGCCTGGCCAAGTTTCTCTAAGTCCGAGCGTTTGTGCTGATTGTCAAACACTCTGCCAAGTTTCTCCAAGTCCGAGTGTTTAAGCTGATTGTCAAAAGCTCGGCAAAATTAAAACACTCGACCAAGTTTCTCCAAGTACGAGCGTTTGAGTTGATTGCCAAACGTTCGGCCAAGTTTCTCCAAGTCCGTGTGTTTGAGGTGATTGCCAAACTATCGACTAAATTTCTCTAGGTTCAAGTGTTTGAGCTGATTGTCAAACGCTCGACAAAGTTTCTCCAAGTCCGAGCGTTTGAACTGAATGTCAAACACTCGGTCAAATTTTTTCAAGTCCGAACATTTGAGCAGATTGTCAAACACTCGGCCAAGTTTCTCCAAGTCCGAGTGTTTGAGATGATTGCCAAACTTTCGGTCAAGTTTCTCTAAGTCCGAGTGTTTGAGCTCATTGTCAAACGCTAGGCTAAGTTTCTCCAGGTTCGAACGTTTGAGTTGATTGTTAAACGCTCGACCAAGTTTCTCCAAGTTCAAGCGTTTGTGTTGATTGTCAAACACTCGGCATAGTTTTTCCAAGTCCGAGCGTTTGAGTTGATTGTCAAACATTCAGTCAAGTTTCTTCAAGTCCGAGCATTTGAGCTGATTGTCAAATGCTTGGCCAAACTTCTCCAAGTCCGAGAGTTTGAGCTCCCTCGCAAACGCGCGGCGAAGTTGCTCCAGGTCCGAGCGTTTAAGCTGCTTCGCAAACTCTCAGCCAAGTTTCTCCAGGTCCGAGAGTTTGAGCTGATTGTCAAACGCTTGGCCAAGTTTCTCCAAGTCCGAGGGTTTTAGCTGATTGTCAAACACTCGGCCATGTTTCTCCATGTCCGAGCGTTTAAGCTGATTGTCAAACGCTCGGACAAATTCAAACACTCAGCGAAGTTTCTCCAAGTCCGAGCGTTTGAGCTAATTGCCAAACATTCGGCCAAGTTTCTCCAAGTCTGAGTGTTTGAGCTGATTGCCAACTGCTCGGTCAAGTTTCTCCAAGTCTGAGCGTTTTTGTTGATTTTCAAACTCTCAGTTAAATTTCTCTAGGTCGAAGCGTTTGAGCTGATTGTCAAACGCTCGGCAAAGTTTCTCCAAGTCCGAGTATTTGAGCTGATTTCCACATGTTTGGCCAAGTTTCTCCAAGTCTGAGCGTTTGAACAGATTGCCAACCGCTCGGCCAAGTTTCTCCAAGTCCGAGTGTTTCAGCTGATTGCCAAACGTTCGGCCAAGTTTCTCCAAGTCTGAGCGTTTAAGCTGATTGCCAACCGCTAGGCCAAGTTTCTCCAAGTCCGAGTGTTTGAGCTGATTGTCAAACTCTTAGCTAAATTTCCCTAGGTCCGAGCGTTTGAGTTGATTGTCAAATACTCGGCCAAGTTCTCCAAGTTGGAGCGTTTGAGCATATTGTCAAACACTCGGCCAAGTTTCTCTAAGTCCGAGTGTTTGAGCTGATTGCCAAACGCTAGTCCAAGTTTCTCCAAGTCCGAGCGTTTGAGTTAATTGCCAAAAGCTCGGCCAAGTTTCTCCAGGTCCGACTGTTTGAGCCGATTGTCAAACATTCGGCCAAGTTTCTTCAAGTCCGAGCATTTAAGCTGATTGCCAAACTCTCGGTCAAGTTTCTCTAAGTCCAAGCATTTGAGTTGATTGTCAAATGCTAAGCCAAGTTTTTCCAAGTCCGAGCGTTTGAGTTGATTGCCAAATGCTAGGCCAAGTTTCTCCAGGTCCGAGCGTTTGAGCTGATTGTTAAACACTCGGCCAAGTTTCTTCAATTCCGAGTGCTTGAGCTGATTGTCAAATGCTCAACCAAGTTTCTTCAAGTCCGAGCGTTTGAGTTGATTGCCAAACTCCCAGCCCAGTTTCTTCAAGTCCGAGCGTTTGAGTTGATTGCCAAACACTTGGCATAGTTTCTTCAAGTCCAAGCATTTGAGCTTATTGTCAAATGATTGGCAAAGCTTCTCCAAGTCCAAGCGTTTGAGCTCCCTCGCAAGCGCTCGGCGATGTTTCTCCAGGTCTGAGCGTATAAACTGCTTCGCAAACCCTCGGTCAAGTTTCTCCAGGTCCAAGAGTTTGAGCGATTGTCAAACGCTTGACCAAGTTTCTCTAAGTCCAAGCGTGTGTGCTGATTGTCAAACGCTCGGCCAAGTTTCTCCAAGTCTGAGTGTTTGAACTAATTGTCAAAAGCTCGGCAAAATTAAAACACTCGACCAAGTTTCTCCAAGTCCGAGCGTTTGAGCTGATTGCCAAACGTTCGGCCAAGTTTCTCCAAGTCCGTGTGTTTGAGTTGATTGCCAAACTCTCGACTAAATTTCTCTAGGTACGAGTGTTTGAGCTGATTGTCAAACGCTCGGCAAAGTTTCTCCAAGTCCGAGCGTTTGAGCTGAGTGTCAAACACTCGGCCAAATTTTTTCAAGTCCGAACATTTGAACAGATTGTCAAACACTCGACCAAGTTTCTCCAAGTCCGAGCGTTTGAGCTGATTGCCAAACTTTCGGTCAAGTTTCTCTAAGTCCGAGTGTTTGAGCTGATTGTCAAACGCTAGGCTATGTTTCTCCAGGTCCGAATGTTTGAGTTGATTGTTAAACGCTCGACCAAGTTTCTCCAAGTTTGAGCGTTTGTGCTGATTGTCAAACGCTCGGCCAAGTTTCTCTAAGTTTGAGCATTTATGCTGATAGTCAAAAGCTTGGCCAAGCTTCTCCAAGTCCGAGCGTTTGAGCACCCTCGCAAACACTCGACCAAGTTTCTCTAGGTCCGAGTGTTTGAGCTGATTGTCAAACGCTAGACCAAGTTTCTCCAAGTCCGAGCATTTGTGCTGATTGTCAAACGCTCGGCCAATCTTCTCCAAATCCGAGCATTTGAGCTGCCTCGCAAACGCTCGGCCAAGTTTCTCCAAGTTCGAGCGTTTGAGCTGATTGTCAAACACTCAGCCAGGTTTCTCTAAGTGCAATCGTTTATGTTGATTGTCAAACGTTCGGCCAAGTTTCTACAGGTCTGATCGTATGTGGTGATTATTAAACGCTCGGCCAAGTTTCTCCAGGTCCGAGCGTTTGAGTTGAATGTCAAAAGCTCGGCCAAGTTTCTCCTGGTCTGAGCGTATGAGCTGATTATCAAATGTTCGGCCAAGTTTTGCCAAGTCCGATCGTTTGAGCTGATTGTCAAACACTCTACCAAGTCACTCCAAGTCCGATCTTTTGAGTTGATTGTCAAACGCTCAGCAAAGTTTCCCCAGGTCCGAGCGTCTGAGCTGATTGTCAAACGTTCGGCCAAGTTTCTCTAGGTCCGAGCGATTAAGCTAATTGTCGAATGCTCTTCAAAGTTTCTCCAAGTCCAAGCATTTGAGCCAATCATCAAACATTCGGCCAAGTTTCTCCAAGTCCGAGCGTTTGAGCTGATTGTCAAACGTTCGGTCCAGTTTCTCCTAGTCCGAGCGTTTGTGCTGATTATCAAATGCTCTGCCAAGTTTCTCCAAGTCCGAAGGTTTGAGCTGATTGTAAAACCCTCGGTCAAGTTTCTTTTAGTCAGAGACGCTCAGCCAAGTTTCTCCAGGTCCGAGAGTTTGAGCTGATTATCAAACGCTCGGTCAAATTTCTCCGGGTCGGAGTATTTGAACCGACTATCAAACACTCGGCCAAGTTTCTCCAAGTCCGAGCGTTTGAGTTGATTGTCAAAAACTCGGCTCGGTGTCTCCAAGTTTAAGCGTTCGAGCTGATTATCAAATGCTCGACCAAGTTTCTCCAGGTCTGATCGTAAGTGGTGATTGTCAAACGCTCGGCCAAGGTTCTCCAAGTTTGAGCGTATGAGCTGATTGTCGAACGCTCGGCCAAGTTTCTCCAAGTCCGAGTGTTTGAGCTGATTGCCAAACGCTCGGCCAAGTTTCTCCAAGTTCGAGCATTTGAGCTGATTGTCAAACGCTCGTCCAAGTTTCTCTAGGTCCAAACATTTGAGTAGATTGTCAAACACTCGACCAAGTCTCTCTAAGTCTGAGCGTTTCAGCTGATTGTCAAGCGGTCGGCCAAGTTTCTCCAGGTCCGAGCGTTTAAGCTGATTGTTAAATGCTCGACCAAGTTTCTCCAGGTCCAAGTGATTGAACTGATTGTCGAACGCTCGATCAAGTTTCTCGAAGTCCGAGCATTTGAGCTGATTGTCAAATGCTCTGCCAAATTTTTTCAAGTCTGAGTGTTTGAGCTGATTGTCAAACACAAAGCCACGTTTCTCTAAGTCTGACCGTTTGAAGTGATTGCCAAACGTTCGGCCAAGTTTCTCCAAGTCTGAGCTTTTCAGCTGATTGCCAAATGTTCGGCCAAGTTTCTCTAAGTCCTAGCGTTTGAGCTGATTGTCAAACACGAGGCTAAATTTCTCAAGGTTCGAGCGTTTGAACTGATTGTCAAACGCTCAGCCAAATTTCTCCAAGTCTGAGGGTTTGAGCTGATTTTCAAACGGTCGGCCAAGTTTCTCTAAGTCCGAGCATTTGAGCTGATTGCCAAACATCCGTCCAAGTTTCTCCAAGTCCGAGTGTTTGAGTTGATTGTTAAATGCTAGGCCAAGTTTTTCCAAGTTCGAGTGTTTGAGTTGAATGCCAAAGACTCAGCCAAATTTCTCAAAGTCCGAGCGTTTGAACTGATTGTCAAACGCTAGGCTAAGTTTCTCCAGGTTCGAGTGTTTGAGTTAATTGTCAAACACTCGGTCAAGTTTCTCCAAGTTCAAGCGTTTGTGTTGATTGTCAAACGTTCGACTAAGTTTCTCTAAGTTCGAGCGTTTGTGCTAATTGTCAAAAGCTTGGCCAGGCTTCTCCAAGGCCGAACGGTTGAGCTCCCTCACAAACACTCGGCCAAGTTTCTCTAGGTCCTAGCGTTTGAGCTGATTGTCAAACGCTAGACCAAGTTTCTCCAAGTCCGAACATTTGTACTGATCGTCAAACACTCGTCCAAGCTTCTCCAAGTCCGAGCGTTTGAGCTACCTTGCAAACGCTCGGCCAAGTTTCTCCAAGTCTGAGCGTTTGAGCTGATTGTCGAACACTCGGCCAGGTTTCTCCAAGTGCGATCGTTTATGCTGATTCTCAAATGTTCGGCCAAGTTTTTCCAGGTCTGATCGTTTGTGGTGATTGTTAAACGCTCATCCAAGTTTCTACAGGTCTGAGTGTTTGAGTTGATTCTCAAATGCTTGGCCAAGTTTTGCCAGGTCCGAGCGTTTGAGCGGATTGTCAAACACTCGACCAAGTCACTCCAAGTCCGAATGTTTGAGGTGATTGTCAAATGATCGGTCAAGTTTCTCCAGGTCCGAGCGTCTAAGCTGATTGTCAAACGCTCGGCCAAGTTTCTCTAGGTCCGAGCGATTGAGCTGATTGTCGAACACTTTTTCAAGTTTTTCCAAGTCCGAGGGTTTGAGTTGATTGTCAAATGCTCGGCCAAGTTTCTCCAGGTCTGAGCGCTTGAGTTGATTGTCAAACGCTCAACCAAATTTCTCCATGTCTGAGTGTTTGAGCCAATTGTCAACCGCTCAGCCAAGTTTCTCCATGTCCGAGCATTTGAGTTGATTGTCAAACGCTCGGCTAAGTTTCTTCACGTCCGAGCGTTTGAGCTGATTGTCAAACACTCGGCCAGGCTAGGTTTCTGCAAGTTTGAGCTTTTGAGTTGATTGTCAAATGCTTGGCCAAGTTTCTCCAGGTCTGATTATATGTGGTGATTGTCAAACACTCGGCCAAGTTTCTCCAGGTCTGAGTGTTTGAGCTAATTGTCAAACGCTCGGCCAAGTTTCTCCTGGTCTGATCAGATGTGGTGATAGTACAACGCTCTGCCAAGTTTCTCTAGGTCTGTGTGTATGAGCTGATTGTCAAACGTTCGGCTAAGATTCGCTAGGTCCGAGCGTTTGAGCTGATTGTCAAACACTCAACTAAGTTTCTCAAAGTTCGAGCGTTTGAGTTGATTGTCAAACGCTCGGCCAAGTTTCTCCAAGTCCGAATGTTTGAGCTGATTGTCAAACGCTCGGCCAAGTTTCTCCAAGTACGAGAGTTTGAGCGGATTTTCAAACGCTCGACCATGTTTCTCTAGGTCCGAGTAATTGAGTTGATTGTCGAACGCTCTTCCAAGTTTCTTCAAGTCAGAGCGTTTGAGTTGATTGTCCAATGCTCGGCCAATGTTTTTCTAGGTCTGAGCATTTGAGCTGATTGTAAAACATTCGGCCACGTTTCTCCAAGTCTGAGTGTTTGAGTTGATTGTCAGATGCTCGGCCAAGTTTCTCCAAGTCCGAGCGTTTGAACTGATTGCCAAACGTTCGGTCAAGTTTCTCTAAGTCCGAGTGTTTGAGTTGATTGTCAAATGCTAGGCTAAGTTTCTCCAGGTCTGAATGTTTGAGTTGATTGTCAAACGCTCGACCAAGTTTCTCTAAGTACTAGCGTTTGTGCTGATTTTCAAATGCTTGGCCAAGCTTTTCCAAGTCCGAGCGTTTGAGCTCTCTCGCAAACTCTCGGCCAAGTTTCTCTAGGTCCGAGTGTTTGAGCTGATTGTCAAACGCTCGACCAAGTTTCTCCAAGTCCGAGTGTTTGTGCTGATTGTCAAACGCTCGGCCAAGCTTCTCCAAGTTTGAACGTTTGAGCTGCCTTGCAAACGCTCGACCAAGTTTCTCCAAGTCCGAGCGCTTGAGCTGATTGTCGAACACTCGGTCAGGTTTCTCCAAGTGCGATCGTTTATGCTAATTTTCAAATGTTCGGCCAAGTTTCTCCAGGTTTGATCATATATGGTGATTGTTAAACGCTTGGCCAAATTTCTCCAGGTCTGAGCGTATGAGCTGATTGTCAAATGCTCGGCCAAGTTTTGCCAGGTCCGAGCGTTTGAGCTGATTGTCAAACACTCGACCAAGTCACTCCAAGTCCGAGAGTTTGAGTTGATTTTCAAACGCACGGTCAAGTTTCTTCAGGTCCGAGCGTCTGAGTTGATTGTCAAACGCTCGACCAAGTTTCTCTAGGTCCGAGCGATTGAGCTGATTGTCAAACACTATTCTAAGTTTCTCCTAGTCCGAGCGTTTGAGTTCATTGTCAAACGCTTGGCCAAGTTTCTCCAAGTCCGAGCGTTTGAGCTGATTGTCAAAAGCTCGACAAAATTTCTCCATGTCCGAGTGTGTGAGCCGATTGTCAACTACTCGGCCAAATTTCTCCAAGTCCGAGCATTTGATCTGATTGTCAAATGCTCGGCTAAGTTTCTTCATGTCCAAGAGTTTGAGCTGATTGTCAAACACTCGGCTAGGCCAGGTTTCCCTAAGTTTGAGCGTTTAAGTTGATTGTCAAACGCTCGGCCAAGTTTCTCCAGGTCCGAGCGTTTGAGCTGATTGTCAAACGCTCGACCAAATTCTCCATCTCCGAGTGTTTGAGCCAATTGTCAACCGTTCGGCCAAGTTTCTCCAAGTCCGAGCATTTGAGTTGATTGTCAAACGCTCGGCTACGTTTCTTCATGTCCGAGAATTTGAGCTGATTGTCAAACACTCGGTTAGGCCAGGTTTCCCCAAGTTTGAGCGTTTGAGCTGATTATCAAACGCTCGGCCAAGTTTCTCTAGGTTCGAGCTTTTGAGCTGATTGTCAAACGCTCTACCAAATTTCTCCATGTCCGAGTGTTTGAGCCGATTGTCAACCGCTAGGCCAAGTTTCTCCAAGTTCGAGCATTTGAGCTGATTGTCAAACGCTCGGCTAAGTTTCTTCATGTCCGAGTGTTTGAGCTAATTGTCAAACACTCGGCCAGGCTAGGTTTCTCCAAGTTTGAGCGTTTGGGCTTATTGTCAAACGCTCGGCCAAGTTTTCTAGTTCCGAGCGTTTGAGTTTATTGTCAAATGCTCGGCCAAGTTTCTCCAGGTCTGAGCGTTTGAGTTGATTGTCAAGCGCTCGGCTAAGTTTCTTCATGTCCGAGAGTTTGAGCTAATTGTCAAACACTCGGCTAGGCCAGGTTTCCCTAAGTTTGAGCGTTTGAGCTGATTGTCAAATGCTCGGCCAAGTTTCTCCAGGTCCGAGCGTTTGAGTTGATTGTCAAACGCTCGACCAAATTTCTCCACGTCCGAGCGTTTGAGCTAATTGTCAACCGCTCGGCCAAGTTTCTCCAAGTCCAAGCATTTAAGCTGATTGTCAATTGCTCGGCTAAGTTTCTTCATATCCGAGAGTTTGAGCTGATTGTCAAACACTCGGGTAGGCTAGGTTTCCCCAAGTTTAAGCGTTTGAGCTGATTATCAAACGCTCGACCAAGTTTCTCCAGGTCCAAGCGTTTGAGCTGATTGTCAAACGCTCTACTAAATTTCTCCATGTCCGAGCGTTTGAGCCTATTGTCAACCGCTTGGCCAAGTTTCTCCAAGTCCGAGCATTTGAGCTGATTGTCAAACACTCGGCTAAGTTTTTTCATGTCCGAGCGTTTGAGCTGATTGTCAAACACTCGGCCAGGCTAGGTTTCTCTAAGTTTGAGCGTTTGAGCTGATTGTCAAACACTCGGCCAAGTTTCTCCAGGTCTGATTGTATGTGGTGATTGTCAAACGCTCGGCCAAGTTTCTCCAGGTCAGAGCGTATGAGGTGATAGTCAAATGCTCGGCCAAGTTTCTCCAGGTCCGAGTGTTTGAGCTGATTGTCAAACGCTCGGCCAAGTTTCTCCAGGTCTAATCAGATGTGGTGATTGTACAACGCTCTGCCAAGCTTCTCCGGGTCTGCGTGTATGAGCTGATTGTCAAACATTCAGCTAAGTTTCGCCAGGTCCGAGCATTTGAGCTGATTGTCAAACACTCGACCAAATTTCTCAAAGTTCAAGCGTTTGAGTTGATTTCAAACACTCGACCAAGTTTCTCCAAGTCCGAATGTTTGAGCTGATTGTCAAATGCTCAGTCAAGTTTCTCCAAGTACGAGAGTTTAAGCAGATTATCAAACGCTCGGCCATGTTTCTCCAGGTCTGAGTAATTGAGATGATTGTCGAACGCTCTTCCAAGTTATGTCAAGTCAGAGCGTTTGACTTGATTGTCCAACGCTCAGCCAATGTTTTTCTAGGTCAGAGCATTTGAGCTGATTATAAAACGCTCGGCCAAGTTTCTCCAAGTCCGAGCGTTTGAGCTGATTGCAAAACGTTCAGTCAAGTTCTCTAAGTCCGAGCGTTTGAGTTGATTGTCAAACGCTAGGCTAAGTTTCTCCAGGTCTGAACGTTTGAGTTGATTGTCAAAAGCTTGACCAAGTTTCTCTAAGTTCGAGCGTTTGTGCTGATTGTCAAACGCATGGCCAAGCTTCTCCAAGTCCGAGCATTTGAGTTGATTGTCAAACGCTCGTCCAAGTTTCTCTAGGTCCAAACGTTTGAGTTGATTGTCAAACACTCGACCAAGTCTCTCCAAGTCTGAGCGTTTCAGCTAATTGTCAAATGTTCGGCCAAGTTTCTCCTGGTCCAAACGTTTAAACTGATTGTTAAATGCTCGACCAAGTTTCTCCAGGTCCGAGTGATTAAACTGATTGTCGAACGCTCGATCAAGTTTCTCGAAGTCCGAGCATTTGAGCTGATTGTCAAATGCTCTGCCAAATTTTTCCAAGTCTGAGTGTTTGAACTGATTGTCAAACACTAAGCCACGTTTCTCTAAGTCCAAGCATTTGAGCTGATTATCAAACGCTAGGCCAAGTTTCTCCAAGTCCGAGCTTTTGAGCTGATTGCCAAATTCTCGGCCAAGTTTCTCCAAGTCCGAGCGTTTGAGCTGATTGTCAAACACGAGGCTAAATTTCTCCAAGTTCGAGTGTTTGAACTGATTGTCAAACGCTCAGCCAAATTTCTCCAAGTCTAAGGGTTTGAGCTGATTGTCAAACGGTCGGCCAAGTTTTTCTAAATCCGAGCATTTGAGCTGATTGCCAAACGCCTGTCCAAGTTTCTCCAAGTCCGAGCATTTGAGTTGATTGTTAAACACTAGGCCAAGTTTCTCCAAGTTCGAGTGTTTGAGTTGATTGTCAAACGCTAGGCTAAGTTTCTCCAGGTCCGAGCGTTTGAGTTGATTGTCAAACACTCGGCCAAGTTTTTCCAAGTTCAAGCGTTTGTGTTGATTGTCAAACGCTCGACCAAGTTTCCCTAAGTTCGAGCGTTTGTGCTGATTGTCAAAAGCTTGGCCAAGCTTCTCCAAGCCCAAGCGGTTGAGCTCCCTCACAAACACTCGGCCAGGTTTCTCTAGGTCCAAGCGTTTGAGCTGATTGTCAAACGCTGGACCAAGTTTCTCCAAGTCCGAGCATTTGTGCTGATTGTTAAACGCTCGGCCAAGCTTCTCCAAGTCCGAGCATTTGAGCTGCCTCGCAAATGCTTGGCCAAGTTTCTCCAAGTCTAAGCGTTTGAGTTGATTGTCGAACACTTGGCCAGGTTTCTCCAAGTGCGATCGTTTATGCTGATTGTCAAATGTTCGGCCAATTTTCTCCAAGTCTGATCGTTTGTGGTGATTGTTAAACGCTTGGCCAAGTTTCTCCAGGTTCGAGCATTTGAGCTGATTGTCAAATGCTTGGCCAAGTTTTGCCAGGTCCAAGCATTTGAGCTGATTGTCAAACACTCGACCAAGTCACTCCAAGTCCGAATGTTTGAGTTGATTGCCAAACACTCGGTCAAGTTTCTCCAGGTCCGAGGGTTTGAGTTGATTGTCAAACGCTCGGCCAAGTTTCTCTAGGTCCGAGCGATTGAACTGATTGTCGAACACTTTTCCAAGTTTCTCCAAGTCCGAGGGTTTGAGTTGATTGTCAAATGCTCGGCCAAGTTTCTCCAGGTTCGAGTGCTTGAACTGATTGTCAAAAGCTCGACAAAATTTCTCCATGTCCGAGTGTTTGAGCCGATTATCAACCGCTCAACCAAGTTTCTCCAAGTCCGAGCATTTGAGCTGATTGTCAAACGCTCGGCTAAGTTTCTTCACGTCCGAGCATTTGAGCTGATTGTCAAACACTCGGCAAGGCTAGATTTCTCCAAGTTTGAGCGTTTGAGCTGATTGTCAAACGCTCGGCCAAGTTTCTGCAGGTCTGATTATATATGGTGATTGTCAAACGCTCGGTCAAGTTTTTCTAAGTCTGAGTGTTTGAACTAATTGTCAAACGCTCGGCCAAGTTTCTCCAGGTCTGTGTGTATGAGCTGATTGTCAAACGTTCGGCTAAGTTTCACCAGGTCCGAGCGTTTGAGCTGATTGTCAAACACTCGACCAAGTTTCTCAAAGTTCGAGTGTTTGAGTTGATTGTCAAACGCTTGGCCAAGTTTCTCCAAGTAGGAGAATTTGAGCAGATTGTCAAACGCTAGACCATGTTTCTCCAGGTCCGAGTAATTGAGCTAATTGTCGAACGCTCTTCCAAGTTTCTTCAAGTCAGAGCGTTTGAGTTGATTGTCCAACGCTAGGCCAATGTTTCTCTAGGTCCGAGCATTTGAGCTGATTGTAAAACGCTCGGCCAAGTTTCTCCAAGTCTGAGCGTTTGAGTTGATTGTTAGACGCTCGACCAAGTTTCTCGAATTCCGAGCGTTTGAGCTGATTGCCAAACGTTCGGTCAAGTTTCTCTAAGTCCGAGTGTTTGAGCTAATTGTCAAACGCTAGGCTAAGTTTCTCCAGGTCTGAACGTTTGAGTTGATTGTCAAACACTCGACCAAGTTTCTCTAAGTATGAGAGTTTGTGCTGATTTTCAAACGCTTGGCCAATCTTTTCCAAGTCCGAGCGTTTGAGCTCCCTTGCAAACTCTTGGCCAAGTTTCTCTAGGTTCGAGCATTTGAGCTGATTGTCAAACGCTCGATTAAGTTTCTCTAAGTCTGAGTGTTTTTGCTGATTGTTAAACGCTCGGCCAAACTTCTCCAAGTCCGAGCGTTTGAGCTGCCTCGCAAACGCTCGGCCAAGTTTCTCCAAGTCCGAGGGTTTGAGTTGATTGTCGAACACTCGGCCAGGTTTCTCCAAGTGCGATCGTTTATGCTTATTGTCAAATGTTCGGCCAAGTTTCTCCAGGTTTAATTGCTTGTGGTGATTGTTAAATGCTCGGCCAAGTTTCTCCAGGTCCGAGCGTTTGAGATGATTGTCGAATGCTCGACCAAGTTTCTCCAGGTCTGAGCATATGAGCTGATTGTCAAACTTTCGGCCAAGTTTTGCCAGGTCCGAGTGTTTGAGCTGATTGTCAAACACTAGACCAAGTTACTCCAAGTCCGAGTGTTTGAGTTGATTGTCAAACGCTCGGTCAAGTTTCTCCAGGTCCGAGCATCTGAGTTGATTGTCAAACGCTCGGCCAAGTTTCTCTAGGTCCGAGAGATTGAGCTGATTGTCGAACACATTTCCAAGTTTCTCCAAGTCCGAGCGTTTGAGCTGATTGTCAAACGCTTGGCTAAGTTTCTCCAGGTCCGAGTGTTTGAGCTGATTGTCAAACGCTCGACCAAATTTCTCCATGTTTGAGCATTTGAGCCGATTGTCAACCACTCGGCCAAGTTTCTCCAAGTCCGAGCATTTGAGCTGATTGTCAAACGCTCGGCTAAGTTTTTTCATGTCCGAGAGTTTGAGCTGATTGTCAAACATTCGACTAGCCCAGGTTTCCCCAAGTTTGAGCGTTTGAGCTGATTGTCAAACGCTCGGCTAAGTTTCTTCATGTCTGAGCGTTTGAGTTAATTGTCAAACACACAGCCAAGTTTCTCCAGGTCAGAGCGTATGAGGTGATAGTCAAACGCTTGGCCAAGTTTCTCCAGGTCCGAGTGTTTGAGCTGATTGTCAAACGCTCAGCCAAGTTTCTCCAGGTCTGATCAGATGTGGTGATTGTCAAACGCTCTGCCAAGTTTCTCTAAGTGTGTGTGTATGAGCTGATTGTCAAACTTTCGGCTAAGTTTCGCTAGGTTCGAGCGTTTGAGCTGATTGTCAAACACTCGACCAAGTTTCTCCAAGTTTGAGCGTTTGAGCTGATTGTCAAACACTCGGCTAAGTTTTTCCAAGTCCGAGCGTTTGAACAAATTGTCAAATGCTCTGCCAAGTTTCCCCAAGTCCGAAGGTTTGAGCTGATTGCCAAACCCTCAGCCAAGTTTCTCCAAGTCCGAGTGTTTGAGTTGATTGCCAAATGCTCAGCCAAGTTTCTCTAGGTCTGAGCGTTTGAGTTGATTGTCAAACGCTCAGTCAAATTTCTACGGGTCTGAGCGTTTGAGCCGACTGTCAAACACTCGGCCAAGTTTCTCCAAGTCCGAGCGTTTGAGCTGATTGTCAAAAATTAGGCTCGGTGTCTCCAAGTTTGATCGTTCGAGCTGATTGTCAAATGCTCGACCAAGTTTCTCCAGGTCTGATCGTATGTGGTGATTGTCAAACTCTCGGCCAAGGTTCTCCAAGTCTGAGCGTATGAGCTGATTGTCAAACACTCGGCCAAGTTTCTCCAAGTCCGAGTGTTTGAGCTGATTGCCAAACGCTCGGCCAAGTTTCTCCAAGTCCGAGCATTTGAGCTAATTGTCAAACGCTCATCCAAGTTTCTCTAGGTCCAAACGTTTGAGTTGATTGTCAAACACTCGACCAAGTCTCACCAAGTTTGAGCGTTTCTGCTAATTGTCAAGTGTTCGGCCAAGTTTCTCCTTGTTTGAGCGTTTAAGTTGATTGTTAAATGCTCGACCAAGTTTCTCCAGGTCCGAGTGATTGAACTAATTATCGAACGCTCGATCAAGTTTCTCGAAGTCCGAGCATTTGAGCTGATTGTCAAATGTTCTACCAAATTTTTTCAAGTCTAAGTGTTTGAGCTGATTGTCAAACACTAAGCCACGTTTCTTTAAGTCCGAGCGTTTAAGGTGATTGCCAAACGTTCGGCCAAGTTTCTCCAAGTCCGAGCGTTTGAGCTGATTGTCAAACACAAGGCTAAATTTCTCCAAGTTCGAGCATTTGAACTGATTGTCAAACGCTCAGCCAAATTTCTCCAAGTCTGAGGGTTTGAGCTGATTGTCAAACGGTCGGCCAAGTTTCTCTAACTCCGAGCATTTGAGCTAATTGCCAAACGCTCGTCCAAGTTTCTCCAAGTCCAAGCGTTTGAGTTGATTGTTAAATGCTAGGCCAAGTTTCTCCAAGTTCGAGTGTTTGAGTTGATTGCCAAACACTCAGCCAAATTTCTCAAAGTCCGAGCGTTTGAGTTGATTGTCAAACGCTAGGCTAAATTTCTCTAGGTTCGAGCGTTTGAGTTGATTGTCAAACACCCGGCCAAGTTTTTCCAAGTTCAAGCGTTTGTGTTGATTGTCAAACGCTCAACCAAGTTTCTCTAAGTTCGAGCATTTGTGCTGATTGTCAAAAGCTTGGCCAAGCTTCTCAAAGTCCCAGCGGTTGAGCTCCCTCATAAACGCTCGGCCAAGTTTCTCTAGGTCCGAGCGTTTGAGCTGATTGTCAAACGCTGGACCAAGTTTCTCCAAGTCCGAGCATTTGTGCTGATTGTCAAACGCTCGACAAAGCTTCTCCAAGTTCGAGTGTTTGAGCTGCCTCGCAAATGCTCGGCCAAGTTTCTCCAAGTTCGAGCGTTTGAGTTGATTGTCGAACACTCGGCCAGGTTTCTCCAAGTGCGATCGTTTATGCTTATTGTCAAATGTTCGGCCAAGTTTCTCCAGGTTTGATTGTATGTGGTGATTGTTAAATGCTCGGCCAAGTTTCTCCAGGTCCGAGCATTTGAGATAATTGTCAAATGCTCGGCCAAGTTTCTCCAGGTCTGAGCATATGAGCTGATTGTCAAACTTTTGGCCAAGTTTTGCCAGGTCCGAGCGTTTGAGCTGATTGTCAAACACTAGACCAAGTCACTCCAAGTCCAAGTGTTTGAGTTGATTGTCAAACGCTCGGTCATATTTCTCCAGGTCCGAGCATCTGAGTTGATTGTCAAACGCTTGGCCAAGTTTCTCTAGGTCCGAGCGATTGAGCTGATTGTCGAACACTTTTCCAAGTTTCTCTAAGTCCGAGCGTTTGAGCTGATTGTCAATTGCTTGGCTAAGTTTCTCCAGGTCCGAGTGTTTGAGCTGATTGTCAAACGCTCGACCAAATTTCTCCATGTCCGAGCATTTGAGCCGATTGTCAACCACTCGGTCAAGTTTCTCCAAGTCCGAGCATTTATGCTATTTGTCAAACGCTCGGCTAAGTTTCTTCATGTCCGAGAGTTTGAGCTGATTGTCAAACATTCGACTAGGCCAGGTTTCCCCAAGTTTGAGCGTTTGAGCTGATTGTCAAACGCTCGGCTAAGTTTCTTCATGTCCGAGTGTTTGAGGTGATTGTCAAACACTCAGCCAAGTTTCTCCAGGTCAGAGCGTATGAGGTGATAGTCAAACGCTCGGCTAAGTTTCTTTAGGTCCGAGTGTTTGAGCTGATTATCAAACGCTCAGCCAAGTTTCTCCAGGTCTGATCAGATGTGGTGATTGTCAAAAGCTCTGCCAAGTTTCTCTAGGTATGTGTGTATGAGTTGATTGTCAAACCTTCGGCTAAGTTTCGCTAGGTCCGAGCGTTTGAGCTGATTGTCAAACACTCGACCAAGTTTCTCCAAGTTTGAGCGTTTGAGCTGATTGTCAAACACTCGGCTAAGTTTCTCCAAGTCTGAGTGTTTGAACAGATTGTCAAATGCTCTGCCAAGTTTCTCCAAGTCCGAAGGTTTGAGCTGATTTCCAAACCCTCGGCCAAGTTTCTCCAAGTCCGAGCGTTTAAGTTGATTGCCAAATGCTCAGCCAAGTTTCTCTAGGTCCGAGCGTTTGAGTTGATTGTCAAACACTCGACCAAGTCTCTCCAAGTCTGAGCGTTTCTGCTAATTGTCAAGCGTTCGGCCAAGTTTCTGCTTGTCCGAGCGTTTAAGCTGATTGTTAAATGCTCGACCAAGTTTCTTCAGGTCCGAGTGATTGAATTGATTGTCGAACGCTCGATCAAGTTTCTCGAAGTCCAAGCATTTGAGCTAATTGTCAAATGTTCTGCCAAATTTTTTCAAGTCTGAGTGTTTGAGCTGATTGTCAAACACTAAGTCACGTTTCTCTAAGTCCGAGCGTTTGAGGTGATTACCAAACGCTCGGCCAACTTTCTCCAAGTCTGAGCTTTTGAGTTGATTGCTAAATTCTCGGCCAAGTTTCTCCAAGTCCGAGTGTTTGAGCTGATTGTCAAACACAAGGCTAAATTTCTCCAAGTTCGAGCATTTGAACTGATTGTCAAACACTCAGCCAAATTTCTCCAAGTCTGAGGGTTTGAGCTGATTGTCAAACAGTCGGCCAAGTTTCTCTAAATCCGAGCATTTGAGCTGATTGCCAAACGCCCGTCCAAGTTTCTCCAAGTCCAAGCGTTTGAGTTGATTGTTAAACGCTAGGCCAAGTTTCTCCAAGTTCGAGTGTTTGAGTTGATTGCCAAATACTCGGCCAAATTTCTCAAAGTTCGAGCGTTTGAGTTGATTGTCAAACGTAAGGCTAAATTTCTCCAGGTCCGAGCGTTTGAGTTGATTGTCAAACACTCGGCCAAGTTTTTCCAAGTTCAAGCGTTTGTGTTGATTGTCAAACGCTCGACCAAGTTTCTCTAAGTTCGAGCGTTTGTGTTGATTGTCAAAAGTTTGGCCAAGCTTCTCCAAGCCCGAGCGGTTGAGCTCCCTCACAAACGCTCGGTCAAGTTTCTCTAGGTCCGAGCATTTGAGCTGATTGTCAAACGCTGGACCAAGTTTCTCCAAGTCCGAGCAATTGTGCTGATTGTCAAACGCTCGGCAAAGCTTCTCCAAGTCTGAGCGTTTGAGCTGCCTCTCAAATGCTCGGCCAAGTTTCTACAAGTCCGAGCGTTTGAGTTGATTGTCGAACACTCGGCCAGGTTTCTCCAAGTGTGATCGTTTATGCTTATTGTCAAATGTTCGGCCAAGTTTCTCCAGGTTTGATTGTATGTGGTGATTGTCAAACGCTCGGCCAAGGTTCTCCAAGTCTGAGCGTATGAGCTGATTGTCAAACGCTCGGCCAAGTTTCTCCAAGTTCGAGTGTTTGAGTTGATTGCCAAACGCTCGGCCAAGTTTCTTTAAGTCCGAGCATTTGAGTTGATTATCAAACGCTCGTCCAAGTTTCTCAAGGTCCAAACGTTTGAGTTGATCGTCAAACACTCGACCAAGTCTCTCCAAGTCTGAGCGTTTCTGCTAATTGTCAAGCGTTCGGCCAAGTTTCTCCTGGTCCGAGCGTTTAAGCTGATTGTTAAATGCTCGACCAGGTTTCTCCAGGTCCGAGTGATTGAATTGATTGTCGAACGCTCGATCAAGTTTCTTGAAGTCCGAGCATTTAAGCTGATTGTCAAATGCTCTGCCAAATTTTTTCAAGTCTGAGTGTTTGAGCTGATTGTCAAACACTAAGCCACGTTTCTCTAAGTCCGAGCGTTTGAGGTGATTGCCAAACGTTCGGCCAAGTTTTTCCAAGTCTGAGCTTTTGAGTTGATTGCCAAATTCTCGGCCAAGTTTCTCCAAGTCCGAGCGTTTGAGCTGATTGTCAAACACAAGGCTAAATTTCTCCAAGTTCGAGCATTTGAACTGATTGTCAAACGCTCAGCCAAATTTCTCCAAGTCTGAGGGTTTGAGCTGATTGTCAAACGGTCGGCCAAGTTTCTCTAAATCCGAGCATTTGAGCTAATTACCAAACGCCCGTCCAAGTTTCTCCAAGTCCAAGCGTTTGAGTTGATTGTTAAACGCTAGGCCAAGTTTCTCTAAGTTCAAGGGTTTGAGTTGATTGCTAAACACTCGGCCAAATTTCTCAAAGTTCGAGCGTTTGAGTTGATTGTCAAACGCTAGGCTAAGTTTCTCCAGGTCCGAGCGTTTGAGTTGATTGTCAAACACTCGGCCAAGTTTTTCCAAGTTCAAGCGTTTATGTTGATTGTCAAACGCTCGACCAAGTTTCTCTAAGTTCGAGCGTTTGTGCTGATTGTCAAAAGCTTGGCCAAGCTTCTCTAAGCCCAAGCGGTTGAGCTCCCTCACAAACGCTCGGCCAAGTTTCTCTAGGTCCGAGTGTTTGAGCTGATTGTCAAACACTGGACCAAGTTTCTCCAAGTCCGAGCATTTGTGCTGATTGTCAAACGCTCGGCTAAGCTTCTCCAAGTCCGAGCGTTTGAGCTGCCTCGCAAACGCTAGGCCAAGTTTCTCCAAGTCCGAGCGTTTGAGTTGATTGTCGAACACTCGGCCAGGTTTCTCCAAGTGCGATCGTTTATACTTATTGTCAAATGTTCGGCCAAGTTTCTCCAGGTTTGATTGTATGTGGGGATTGTTAAACGCTCGGCCAAGTTTCTCCAGGTCCGAGCATTTGAAATGATTGTCAAATGCTCGGCCAAGTTTCTCCAGGTCTGAGCATATTAGTTGATTGTCAAACTTTCGGCCAAGTTTTGCCAGGTCCGAGCATTTGAGCTGATTGTCAAACACTAGACCAAGTCACTCCAAGTCTGAGTATTTTAGTTGATTATCAAACGCTCGGTCAAGTTTCTCCAGGTCCGAGCATCTGAGTTGATTGTCAAACGCTCGGCCAAGTTTCTCTAGGTCTGAGTGATTGAGCTGATTGTCTAACACTTTTCCAAGTTTCTCCAAGTCCGAGGATTTGAGTTGATTGTCAAATGCTCGGCCAAGTTTCTCCAGGTCTAAGTGCTTGAGCTGATTGTCAAACGCTCGGCCAAATTTCTCCATGTCCGAGTGTTTGAGCTGATTGTCAACCGCTCAACCAAGTTTCTCCAAGTGCGAGCATTTGAGCTAATTATCAAACGCTCGGTTAAGTTTCTGCATGTCCAAGCGTTTGAGCTGATTGTCAAACACTCGGCAAGGCTAGGTTTCTCCAAGTTTGAGCGTTTGAGCTGATTGTCAAACGCTCGACCAAGTTTCTCCAGGTCTGATTGTATGTGGTGATTGTCAAACGCTCGGCCAAGTTTCTCCAGGTCTGAGTGTTTGAGCTGATTGTCAAACGCTCGGCCAAGTTTCTCCAGGTCTGATCAGATGTAGTGATTGTACAACGCTCTGCCAAGTTTTTCCAGGTCTGTGTGTATGAGTTGATTGTCAAACGTTCGGCTAAGTTTCGCCAGGTTCGAGCGTTTGAGTTGATTGTCAAACACTCGACCAAGATTCTCAAAGTTCGAATGATTGAGTTGATTGTCAAACGCTCGGCCAAGTTTCTCCAAGTACGAGAGTTTGAGCAGATTGTCAAACGCTCGACCATGTTTCTCCAGGTCCGAGTAATTGAGCTGATTGTCGAACGCTCTTCCAAGTTTCTTCAAGTCAGAGCGTTTGAGTTGATTGTCCAACGCTCGACAAATGTTTCTCTAGGTCCGAGCATTTGAGCTGATTGTAAAACGCTCGGCCAAGTTTCTCCAAGTCTGAGTGTTTGAGTTGATTGTCAAACGCTCGGCCAAGTTTCTCCAAGTTCGAGCGTTTAAGCTGATTGCCAAACGTTCGGTCAAGTTTCTCTAAGTCCGAGCGTTTGAGCTGATTGCCAAACGCTAGGCTAAGTTTCTCCAGGTCCGAGCGTTTGACTTGATTGTCAAACGCTCGGTCAAATTTCTCCGGGTCTGAGCGTTTGAGCCGACTATCAAACGCTCGGCCAAGTTTCTCCAAGTCCGAGCGTTTGAGCTGATTGTCAAAAACAAGGCTCAGTGCCTCCAAGTTTGAGCGTTCGAGCTGATTGTCAAATGCTTGACCAAGTTTCTCCAGGTCTGATCGTATGTGGTGATTGTCAAACGCTCGGCCAAGGTTCTCCAAGTCTGAGGGTATGAGCTGATTGTCAAACGCTCAGCCAAGTTTCTCCCAGTCCTAGTGTTTGAGCTGATTACTAAACGCTCGGCCAAGTTTCTCCAAGTCCGAGCATTTGAGCTGATTGTCAAACGCTCATCCAAGTTTCTCTAGGTCCAAACGTTTGAGTTGATTGTCAAACACTCGACCAAGTCTCTCCAAGTCTGAGCGTTTCTGCTAATTGTCAAACGTTCGGCCAAGTTTCTCCTAGTCCGAGCGTTTAAGCTGATTGTTAAATGCTCGACCAAGTTTCTCCAGGTCCGTGTGAATGAACTGATTATCGAACATTTGATCAAGTTTCTCGAAGTCCGAGCATTTGAGCTGATTGTTAAACGCTCTGCCAAATTTTTTCAAGTCTGAGTGTTTGAGCTGATTGTCAAACACTAAGCCACGTTTCTCTAAGTCCGAGCGTTTGAGGTGATTGCCAAACATTCGGCCAAGTTTCTCAAAGTCTGAGCTTTTGAGCTGATTGCCAAATTCTCGGCCAAGTTTCTCCAAGTCCGAGCGTTTGAGCTGATTGTCAAACACGAGCCTAAATTTCTCCAAGTTCGAGCTTTTGAACTGATTGTCAAACGGTCAGCCAAAATTCTCCAACTCTGAGGGTTTGAGTTGATTGTCAAACGGTCGGCCAAGTTTCTCTAAATCCGAGTATTTGAGCTGATTGCCAAACGCCTGTCCAAGTTTCTCCAAGTCCAAGTGTTTGAGTTGATTGTTAAACGCTAGGCCAAGTTTCTCCAAGTTCGAGTGTTTGAGTTGATTGCCAAACACTCGGCCAAATTTCTCAAAGTCCGAGCATTTGAGCTGATTGTTAAATGCTCTGCCAAATTTTTTCAAGTCTGAGTGTTTGAGCTGATTGTCAAACACTAAGCCACGTTTCTCTAAGTCCGAGCGTTTGAGGTGATTGCCAAACATTCGGCCAAGTTTCTCAAAGTCTGAGCTTTTGAGTTTATTACCAAATTCTCGGCCAAGTTTCTCCAAGTCCGAGTGTTTGAGCTGATTGTCAAACACAAGGCTAAATTTCTCCAAGTTCGAGCATTTGAACTGATTGTCAAACGCTCAGCCAAATTTCTCCAAGTCTGAGGGTTTGAGCTGACTGTCAAACGGTCGGCCAAGTTTCTCTAAATCCGAGCATTTGAGCTAATTACCAAACGCCCGTCCAAGTTTCTCCAAGTCCAAGCGTTTGAGTTGATTGTTAAACGCTAGGCCAAGTTTCTCTAAGTTCAAGGGTTTGAGTTGATTGCTAAACACTCGGCCAAATTTCTCAAAGTTCGAGTGTTTGAGTTGATTGTCAAACACTAGGCTAAGTTTCTCCAGGTCCGAGCGTTTGAGTTGATTGTCAAACACTCGGCCAAATTTTTCCAAGTTCAAGCGTTTGTGTTGATTGTCAAAAGCTTGACCAAGTTTCTCTAAGTTCGAACTTTTGTGCTGATTGTCAAAAGCTTGGCCAAGCTTCTCCAAGCCCGAGCGGTTGAGCTCCCTCACAACCGCTCGGCCAAGTTTCTCTAGGTCCGAGTGTTTGAGCTGATTGTCAAACACTAGACCAAGTTTCTCCAAGTCCGAGCATTTGTGCTGATTGTCAAATGCTCGGCCAAGCTTCTCCAAGTCCGAGCGTTTGAGCTACCTCGCAAACACTCGGCCAAGTTTCTCCAAGTGTGAGCGTTTGAGTTGATTGTCGAACACTCGGCCAGGTTTTTCCAAGTGCGATCGTTTATGCTTATTGTCAAATGTTCGGCCAAGTTTCTCCAGGTTTGATTGTATGTGGTGATTGTTAAACTCTCGTTCAAGATTCTCCAGGTCCGAGTGTTTAAGATGATTGTCAAATGCTCGGCCAAGTTTCTCCAGGTCTGAGCATATGAGTTGATTGTCAAACTTTCGGCCAAGTTTTGCCAGGTTTGAGCGTTTGAGCTGATTGTCAAACACTAGACCAAGTCACACTAAGTCCGAGTGTTTGAGTTGATTGTCAAACGCTCGGTCAAGTTTCTCCAGGTCCGAGCATCTGAGTTGATTGTCAAACGCTCGGCCAAGTTTCTCTAGGTCCGAGCGATTGAGCTGATTGTCGAACACTTTTCCAAGTTTCTCCAAGTACGAGGATTTGAGTTGATTATCAAATGCTCGGCTAAGTTTCTCCAGGTCCGAGCGCTTGAGCTGATTGTCAAACGCTCGACCAAATTTCTCAATGTCCGAGTGTTTGAGCCGATTGTCAACCGCTCAACCAAGTTTCTCCAAGTCCGAGAATTTGAGCTGATTGTCAAACGCTCGGTTAAGTTTCTTCATGTCCGAGCATTTGAGCTGATTTTCAAACACTCGGCAAGGCTAGGTTTCTCCAAGTTTGTGCGTTTGAGCTGATTGTCAAACACTCGGCTAAGTTTCTCCAGGTCTGATTGTATGTGGTGATTCTCGGCCAAGTTTCTCCATGTCTGAGTGTTTGAGCTGATTGTCAAACGCGGCCAAGTTTCTCCAGGTCTGATCAAATGTAGTGATTGTACAACGCTCTGCCAAGTTTCTCCAGGTCTGTGTGTATGAGTTGATTGTCAAACGTTCGGCTAAGTTTCTCTAGGTCTGAGTGTTTGAGCTGATTGTCAAACACTCGGTCAAGCTTCTCCAAGTTCGAGTGTTTGAGCTGCCTGGCAAACGCTCGGCCAAGTTTCTCCAAGTCCGAATGATTGAGTTGATTGTCAAACGCTAGGCCAAGTTTTTTCAAGTACGAGAGTTTGAACAGATTGTCAAACGCTCGACCATGTTTCTCCAGGTCCGAGTAATTGAGCTGATTGTCGAACGCTCTTCCAAGTTTCTTCAAGTCAGAGCGTTTGAGTTGATTGTCCAACGCTCGACCAATGTTTCTCTAGGTCCGAGCATTTGAGCTGATTGTAAAATGCTCGGCCAGGTTTCTCCTAGTCTGAGCATTTGAGTTGATTGTCAGACGCTCGGCTAAGTTTCTCCAAGTCCGAGCGTTTGAGCTGATTGCCAAACATTCGGTCAAGTTTCTCTAAGTCCGAGCGTATGAGCTGATTGTCAAACACTAGGCTAAGTTTCTCCAGGTCTGAACGTTTGAGTTGATTGTCAAACGCTCGACCAAGTTTCTCTAAGTACGAGTGTTTGTACTGATTGTCAAACGCTTGGCCAAGCTTTTCCAAGTCCGAGCGTTTGAGCTCCCTCGCAAACTCTCGGCCAAGTTTCTCTAGGTCTGAGTGTTTGAGCTGATTGTCAAACACTCGGTCAAGCTTCTCCAAGTCTGAGTGTTTGAGCTGCCTGGCAAACGCTCGGCCAAGTTTCTCCAAGTCCGAGCGTTTGAATTAATTGTCGAACACTCGGCCAGGTTTCTCCAAGTGCGATCGTTTATGCTGATTGTCAAATGTTCGGCCAAGTTTCTCCAGGTTTGATCATATGTGGTGATTGTTAAACACTCGGCCAAATTTCTCCAGGTCTGAGCGTATGAGCTGATTGTCAAATGCTCGGCCAAGTTTTGCCAGGTCCGAGCGTTTGAGCTGATTGTCAAACACTTTTCCAAGTCACTACAAGTCCGAGTGTTTGAGTTGATTGTCAAATGCTTGGTCAAGTTTCTTCAGGTCCGAGCGTCTGAGTTGATTGTCAAACGCTCGGCCAAGTTTCTCTAGGTCCAAGCGATTGAGCTGATTGTCGAACATCTTTCCAAGTTTCTCCAAGTCCGAGCGTTTGAGTTGATTGTCAAATGCTCGGCCAAGTTTCTCCAGGTCTGAGTGTTTGAGCTGATTGTCAAACACTCGACAAAATTTCTCCTTGTCCGAGCGTGTGAGCCGATTGTCAACCACTCGGCCAAGTTTCTCCAAGTCCGAGCATTTGATCTAATTGTCAAACGCTAGGCTAAGTTTCTTCATGTCCGAAAGTTTGAGCTGATTGTCAAACACTCGGCTAGGCCAGGTTTCCCTAAGTTTGAGCGTTTAAGTTGATTGTCAAACACTCGGCCAAGTTTCTCCAGGTCCGAGCGTTTGAGCTGATTGTCAAATGCTCGACCAAATTTCTCCATGTCCGAGCGTTTGAGCCAATTTTCAACCGCTCGGCCAAGTTTCTCCAAGTCCGAGCATTTGAGCTGATTGTCAAACACTCAGCTACATTTCTTCATGTTCGAGAGTTTGAGCTGATTTTCAAACACTCGGCTAGGCCAGGTTTCCCCAAGTTTGAGCGTTTGAGCTGATTATCAAACGCTCGGCCAAGTTTCTCCTGGTCCGAGCGTTTGAGTTGATTGTCAAACGCTCTACCAAATTTCTCCATGTCTGAGCGTTTGAGCAGATTGTCAACCGCTCGGCCAAGTTTCTCCAAGTCTGAGCATTTGAGCTGATTGTCAAACGCTCAGCTAAGTTTCTTCATGTCCAAGCGTTTGAGCTCATTGTCAAATAATCGGCCAGGCTAGGTTTCTCCAAGTTTGAGCATTTGAGCATTTGAGCTGATTGTCAAACACCCGGCCAAGTTTCTCCAGGTCTGATTGTATGTGGTGATTATCAAACGCTCGGCCAAGTTTCTCCAGGTTAGAGCGTATGAGGTGATAGTCAAACGCTTGGCCAAGTTTCTACAGGTCCGAGTGTTTGAGTTGATTGCCAAATGCTCGACCAAGTTTCTCAAGGTCTGATCAGATGTGGTGATTGTACAACGCTTTGCCAAGTTTCTCCAGGTCTGCGTGTATGAGCTGATTATCAAACGTTCGGCTAAGTTTCGCCAGATTTGAGCATTTAAGCTGATTATCAAACTCTCGACCAAGTTTCTCAAAGTTCGAGTGTTTGAGTTGATTGTCAAACGCTCGGCCAAGTTTCTCTAGGTCCGAGCGATTGAGCTAATTGTCGAACACTTTTCCAAGTTTCTCTAAGTTCGAGCGTTTGAGCTGATTGTCAAACGCTCGGCCAAGTTTCTCCAGGTCCGAGCGTTTGAGTTGATTGTCAAACACTCGACCAAATTTCTCCATGTCCGAGCGTTTGAGCCGATTGTCAACTGCTCGGCTAAGTTTCTCTAAGTCCGAGCATTTGAGCTGATTACCAAACGCTCGGCTAAGTTTCTTCATGTCCAAGAGTTTGAGCTGATTGTCAAACACTCGGCTAGGCCAGGTTTTCCTAAGTTTGAGCGTTTGAGCTGATTGTCAAACGCTCAGCCATGTTTCTCCAGGTCCGAGCGTTTGAGCTGATTGTCAAACGCTCGACCAAATTTCTTCATGTCCGAGCGTTTGAGCTAATTGTCAACCGCTCGGCCAAATTTCTCCAAGTCCGAGCATTTGAGCTGATTGTCAATTGCTCGACTAAGTTTCTTCATGTCCGAGAGTTTGAGCTGATTGTCAAACACTCGGCTAGGCCAGGTTTCCCCAAGTTTGAGCGTTTGAGCTGATTATCAAACGCTCGGCCAAGTTTCTTAGGTCCGAGCGTTTGAGCTGATTGTCAAATGCTCTACCAAATTTCTCCATGTCTGAGTGTTTGAGCCGATTGTCAATCGCTCGGCCAAGTTTCTCCAAGTCCGAGCATTTGAGCTGATTGTCAAACACTAGGCTAAGTTTTGTCATGTCCGAGCGTTTGAGCTGATTGTCAAACACTCGGCCAGGCTAGGTCTCTCAAAGTTTGAGCATTTGAGCGTTTGAGTTGATTGTCAAACACTCGGCCAAGTTTTTCCAGGTCTAATTGTATGTGGTGATTGTCAAACGCTCGGTCAAGTTTCTCTAGGTTAGAGCGTATGAGGTGATAGTCAAACACTCGGCCAAGTTTCTCCAGGTCCGAGTGTTTGAGCTGATTGTCAAACGCTCAGCCAAGTTTCTCCAGGTCTAATCAGATGTGGTGATTGTACAACGCTCTGCCAAGCTTCTCCAGGTCTGCGTGTATAAGCTGATTGTCAAACATTCGGCTAAGTTTCGCCAGGTCCGAGTGTTTGGGCTGATTGTCAAATACTCGACTAAGTTTTTCAAAGTTCAAGCGTTTGAATTGATTTTCAAACACTCGGCCAAGTTTCTCCAAGTCCGAATGTTTGAGCTGATTGTCAAACACTCGGCCAAGTTTCTCCAAGTACGAGAGTTTGAGCAGATTATCAAACGCTCGGCCATATTTCTCCAAGTCCGAGTAATTGAGATGATTGTCGAACGCTCTTCCAAGTTTCTTCAAGTCAGAGCGTTTTACTTGATTGTCCAACGCTCGGCCAATATTTCTCTAGGTCAGAGCATTTGAGCTGATTGTAAAACGCTTGGCCAAGTTTCTCCAAGTTTGAGTGTTGGAGTTGATTGTCAGACATTCGGCCAAGTTTCTCCAAGACCGAGCGTTTGAGCTGATTGCCAAACATTCGGTCAAGTTTCTCTAAGTCCGAGCGTTTGAGCTGATTGTCAAACGCTAGGCTAAGTTTCTCCAGGCCCGAACGTTTGAGTTGATTGTCAAATGCTCGATGAGGTTTCTCTAAGTTCGAGCGTTTGTGTTGATTGTCAAACGCTTGGCCAAGCTTTTCCAAGTCCGAGCGTTTGAGCTCCCTCAAAAACTCTAGGCCAAGTTTCTTTAGGTCCGAGCGTTTGAGCTGATTGTCAAACACTTGATCAAGTTTCTCCAAGTCTGAGTGTTTGTGCTGATTGTTAAACGCTCGGCCAAGCTTCTCCAAGTCCGAGCTTTTGAGCTGCCTCGCAAATGCTCGGCCAAGTTTCTCCAAGTCTGAGCGTTTGAGTTGATTGTCGAACACTCGGCCAGGTTTCTCAAAGAGCGATCGTTTATGCTTATTGTCAAACGTTCGGCCAAGTTTCTCCAGGTTTGATTGTATGTGGTGATTGCTAAACGCTCGGCCAAGTTTCTCCAGGTCCGAGCGTTTGAGATGATTGTCAAATGCTCGGCCAAGTTTCTCCAGGTCCGAGCGTTTGAGCTGATTGTCAAACTTTCGGCCAAGTTTTGCCAAGTCCGAGCATTTGAGCTGATTGTCAAAAACTAGACCAAGTCACTCTAAGTTCAAGTGTTTGAGTTGATTGTCAAACGCTCGGTCAAGTTTCTCCAGGTCCGAGCATCTTAGTTGATTGTCAAACTCTTGGCCAAGTTTCTCTAGGTCTGATCGATTGAGTTGATTGTCGAACACTTTTCCAAGTTTCTCCAAGTCCGAGTGTTTGAGCTGATTGTCAACCACTCGGCCAAGTTTCTCCAAGTCCGAGCATTTGAGCTGATTGTCAAATGCTCGGCTAAGTTTCTTCATGTCTGAGAGTTTGAGCTGATTGTCAAACACTCGGCTAGTCCAGGTTTCCCCAAGTTTGAGTGTTTGAGCTGATTGTCAAACGCTTGGATAAGTTTCTTCATGTCTGAGCATTTGAGCTGACTGTCAAGCACTCAGCCAGGCTAGGTTTCTTCAAGTTTAAGCGTTTGAGCTGATTGTCAAACACTCGACCAAGTTTTCTCCAGGTCTGATTGTATGTGGTGATTGTCAAACGCTCGGCCAAGTTTCTCCAGGTCAGAGCGTATGAGGTGATAGTCAAACGCTTAGCCTAGTTTCTCCAGGTCCGAGTGTTTGAGTTGATTGTCAAACGCTCGGCCAAGTTTCTCCAGGTCTAATCAGATGTGGTGATTGTACAACGCTCTGCCAAGCTTCTCCAGGTCTGCGTGTATGAGCTGATTGTCAAATGCTCGGCCAAGTTTCTCCAGGTCTAATCAGATGTGGTGATTGTACAACGCTCTGCCAAGCTTCTCCAGGACTGCGTGTATGAGCTGATTGTCAAACATTCAGCTAAGTTTCGCCAGGTCCGAGCGTTTGAGCTGATTGTCAAACACTAGACCAAGTTTCTCAAAGTTCAACCGTTTGAGTTGATTTTCAAACACTCGGCCAAGTTTCTCCAAGTCCGAATGTTTGAGCTGATTGTCAAACGCTCGGCCAAGTTTCTACAAGTACGAGAGTTTGAGCAGATTGTCAAACACTCGGCCATGTTTCTCCAGGTCCGAGTAATTGAGATGATTGTCGAACTCTCTTCCAAGTTTCTTCAAATCAGAGCATTTGACTTGATTGTCCAACGCTCGGCCAATGTTTCTCTAGGTCAGAGCATTTGAGCTGATTGTAAAACGCTCAGCCAAGTTTCTCCAAGTCTGAGTGTTTGAGTTGATTGTCAGACACTCAGCCAAGTTTCTCCAAGTCCGAGCGTGTTGAGCTGATTGTCAAACGCTAGGCTAAGTTTCTCTAGGTCTGAACGTTTGAGTTGATTGTCAAACGCTCGACCAAGTTTCTCTAAGTTCGAGCATTTGTACTGATTGTCAAATGCTTGGCCAAGCTTTTCCAAGTCCGAGCATTTGAGCTCCCTCGCAAACTCTCAGCCAAGTTTCTCTAGGTCCGAGCGTTTGAGCTGATTGTCACACGGTCGATCAAGTTTCTCCAAGTCCGAGTGTTTGTGCTGATTGTCAAATGCTCGGCCAAGCTTCTCCAAGTCCGAGCATTTGAGCTGCCTCGCAAATGCTCGGCCAAGTTTCTCCAAGTCCGAGCGTTTGAGTTGATTGTCGAAACTCGGCTAGGTTTCTCCAAGTGCGATCATTTATGCTTATTGTCAAATGTTCGGCCAAGTTTCTCCAGGTTTGATTGTATGTGGTGATTGTTAAACGCTCGGCCAAGTTTCTCCAGGTCCGAGCGTTTGTGATGATTGTCAAATGCTCGGCCAAGTTTCTCCAGGTCTGAGCATATGAGCTGATTGTCAAACTTTCGACCAAGTTTTGCCAGGTCCGAGCTTTTGAGCTGATTGTCAAACACTAGACATATTCACTCCAAGTTGGAGTGTTTGAGTTGATTGTCAAACGCTCGGTCAAGTTTCTATAGGTCCGAGCATCTGAGTTGATTGTCAAACACTTGGCCAAGTTTCTCTAGGTCTGAGCGATTGAGCTGATTGTCAAACACTTTTCCAAGTTCCTCCAAGTCCGAGCGTTTGAGCTGATTGTCAAACGCTTGGCTAAGTTTCTCCAGGTCCGAGCGTTTGAGTTGATTGTCAAAGACTCGATCAGATTTCTCCATGTCCGAGCGTTTGAGTCGATTGTCAACCACTCGGCCAAGTTTCCCCAAGTCCGAGCATTTGAGCTGATTGTCAAACGCTCGGCTAAGTTTCTTCATGTCCGAGAGTTTGAGCTGATTGTCAAACACTCGGCTAAGCCAGGTTTCCCCAAGTTTGAGCGTTTGAGCTGATTATCAAACGCTCAGCTAAGTTTCTCCAGGTCTGATTGTATGTGGTGATTGTCAAACGCTCAGCCAAGTTTCTCTAGGTCAGAGCGTATGAGGTGATAGTCAAACACTCGGCCAAGTTTCTCCAAGTCCAAGTGTTTGAGCTGATTATCAAACGCTCAGCCAAGTTTCTCCAGGTCTGATCAGATGTGGTGATTGTCAAATGCTCTGCCAAGTTTCTCTAGGTATGTGTGTGTGAGCTGATTGTCAAACGTTCGGCTAAGTTTCGCTAGGTCCGAGCGTTTGAGCTGATTGTCAAACACTCGACCAAGTTTCTCCAAGTTCGAGCGTTTGAACAGATTGTCAAACGCTCTGCCAAGTTTCTCCAAGTCCGAAGGTTTGAGCTGATTGCCAAACCCTCGGCCAAGTTTCTCCAAGTCCGAGCGTTTGAGTTGATTGCCAAATGCTCAGCCAAGTTTCTCTAGGTCCGAGTGTTTGAGTTGATTGTCAAACACTCGGTCAAATTTCTCCGGGTCTGAGCATTTGAGCCGACTGTCAAACGCTCGGCCAAGTTTCTCTAAGTCCGAGCGTTTGAGCTGATTATCAAAAACTAGGCTCGGTGTCTCCAAGTTTGAGCGTTCGAGCTGATTGTCAAATGCTCGACCAAGTTTCTCCAGGTCTGATCGTATGTGGTGATTGTCCAACGCTCGGCCAAGGTTCTCCAAGTCTGAGTGTTTGAGTTGATTGTCAAACGCTTGGCTAAGTTTCTCCAGGTCCGAGCATTTGAGCTGATTGTCAAACACTCGACCAAATTTCTCCATGTCCGAGCGTTTGAGCCGATTGTCAACCACTCGGCCAAGTTTCTCCAAGTCTGAGCATTTGAGATGATTGTCAAACGCTCAGCTAAGTTTCTTCATGTCCGAGAGTTTGAGCTGATTTTCAAACACTCGGCTAGGCCAGGTTACCCCAAGTTTGAGCTTTTGAGCTGATTATCAGACACTCGACCAAGTTTCTCCAGTTCTGATTGTATGTGGTGATTGTCAAACGCTCAGCCAAGTTTCTCCAGGTCAGAGCGTATGAGGTGATAGTCAAACACTCGGCCAAGTTTCTCCAGGTCCGAGTGTTTGAGCTGATTGTCAAACGCTCAGACAAGGTTCTCCAGGTCTGATCAGATGTGGTGATTGTCAAACGCTCTGCCAAGTTTCTCTAGGTATGTGTGTATCAGCTGATTGTCAAACGTTCGGCTAAGTTTCGCTAGGTCCGAGCGTTTGAGCTAATTGTCAAACACTCGACCAAGTTTCTCCAAGTTTGAGCGTTTGAACAGATTGTCAAATACTCTGCCAAGTTTCTCCAAGTCCGAAGGTTTGAGCTGATTGCCAAACCCTCGGCCAAGTTTCTCCAAGTCCGAGCGTTTGAGTTGATTGCCAAATGCTCAGCCAAGTTTCTCTAGGTCCGAGCGTTTGAGTTGATTGTCAAACGCTCGGTCAAATTTCTCTAGGTCTGAGCGTTTGAGCCGACTGTCAAACGCTCGGCCAAGTTTCTCCAAGTCCGAGCGTTTGAGCTGATTGTCAAAAACTAGGCTCGGTGTCTCCAAGTTTGAGCATTCGAGCTAATTGTCAAATGCTCGACCAAGTTTCTCCAAGTCTGATCGTATGTGGTGATTGTCAAACGCTCGGCCAAGTTTCTCCAAGTCCGGGCATTTAAGCTGGTTGTCAAAAACTAGGCTCGGTGTCTCCAAGTTTAAGCGTTCGAGCTGATTGTCAAATGCTCGACTAAGTTTCTCCAGGTCTGATCGTATGTGGTGATTGTCAAACGCTCGGCCAAGGTTCTCCAAGTCTGAGTGTATGAGCTGATTGTCAAACGTTCGGCCAAGTTCCTCCAAGTCCGAGTGTTTGAGCTGATTGCCAAACGCTCGGCCAAGTTTCTCCAAGTCTGAGCATTTGAGCTGATTGTCAAACGCTAGTCCAAGTTTTTTTAGGTCCAAACGTTTTAGTTGATTGTCAAACACTCGACCAAGTCTCTCCAAGTCTGAGCGTTTTAGCTAATTGTCAAGCGTTCGGCTAAGTTTCTCCTGGTCTGAGCGTTTAAGGTGATTGTTAAATGCTCGACCAAGTTTCTCCGGGTCCGAGTGATTGAACTGATTGTCGAATGCTCGATCAAGTTTCTCGAAGTCCGAGCATTTGAGCTGATTGTCAAATACTCTGCCAAATTTTTTCAAGTCTGAGCGTTTGAGCTGATTGTCAAACACTAAGCCACGTTTCTCTAAGTCCTAGCGTTTGAGATGATTGCCAAACGTTCGGCCAAGTTTCTCCAAGTCTGAGCTTTTGAGCTGATTGCCAAATTATCGGCCAAGTTTCTCCAAGTCCGAGTGTTTGAGCTGATTGTCAAACACGAGGCTAAATTTCTCCAAGTTCGAGCGTTTAAATTGATTGTCAAACGCTCAGCCAAATTTCTCCAAGTCTGAGGGTTTGAGCTGATTGTCAAACGGTCAGCCAAGTTTCTCTAAGTCCGAACATTTGAGCTGATTGCCAAACGCCCGTCCAAGTTTCTCCAAGTCTGAGCGTTTGAGTTGATTGTTAAACGCTAGGCCAAGTTTCTCCAAGTTCGAGTGTTTGAGTTGATTGCCAAACACTCGGCCAAATTTCTCAAAGTCCGAGCGTTTGAGCTGATTGTCAAACGCTAGGCTAAGTTTCTCCAGGTCCGAGCGTTTGAGTTGATTGTCAAACACTAGGCCAAGTTTTTCCAAGTTCACGCGTTTGTGTTGATTGTCAAGCGCTCGACCAAGTTTCTCTAAGTTCGAGTGTTTGTGCTGATTGTCAAAAGCTTGGCCAAGCTTCTCCAAGCCCGAGCGGTTGAGCTCCCTCATAAATGCTCGGCCAAGTTTCTCTAGGTCCGAGCGTTTGAGCTGATTGTCAATCGCTGGACAAAGTTTCTCAAAGTCCGAGCATTTGTACTGATTGTCAAACGCTCGGCCAAGCTTCTCCAAGTCCGAGATTTGACCTGCCTCGCAAACGCTCGGCCAAGTTTCTCCAAGTCTGAGCATTTGAGCTAATTGTCGAACACTCGGCCAGGTTTCTCCAAGTGCGATCGGCTATGCTGATTGTCAAATGTTCCGCTAAGTTTCTTCAAGTCTGATCGTTTATGGTGATTGTTAAACGCTCGGCCAAGTTTCTCCAAGTTCGAGCGTTTGAGCTGATTTTCAAACACTCGGCCAAGTTTTTCCAGGTCCGAGCGTTTGAGCTGATTGTCAAACACTCGACCAAGTCACTCCAACTCCGAATGTTTGAGTTGATTGTCAAACGCTCGGTCAAGTTTCTCCAGGTCTAAGTGTCTGAGCTGATTGTCAAACGCTCGGCCAAGTTTCTCTAGGTCCGAGCGATTGAGCTGATTGTCGAACACTTTTTCAAGTTTCTCCAAGTCTGAGGGTTTGAGTTGATTGTCAAATGCTCGGCCAAGTTTCTACAGGTCCGAGCGCTTGAGCTGATTGTCAAACGCTCGACCAAATTTCTCCATGTCCGAGTGTTTGAGCCTATTATCAACCGCTTAACCAAGTTTCTCCAAGTCCGAGCATTTGAGTTGATTATCAAACGCTCGGCCAAGTTTCTCCGGGTCTGATTGTATGTGGTGATTGTCAAACGTTCGGTCAAGTTTCTCCAGGTCTGAGTGTTTGCGCTGATTGTCAAACGCTCGACCAAGTTTCTCCAGGTCTGATCAGATGTGGTGATTGTACAACACTCTGCCAAGTTTCTCCAGGTCTGTGTGTATGAGTTGATTGTCAAACGTTTGGCTAAGTTTCGCCAGGTCCGAGCGTTTGAGCTGACTGTTAAACAATCGACCAAGTTTCTCAAAGTTCGAGTGTTTGAGTTAATTGTCAAACTCTCAGCCAAGTTTCGCCAAGTCCGAATGTTTGAGCTGATTGTCAAATGCTCGGCCAAGTTTCTCCAAGTACGAAAGTTTAAGCAGATTGTGGAACGCTCGACCATGTTTCTCCAGGTTCGAGTAATTGAGCTGATTGTCGAACGCTCTTCCAAGTTTCTTCAAGTCAGAGCGTTTGAGTTGATTGTCCAACGCTCGGCCAATGTTTCTCTAGGTCCGAGCATTTGAGCTGATTGTATAACGCTCGGCCAAGTTTCTCCATGTCTGAGTGTTTGAGTTGATTGTCAGACGCTCGGCCAAGTTTCTCCAAGTCTGAGCGTTTGAGCTGATTGCCAAACGTTCGGTCAAGTTTCTCTAAGTCCGAACGTTTGACCTGATTGTCAAACACTAGGCAAAGTTTCTCTAGCTCTGAACGTTTGAGTTGATTATCAAACGCTCGACCAAGTTTCTCTAAGTACAAGTGTTTGTACTGATTGTCAAAAGCTTGGCTAAGCTTTTCCAAGTCCGAGCGTTTGAGTTCCCTTGCAAAGTCTCGGCCAGGTTTCTCTAGGTCCGACTGTTTGAGCAGATTGTCAAACGCTCGACCAAGTTTCTCCAAGTCCGAGTGTTTGTGCTGATCGTCAAACGCTCGGCCAAGCTTCTCCAAGTCTGAGCGAATGAGCTGCCTCGCAAACGCTCGGCCAAGTTTCTCCAAGTCCAAGCCTTTGAGCTGATTGTCGAACACTCGGCCAGGTTTCTCCAAGTGCGTTCGTTTATGCTGATTGTCAAATGTTCGGCCAAGTTTCTCCAGGTTTGATCATATGTGGTGATTGTTAAACGCTCGGCCAAATTTCTCCAGGTCTGAGCGTATGAGCTGATTGTCAAATGCTCGGCCAAGTTTCGCCAGGTTCGAGCGTTTGAGCTGATTGTCAAACACTCGACCAAGTCACTCCAAGTCTGAGTGTTTGAGTTGATTGTCAAACACTCGGTCAAGTTTCTTCAGGTCCGAGCATTTGAGTTGATTGTCAAACGCTTGGTCAAGTTTCTCTAAGTCCGAGCGTTTAAGCTGATTGTCAAACGCTAGGCAAAGTTTCTCTAGGTCTGAACGTTTGAGTTGATTGTCAAACGCTCGACCAAGTTTCTCTACGTACGAGCATTTGTGCTGATTGTCAAACGCTTGGCCAAGATTTTCCAAGTCCGAGCGTTTGAGCTGCCTCGCAAACTCTCGGCAAAGTTTCTCTAGGTCCGAATGTTTGAGCTGATTGTCAAACGCTCGACCAAGTTTCTCCAAGTCCGAGTGTTTGTGCTGATTGTCAAATGCTCAGCCAAGCTTCTCCAAGTCCGAGCGTTTGAGCTGCTTCGCAAACGCTCGGCCAAGTTTCTCCAATTCCGAGCGTTTGAGCTGATTGTCGAACACTCTGCCAGGTTTCTCCAAGTGCAATTGTTTATGCTGATTGTCAAATGTTAGGCCAAGTTTCTCCAGGCTTGATCGTATGTGGTGATTGTTAAACACTCGGCCAAGTTTCTCCAGGTCTGAGTGTTTGAGCTGATTGTCAAATGCTTGGCCAAATTTCTCCAGTTCTGAGCGTATGAGCTGATTGTCAAACTTTCGGCCAAGTTTTGCCAGGTCCGAGCTGATTGTCAAACACTCGACCAAGTCACTCCAAGTCCGAATGTTTGAGTTGATTGTCAAACGCTCGGTCAAGTTTCTTCAGGTCTGAGCGTCTGAGCGGATTGTCAAACGCTCGGCCAAGTTTCTCTAGGTCCGAGCGATTGAGCTGATTGTCAAACACTTTTCCAAGTTTCTCTAAGTCCGATCATTTGAGTTGATTTTCAAACGCTCGGGCAAGTTTTTCCATGTCCGAGCGTTTGAGCTGATTGTCAAACGCTCGACAAAATTTCTCCATGTCCGAGCGTGTGAGCCGATTGTCAACCACTCGGCCAAGTTTCTCCAAGTCCGAGCATTGGATCTGATTGTCAAACACTAGGCTAAGTTTCTTCATGTCCGAGAGTTTGAGCTGATTGTCAAACACTCGGCTAGGCTAGGTTTCCCCAAGTTTGAGCATTTTAGCTGATTATCAAACGCTCGGCTAAATTTCTCCAAGTCCGAGCGTGTGAGCTGATTGTCAAACGCTCTACCAAATTTCTCCATGTCCGAGCGTGTGAGCTGATTATCAACCACTCGACCAAGTTTCTCCAAGTCCGAGTATTTGATATGATTGTCAAACGCTAGACTAAGTTTCTTCATGTCCGAGAGTTTGAGCTGATTGTCAAACACTCGGCTAGGCCAGGTTTCCCCAAGTTTAAGCGTTTGAGTTGATTATCAAATGCTCGGCTAAGTTTCTCCAGGTCCGAGCGTTTGAGCTGATTGTCAAACGCTCTACCAAATTTCTCCATGTCCAAGCGTTTGAGCCGATTGTAAACCGCTCGGCCAAGTTACTCCAAGTCCGAGCATTTGAGTTGATTGTCAAACGCTCGGCTAAGTTTCTTCATGTCCGAGCGTTTGAGCTGATTGCCAAACACTCGGCCAGGCTAGGTTTCACCAAGTCTGAGCGTTTGAGCGTTTGAGTTGATTGTCAAACCCTAGGCCAAGTTTCTCCAGGTCTGATTGTATGTGGTGATTGTCAAACGCTCGGCCAAGTTTATCCTGGTCAGGGCGTATGAGGTGATAGTCAATTGCTCGGCTAAGTTTCTCTAGGTCTGAGTGTTTGAGCTGATTGTCAAACCCTCGGCCAAGTTTCTCTAACTCTGATCAGATGTGGTGATTGTACAATACTCTGCCAAGTTTCTCTAGGTCTGCGTGTATGAGTTGATTGTCAAACGTTCGGCTAAGTTTTTCCAAGTCCGAGCGTATGAGTTGATTGTCAAACACTCGACTAAGTTTCTCAAAGTTCGAGCGTTTAAGTTGATTGTCAAACACTCGGCCAAGTTTCTCTAGGTCCGAGCGATTGAGCTAATTGTCGAACACTTTTTTATGTTTCTCCAAGTCCGAGCGATTGAGCTGATTGTCAAACGCTCGGCCAAGTTTTTCCAGGTCCGAGCGTTTGAGCTGATTGTCAAACGCTCGACTAAATTTCTCCATGTCCGAGTGTTTGAGCCGATTTTCAATCGCTTGGCCAAGTTTCTCCAAGTCCGAGCGTTTGAGCAGATTGTCAAACGCTCGGCTAAGTTTCTTTATGTCCGAGAGTTTGAGCTGATTTTCAAACACTCGGTTCGGCCAAGTTTCCCTAAGTTTGAGCGTTTGAGCTGATTGTCAAACGCTCGGCCAAGTTTCTCTAGGTCCGAGCGTTTGAGCTGATTGTCAAATGCTCGACCAAATTTCTCCATGTCCGAGCGTTTGTACCAATTGTCAACCACTTGGCCAAGTTTCTCCAAGTCCGAGCATTTGAGTTGATTGTCAAACGTTCTACTAAGTTTCTTCATGTCCGAGAGTTTGAGCTGATTGTCAAACACTCAGCTAGGCCAGGTTTCACTAAGTTTGAGTGTTTGAGCTAATTGTCAAACTCTCGGCCAAGTTTCTCCAGGTCCGAGCGTTTTTGAGCTGATTGTTAAACGCTCGACCAAATTTCTCCAAGTCCGAGCATTTGAGCCAATTATCTATCGCTCGGCCAAGTTTCTCCAAGTCCGAGCATTTGAGCTGATTGTCAAACGCTCGACCAAATTTCACCATGTCCTAGCGTTTGAGCCGATTGTCAACCGCTCGGCCAAGTTTCTCCAAGTCCGAGCATTTGAGTTGATTGTCAAATGCTCGGCTAAGTTTCTTCATGTCCGAGAGTTTGAGCTGATTGTCAAACACTCAGCTAGGCCAGGTTTCACTAAGTTTGAGCGTTTGAGCTAATTGTCAAACTCTCGGCCAAGTTTCTCCAGGTCCGAGAGTTTGAGCTGATTGTCAAACGCTCGACCAAATTTCTCCATGTCTGAGCGTTTGAGCCAATTGTCAACCGCTCGGCCAAGTTTCTGCAAGTCCGAGCATTTGAGTTGATTGTCAAACGCTCGGCTAAGTTTCTTCATGTCCAAGCATTTGAGCTGATTGTCAAACACTCGGCCAGGCTAGGTTTCACCAAGACTGAGCGTTTGAGCGTTTGAGCTGATTGTCAAACCCTAGGCCAAGTTTCTCCAGGTCTGATTGTATATGGTGATTGTCAAACGCTCGGCCAAGTTTATCCTGGTCAGGGCGTATGAGGTGATAGTCAATTGCTCAGCTAAGTTTCTCTAGGTCTGATTGTTTGAGTTGATTGTCAAACCCTCGGCCAAGTTTCTCTAACTCTGATCAGATGTGATGATTGTACAACACTCTGCCAAGTTTCTCTAGGTCTGCGTGTATGAGTTGATTGTCAAACGTTCGGCTAAGTTTTGCCAAGTCCGAGCGTATGAGTTGATTGTCAAACACTCGACTAAGTTTCTCAAAGTTCGAGCGTTTAAGTTGATTGTCAAACGCTCGGCCAAGTTTCTCTAGGTCCGAGCGATTGAGCTGATTGTCGAACACTTTTTTATGTTTCTCCAAGTCCGAGCGATTGAGCTGATTGTCGAACCCTCGGCCAAGTTTTTCCAGGTCCGAGCGTTTGAGCTGATTGTCAAACGCTCGACTAAATTTCTCCATGTCCGAGTGTTTGAGTCGATTGTCAATCGCTTGGCCAAGTTTCTCCAAGTCCGAGCGTTTGAGCAGATTGTCAAACGCTCGGCTAAGTTTCTTTATGTCCGAGAGTTTGAGCTGATTTTCAAACACTCGGCTCGGCCAAGTTTCCCTAAGTTTGAGCGTTTGAGCTGATTGTCAAACGCTCGGCCAAGTTTCTCTAGGTCCGAGCGTTTGAGCTGATTGTCAAATGCTCGACCAAATTTCTCCATGTCCGAGCGTTTGTACCAATTGTCAACCACTTGGCCAAGTTTCTCCAAGTCCGAGCATTTGAGCTGATTGTCAAACGTTCTACTAAGTTTCTTCATGTCCGAGAGTTTGAGCTGATTGTTAAACACTCAGCTAGGCCAGGTTTCACTAAGTTTGAGTGTTTGAGCTAATTGTCAAACTCTCGGCCAAGTTTCTCCAGGTCCGAGCGTTTTTGAGCTGATTGTCAAACGCTCGACCAAATTTCTCCATGTCCGAGCATTTGAGCCAATTATCAATCGCTCGGCCAAGTTTCTCCAAGTCCGAGCATTTGAGCTGATTGTCAAACGCTCGACCAAATTTCACCATGTCCTAGCGTTTGAGTCGATTGTCAACCGCTCGGCCAAGTTTCTCCAAGTCCGAGCATTTGAGTTGATTGTCAAATGCTTGGCTAAGTTTCTTCATGTCCGAGAGTTTGAGCTGATTGTCAAACACTCAGCTAGGCCAGGTTTCACTAAGTTTGAGCGTTTGAGCTAATTGTCAAACTCTCGGCCAAGTTTCTCCAGGTCCGAGAGTTTGAGCTGATTGTCAAACGCTCGACCAAATTTCTCCATGTCTGAGCGTTTGAGCCAATTGTCAACCGCTCGGTCAAGTTTCTGCAAGTCCGAGCATTTGAGTTGATTGTCAAACGCTAGGCTAAGTTTCTTCATGTCCGAGCATTTGAGCTGATTGTCAAACACTCGGCCAGGCTAGGTTTCACCAAGTCTGAGTGTTTGAGCGTTTGAGCTGATTGTCAAACCCTAGGTCAAGTTTCTCCAGGTCTGATTGTATGTGGTGATTGTCAAACGCTCGGCCAAGTTTATCCGGGTCAGGGCGTGTGAGGTGATAGTCAATCGCTCGGCTAAGTTTCTCTAGGTCTGTGTGTCTGAGTTGATTGTCAAACCCTCGGCCAAGTTTCTCTAACTCTGATCAGATGTGGTGATTGTACAACACTCTGCCAAGTTTCTCTAGGTCTGCCTGTATGAGTTGATTGTCAAACGTTCGGCTAAGTTTTGCCAAGTCCGAGCGTATGAGTTGATTGTCAAACACTCGACCAAGTTTCTCAAAGTTCGAGCGTTTAAGTTGATTGTCAAACGCTTGGCCAAGTTTCTCTAGGTCCGAGCGATTGAGCTGATTGTCGAACACTTTTCTATGTTTCTCCAAGTCCGAGCGATTGAGCTGATTGTCAAACGCTCAGCTAAGTTTTTCCAGGTCCGAGCGTTTGAGCTGATTGTCAAATGCTCGACTAAATTTCTCCATGTCCGAGTGTTTGAGTCGATTGTCAACCGCTTGGCCAAGTTTCTCCAAGTTCGAGCGTTTGAGCAGATTGTCAAACGCTCGGCTAAGTTTCTTTATGTCCGAGAGTTTGAGCTGATTGTCAAACACTCGGCTCGGCCAAGTTTCCCTAAGTTTGAGCATTTGAGCTGATTGTCAAACGCTCGGCCAAGTTTCTCTAGGTCCGAGCGTTTGAGTTGATTGTCAAATGCTCGACCAAATTTCTCCATGTCCGAGCGTTTGTACCAATTGTCAACTGCTTGGCCAAGTTTCTCCAAGTCCGAGCATTTGAGCTGATTGTCAAACGTTCTACTAAGTTTCTTCATGTCCGAGAGTTTGAGCTGATTGTCAAACACTCAGCTAGGCCAGGTTTCACTAAGTTTGAGCGTTTGAGCTAATTGTCAAACTCTCGGCCAAGTTTCTCCAGGTCCGAGCGTTTTTGAGCTGATTGTCAAACGCTCGACCAAATTTCTCCACGTCCGAGCATTTGAGCCAATTGTCAATCGTTCGGCCAAGTTTCTCCAAGTCCGAGCATTTGAGCTGATTGTCAAACGCTCGACCAAATTTCACCATGTCCTAGTGTTAGAGCTGATTGTCAACCGCTCGGCCAAGTTTCTCCAAGTCTGAGCATTTGAGTTGATTGTCAAATGCTCGGCTAAGTTTCTTCATGTCCGAGAGTTTGAGCTGATTGTCAAACACTCGGCTCGGCCAAGTTTCCCTAAGTTTGAGCGTTTGAGCTGATTGTCAAACGCTCGGCCAAGTTTCTCTAGGTCCGAGCGTTTGAGCTGATTGTCAAATGCTTGACCAAATTTCTCCATGTCCGAGCGTTTGTACCAATTGTCAACCGCTTGGTCAAGTTTCTCCAAGTCCGAGCATTTGAGCTGATTGTCAAACGTTCTACTAAGTTTCTTCATGTCCGAGAGTTTGAGCTGATTGTCAAACACTCAGCTAGGCCAGGTTTCACTAAGTTTGAGCGTTTGAGCTAATTGTCAAACTCTGGGCCAAGTTTCTCCAGGTCCGAGCGTTTTTGAGCTGATTGTCAAACGCTCGACCAAATTTCTCCATGTCCGAGCATTTGAGCCAATTGTCAATCGCTCGGCCAAGTTTCTCCAAGTCCGAGCATTTGAGCTGATTGTCAAACGCTCGACCAAATTTCACCATGTCCTAGCGTTTGAGCCGATTGTCAACCGCTCGGCCAAGTTTCTCCAAGTCCGAGCATTTGAGTTGATTGTCAAATGCTCGGCTAAGTTTCTTCATGTCCGAGAGTTTGAGCTGATTGTCAAACACTCAGCTAGGCCAGGTTTCACTAAGTTTGAGCGTTTGAGCTAATTGTCAAACTCTCGGCCAAGTTTCTCCAGGTCCGAGAGTTTGAGCTGATTGTCAAACGCTCGACCAAATTTCTCCATGTCCGAGCGTTTGAGCCAATTGTCAACCGCTTGGCCAAGTTTCTCCAAGTCCGAGCATTTGAGCTGATTGTCAAACACTCGGCTAAGTTTCTTCATGTCCAAGAGTATGAGCTAATTGTCAAACACTCGGCTAGGCCAGGTTTCCCCAAGTTTGAGCGTTTGAGTTGATTATCAAACGCTCGGCCAAGTTTCTCCAGGTCAGAGCATTTGAGTTGATTGTCAAACGCTCTACCAAATTTCTCCATGTCCGAGTGTTTGAGCCGATTGTTAACCGCTCGGCCAAGTTTCTCCAAGTCCGAGCATTTGAGCTGATTGTCAAACGCTCGGCTAAGTTTTTTCATGTCCGAGCGTTTGAGCTGATTGTCAAACACTTGGCCAGGCTAGGTTTCTCCAAGTTTGAGCATTTGAACGTTTGAGCTGATTATCAAACACTCGGCCAAGTTTCTCCAGGTCTGATTGTATGTGGTGATTGTCAAATGCTCGGCCAAGTTTCTCCATGTCAGAGCGTATGAGGTGATAGTCAAATGCTCGGTCAAGTTTCTCCAGGTCCGAGTGTTTGAGTTGATTGTCAAACGCTCGACCAAGTTTCTCAAGGTCTGATCAGATGTGGTGATTGTACAACGCTTTGCCAAGTTTCTCCAGGTCTACGTGTATGAGCTGATTGTCAAACGGTCGGCTAAGTTTCGCCAGATCTGAGCGTTTGAGCTGATTGTCAAACTCTCGACCAAGTTTCTCAAAGTTCGAGTGTTTGAGTTGATTGTCAAACGCTCGGCCAAGTTTCTCTAGGTCCGAGCGATTTGAGCTGATTGTCAAACTCTCGGCTAACTTTCTTCATGTTCGAGAGTTTGAGCTGATTGTCAAACACTCGGCTAGGCCAGGTTTCCCTAAGTTTGAGCGTTTGAGTTGATTGTCAAACGCTCGGCCAAGTTTCTCCAGGTCTGAGCGTTTGAGTTGATTGTCAAACGCTCGACCAAGTTTCTCAAGGTCTGATCAGATGTGGTGATTGTACAACGCTCTGCCAAGTTTCTCCAGGTCTGCGTGTATGAGCTGATTGTCAAACGCTCGGCTAAGTTTCACCAGATTTGAGCGTTTGAGCTGATTGTCAAACTCTCGACCAAGTTTCTCAAAGTTCGAGTGTTTGAGTTGATTGTCAAACACTCGGCTAAGTTTCTTCATGTCCGAGAGTTTGAGCTGATCGTCAAACACTCGGCTAGGCCAGGTTTCCCTAAGTTTGAGCGTTTGAGTTGATTGTCAAATGCTCGGCCAAGTTTCTCAAGGTCTGATCAGATGTGGTGATTGTACAACGCTTTGCCAACTTTCTCTAGGTCTGCGTGTATGAGCTGATTGTCAAACGTTCAGCTAAGTTTTGCCAAGTCCGAGCGTATGAGCTGATTGTCAAACACTCGACCAAGTTTTTCAAAGTTCGAGCGTTTAAGTTGATTGTCAAACGCTCGGCCAAGTTTCTCTAGGTCCGAGCGATTAAGCTGATTGTCGAACACTTTTCCATGTTTCTCCAAGTCCAAGCGATTGAGCTGATTGTCAAACGCTCGGCCAAGTTTCTCCAGGTCCGAGCGTTTAAGCTGATTGTCAAACGCTCGACTAAATTTCTCCATGTCCGAGTGTTTGAGTCGATTGTCAACCGCTTGGCCAAGTTTCTCCAAGTCCAAGCGTTTGAGCAGATTGTCAAACGCTCGGCTAAGTTTCTTCATGTCCGAAGGTTTGAGCTGGTTGCCAAACCCTCGGCCAAGTTTCTCCAAGTCTGAGCGTTTGAGTTGATTGCCAAATGCTCAACCAAGTTTCTCCAGATCCGAGCATTTGAGTTGATTGTCAAACGCCCGGTCAAATTTCTCTGGGTCTGAGCGTTTGAGCCGACTGTCAAACGCTCGGCCAAGTTTCTCCAAGTCCGAGTGTTTGAGCTGATTGTCAAAAACTCGGCTAGGTGTCTCCAAGTCTGAGCATTCGAGCTGATTGTCAAACACTCGGCCAAGTTTCTCCAGGTCTGTGTGTATGAGCAGATTATCAAATGTTCGGCTAAGTTTCGCCAGGTCCGAGCGTTTGAGCTGATTGTCAAACACTCGACCAAGTTTCTCCAAGTTCGAGCATTTGAGTTGATTGTCAAACGCTCGGCCAAGTTTCTCCAAATCTGAATGTTTGAGCTGACTGTCAAACGCTCAGTCAAGTTTCTCCAAGTCCGAGAGTTTGAGCGGATTGTCAAATGCTCGGCCATGTTTCTCCAGGTCCAAGTAATTGAGCTGATTGTTGAACGCTATTCCAAGTTTCTTCAAGTCCGAGTGTTTGAGTTGATTGTCCAACACTAGGCCAATGTTTCTCCAGGTCCGAGCATTTGAGCTAATTGTAAAATACTCGGCCAAGTTTCTCCAAGTCTGAGTGTTTGAGTTGATTGTCAAATGCTCGGCTAAGTTTCTCCAAGTCCGAGCGTTTGAGCTGATTGTCAAAAGCTCGTCCAAGTTTCTCTAGGTCCAAAAGTTTGAGTTGATTGTCAAACACTCGACCAAGTCTCTCCAAGTCTGAGTGTTTGAGCTGATTTTCAAGTGTTCGGCCAAGTTTCTCCAGGTCGAGCATTTAAGCTGATTGTTAAATGCTCGACCAAGTTTCTCCAGGTCCAAGTGATTGAACTGATTGTCGAACGCTCGATCAAGTTTCTCGAAGTCCGAGCATTTGAGCTGATTGTCAAATGCTCGGCCAAATTTTTTCAAGTCCGAGTGTTTGAGCTGATTGTCAAACAGTCAGCCATGTTTATCTAAGTCCGAGCGTTTAAGGTGATTGCCAAACGTTCGACTAAGTTTCTCCAAGTCTAAGCGTTTGAGCTGATTGCCAAATGCTTGGGCAAGTTTCTCCAAGTCCGAGCATTTGAGCTGATTGTCAAACACTCTGCTAAATTTCTCCATGTCCGAGCGTTTGAGCTGATTGTCAGATGCTCGGCCAAGTTTCTCCAAGTCTAAGGGTTTGAGATGATTGTCAAATGGTCGGCCAAGTTTCTCTAGGTCCGAGAATTTGAGCTGATTGCTAAACGCCCATCCAAGTTTCTCTAAGTCCGAGCGTTTGAGCTGATTGTCAAATGCTCGGCTAAGTTTCTCCAGGTCCAAGGGTTTGAGTTGATTGTCAAACATTCGACCAAGTTTCTCCAAGGTTGAGCGTTTGTGCTGATTATCAAACTCTCGGCCAAGTTCTTCAAGTAAGAGCATTTGAGGTGATTGTCCAAAGCTCGGCCAATGTTTCTCCAGGTCCGAGCATTTGTGTTGATTGTAAAACACTCGGCCAAGTTTCTCCAAGACCAAGTGTTTGAGCTGATTTCGAAACGTTCGGTCAAGTTCCTCTAAGTCCAAGCGTTTGAGCTGATTGTCAAACGCTATGCTAAGTTTCTCCAGGTCCGAACGTTTGAGTTGATTGACAAACGCTCGACCAAGTTTCTCCAAGTTCAAGCGTTTGAGCTGATTGTCAAACGCTCGGCCAAGTTTTTCCAAGTCTGAAGGTTTGAGCTGATTGCCAAACGCTCGGCCAAGTTTCTCTAGGCCTGAGCGTTTGAGCTGATTGTCAAACGTTCAACCAAATTTATCCAGGTCCGAGCATTTGAGCCGATTGTCAATTGCTCTGCCAAGTTTCTCCAAGTCCGAGCATTTGAGCTGATTGTTAAACGCTCGGTAAAGTTTCTTTATGTCCGAACGTTTGAGCTGATTGTCAAGCACTCGGCCAGGCCAGGTTTCTCCAAGTTTTAGTGTTTGAGTTGATTGTCAAACATTCGGCCAAGTTTCTCCAGGTCTGATTGTATGTGGTGATTGTCAAACGCTCGACCAAGTTTCTCCAGGTCAGAGCGTATGAGGTGATTATCAAACGCTTGGCCAAGTTTCTCCAGGTCCGAGTGTTTGAGCTGATTGTCAAACTCTTGGCCAAGTTTCTCCAGGTCTGATCGTATGTGCTGATTGTCAAACGCTCGACCAAGTTTCTCCAGGTCTGAGCGTATAAGCTGATTGTCAAACGTTCGATTAAGTTTTGCTAGGTCCGAGCGTTTGAGCTAATTGTCAAACGCTTGGCCAAGTTTCTCCAAGTCCGAGCATTTGTGCTGATTGTCAAACGCTCTGCCAAGCTTCTCCAAGTCCGAGCATTTGAGCTGCCTCGCAAACTCTTAGCCAAGTTGATTGTCAAACGTTCGATCAAGTTTCTCCAGGTCCGAATGTTTGAGCTGATTGTCAAACGCTCGGTTATGTTTCTCCAGGTCCGACCAATTGAGATTATTGTCGAACGCACTTCCAAGTTTCTCCAAGTCCGAGCGTTTGAGTTGATTGTCAAACGCTCGGCCAAGTTTCTCCAAGTCCGAGCATTTGAGCTGATTGTCAAATGCTCGACCAAGTTTCTCCAAGTTCGAGCTTTTGAGATGATTGCCAAACACTAGGGCAAGTTTCTCCAAGTCCGAGTGTTTGAGCTGATTTCCAAACGCTAGTCCAAATTTCTCCAAGTCCGAGTGTTTGAGCTGATTGTCAAACGCTCAACCAAGTTTCTCTAGGTCCAAGCGTTTGAGTTGATTGTCAAACGCTCGACCAAGTCTCTCCAAGTCTGAGCATTTGAGTTGATTGTCAAATGTTAGGCCAAGTTTCTCCAGGTCCGAGCATTTAAGCTGATTGTTAAATGCTCGACCAAATTGCTCCAGGTCCGAGTGATTGAACTGATTGTCAAACACTCGATCAAGTTTCTCGAAATCCGAGCGTTTGAGCTGATTGTCAAACACTCAGCCACGTTTCTCCAAGTTTGAGCATTTGAGCTGATTGCCAAACGTTAGGCCAAGTTTCTCCAAGTCTGAGCGTTTGAGCTGATTGCCAAATGCTCGGCCAAGTTTCTCCAAGTCCGAGCGTTTGAGCTGATTGTCAAACACTCGGCTAAATTTCTCCAGGTTCGAGCGTTTGAGCTGATTGTCAAGCGCTCGGCCAAGTTTCTCCAAGTTTGAGGGGTTGAGTTGATTGTTAAATGGTCGGCCAAGTTTCTCCAGGTCCGAGTATTTGAGCTGATTGCCAAACGCTCGACCAAGTTTCTCTAAGTCCGAGTGTTTGAGCTGATTGTCAAATACTCGACTAAGTTTCTCCAGGTCCGAGGGTTTGAGCTGATTGTCAAACGCTCGGCCAAGTTTCTCTAAGGTCGAGTGTTTGTGTTGATTATCAAACGCTCTACCAAGTTTCTCTAAGTTCGAGCATTTGTGCTGATTGTCAAACGCTTGGCCAAGCTTCTCAAAGTCTGAGCGTTTGAGCTCCCTAGCAAATACTTGGCCAAGTTTCTCCAGGTCCGATCGTTTAAGCTGCTTCACAAACCCTCGGCCTAGTTTCTCCAGGTCCGAGCATTTGAGATGATTTTCAAATGCTTGGCCAAGTTTCTCCAAGTCTGAGCGTTTGTGTTGATTGTCAAACACTCGGCAAAGCTTCTCCAAGTCCGAGTGTTTGAGCAGCCTCGAAAACGCTCGGCCAAGTTTCTCCAAGTCCTAGTGTTTGAGCTAATTGTCAAATGCTCGGCCAAATTTCTCCAAGTCCGAGCGTTTGAGCTGATTGTCAAACACTTGGCCAAGTTTCTCCAAGTCCGAGCATTTGAGCTGATTATCAAACGCTCGACTAAGTTTCTCCAAGTCCGAGCATTTGAACTGATTGCCAAAGGCTCGACCAAGTTTTTCTAAGTCCGAGTGTTTGAGCTGATTGTCAAACGCTAGGCTAAGTTTCTGTAGGTCCCAGTGTTTGAGCTGATTGTTAAACGATCGGCCAAGTTTCTCCAAGTCAGAGCATTTGAACTGATTGTCAAACATTCATCCAAGTTTCTTCAAGTCTGAGCGTTTGAACTGATTGTCAAACGTTTGGCCAAGCTTCTCCAAGTCTGATTTTCTGACCTCCCTCGCAAACACTCGGCCAAGTTTCTCCAGGTTCGAGCGTTTGAGCTGATTAACAAATTCTTGGCCAAGTTTCTCCAAGTTTGAGCGTTTGTACTAATTTTCAAACGCTCGGCCAAGCTTGTCCAAGTCCGAGTGGTTGAGCTGCCTAGCAAAAGCTCGGCCAAGTTTCTCTAAGTCCGAGCGTTTGAGCTGATTCCCAAACACTCTTCCAAGTTTCTCTAAGTCCGAGTACTTGAGCTGATTGTGAAACGCTCGGCCAAGTTTCTCCAGTTCCGAGTGTTTGAGCTGATTGTCAAATGCTTGACCAAGTTTCTCTAAGTCTGAGCATTTGAGTTAATTGCCAAATGCTCAGCCAAGTTTCTCCAAGTCCGAGCATTTTAGTTGATTGTCAAACGCTCGGCCAAATTTCTCCAGGTCCAAGCATTTGAGCTGATTGTCAAATGCTCAGCCAAGTTTCTGCAAGTCCGAGTGTTTGAGCTGATTGTCAAATGCTTAGCCAAGTTTCTTCAAGTCCGAGCATTTGAGCTGATTGCCAAACACTTGGCAAAGTTTCTCCAAGTCCGAGTGTTTGAGCTGATTGTCAAATGTTCATCCAAGTTTCTTCAAGTCCGAGTGTTCCAAACGCTCAGCGAAGTTTCTCCAAGTGCGAGCGTTTGTGCTGATTATCAAACGCTCAGCTAAGTTTCTCCAAGTCCGAGCGTTTGTGTTGATCGTCAAACGCTCGGCCAAGTGTCTCCAGGTCTGATCATATGAGGTGATTGTCAAACGCTCGGCCATGTTTCTCCAAGTCTGAGTATATGAGTTAATTGTCAAATACTCGGCCAAGTTTCTCCAGGTTCGAGCGTTTGGGTTTATTGTCAAATGCTCGGCCAAGTTTTACCAGGTCCGAGCATTTGAGCTGATTGTCAAACACTCGACCAAGTCTCTCCAAGTCCGAGCGTTTGAGTTGATTGTCAAACACTCGGCTAAATTTCTCCAGGTTCGAGCGTTTGAGCTGATTGTCAAGTGCTCGGCCAAGTTTCTCTAAGTCTGAGGGTTTGAGTTGATTGTTAAACGGTGGGCCAAGTTTCTCCAGGTCAGAGTATTTGAGTTGATTGCCAAACGCTCGGCCAAGTTTCTCTAAGTCCGAGCATTTGAGCTGATAGTCAAACGCTCGACTAAGTTTCTCCAGGTCCGAGGGTTTGAGTTGATTGTCAAACGCTCGGCCAAGGTTCTCCAAGGTCGAGCGTTTGTGCTGATTATCAAACACTCTGCCAAGTTTCTCCAAGTTCGAGCGTTTGTGCTGATTATCAAACGTTTAGCCAAGCTTCTCCAAGTCCGAGCGTTTAAGCTCCCTAGCAAATACTCGGCCAAGTTTCTCCAGGTCCGAGCATTTAAGCTGCTTTGCAAACCCTCGGCCTAGTTTCTCTAGGTCCTAGCGTTTGAGCTGATTTTCAAATGCTTGGCCAAGTTTCTCTAAGTTTGAGCGTTTGTGTTGATTGTCAAACGCTCGGCGAAGCTTCTCCAAGTCCGAGTGTTTGAGTTGTTTCGCAAACGCTCGGCCAAGTTTCTCCAAGTCCGAGTGTTTGAGTTGATTGTCAAACGCTCGGCCAAATTTCTCCAAGTCCGAGCGTTTGAGTTGATTGTCAAAAACTTGGCCAAGTTTCTCCAAATCCGAGCGTTTGAGCTGATTGTCAAACGCTCGGCTAAGTTTCTCCAAGTTCGAGCATTTGAGCTGATTGCCAAAGGCTCGACCAAGCTTCTCTAAGTCCGAGTGTTTTAGCTGATTGTCAAACGCTAGGCTAAGTTTCTGTAGGTCCAAGCATTTGAGCTGATTGCCAAACGCTCGGCCAAGTTTCTCCAAGTCCGAGCGTTTGAACTGATTGTCAAACATTCAGCCAAGTTTCTTCAAGTCCGAGCGTTTGAGCTGATTGTCAAACGTTTGGCCAAGCTTCTCTAAGTCCGATCTTTTGAGCTCCTTCGCAAACGCTCAGCCAAGTTTCTCCAGGTCCAACCGTTTGAGCTGATTATCAAACACTTGGCCAAGTTTCTCCAAGTTTGAGCGTTTGTGTTGATTGTCAAACGCTCGGCCAAGCTTGTCCAAGTCCGAGCGGTTGAGCTGCCTCGCAAACGCTCGGCCAAGTTTATCCAAGTCCGAGCGTTTGAGCTGATTCCCAAGCACTCTTCCAGGTTTCTCCAAGTCCGAGCGATTGAGTTGATTGTGAAACATTCGACCAAGTTTGTCCAGGTCTGAGCGTTTGAGCTGATTGTCAAATGCTTGACCAAGTTTCTCCAAGTTCGAGCATTTTAGCTGATTGTCAAACGCTCGGCCAAGTTTCTCCAGGTCTGATCATATTAGGTGATTATCAAATGCTCGACCATGTTTCTCCAGGTCTGAGAATATGAGCTGATTGTCAAACGCTCGACCAAGTTTCTTCAAGTCCGAGTGTTTGAGCTGATTGTCAAACGCTCAGCCAAGTTTCTTCAAGTCCGAGTGTTTGAGCTGATTGTCAAACACTTGGCAAAGTTTCTCCAAGTCCGAGTGTTTGAGCTGATTGTCAAATGTTCAGCCAAGTTTTTCAAGTCCGAGGATTTGAGTTGATTGCCAAACGCTCAGTCAAGTTTCTCTAGGTCCGAGTGTTTGAGCTGATTGTCAAACGCTCGGCCAAGTTTCTCCAAGTCTGAGCATTTATGCTGATCGTCAAATGCTCGGCCAAGTTTCTCCAGGTCTGATCATATGAGGTGATTGTCAAACGCTCGACCATGTTTCTCCAGGTCTGAGTATATGAGTTTATTGTCAAACGCTAGGCCAAGTTTCTCCAGGTCCGAGTGTTTGAGCTGATTGTCAAATGCTCGACCAAGTTTCTTCAGGTATGAGCATATGAGCTAATTGTCAAACATTCAGCCAAGTTTTGCCAGGTCCGAGCGCTTGGGTTGATTGTCAAACACTCAACCAAGTCTCTCCAAGTCCGAGTGTTTGAGTTGATTGTCAAACGCTCGACCTAGTTTCTCCAGGTCCGAGCGTTTGAGCTGATTGTCAAACACTCGGCTAAGTTTCTCTAGGTCCGAACGATTGAGTTGATTGTCAAACGCTCGTCCAAGTTTCTCCAAGTCCGAGTATTTGAGTTGATTGTCAAACGCTAGGCCAAGTTTCTCCAAGTCCGAGTGTTTGAGCTGATTACCAAACGCTCGGCCAAGTTTCTCCAGGTCCGAGTGTTTGAGCTGATTGTCAAATGCTCGGCCAAATTTCTCCAGGTCCGACCGTTTGAGTCGATTGTCAAACGCTCAGCCAAGTTTCTCCAAGTCCGAGCGTTTGAGCTGATTGCCAAACGCTCAGCCAAGTTTCTTTAAGTCTGAGCGTTTGAATTAATTGTCAAACGCTCGGCCAAGTTTCTCCAGGTCCGAGAGTTTGAGTTGATTGTCAAACACTTGGCCAGGTTTCTCGAAGTTCGAGTGTTTGTGCTGATTTTCAAATGCTCGACCAGATTTCTCTAAGTTCGAGAATTTGTGCTGATCGTCAAATGCTCAGCCAAGCTTCTCCATGTCCGAGCGTTTGAGCTCCCTCGCTGTTATTATTTGTCTAAGATTCAAGCAGGTTCATCCATGGTTTAAAATTGGTTAAAGTCCAAACCAATTATGGGATATCAAATTTCAGCAAGTTAGAAGGTTGCACACATGTGTGTGCATCAATTTGGAACATGGGAAGACCATGCGCACTAGTGTGTGCACTTCTGCACCTAGGCAGAAACTAGTGTGCATAGCAGCTGAAGCAGGAAGGCACAGCACCAGTGTGCGGTGCGCCGCGCACACCAGGCGGTGCGCCTTCCAGAGAGGCATGTTCCAGGACTGAATGAGGGGCGTGCCTCACAGCAGGCAACGGCGCACCTTCCAGAGACAGCACCAGCACACTCTGCCAAGCGGCGCACCGCACCCTGCTGAGCGACACACCACACCCTGCTGAGCGGCGCACCGCTAGGCACACTCCTTTGCACGAATACAGGAGGCTTTAAGGCACTCCAAAACCAGTGTGCACAAGGCCAAAATGCACAACATAACTTTGAGATAAATGAAGGGCTAGGATTTCAAAGAAATCAAGATCAAATGGGTGAGATTGATTCACAAGATTGTTCAAGAAATAAAAGGCTATAAAAGGGGTTCTCAAGCCTCATTTTTCATATAAGATAAGATAAGATAAGATAGAACAACACATTAGATTGATGTGATATTGTGAGATCAATTGTAAACACTTAGAGAGAATTGTGTAAGAGTGACAAACACAAGAGGGACTCTTTGTTAGGCTGGTTGTAAACAAGAGAGAGTAGTATAAAGAGTGAGTTGTAATCTCCTTTATTTTCTTCTTGTTTCTTCAAGACCATTGTGGGTTCTTGAAAGGGATTGCTGTAACTTTGTAAGAACCATTGATTAGTGCAGAGAGTTCGGAGGAACTCACAGAGACGTAGGCACATTGCCGAACCTCGACAACAATTAATTGTCTTCTTTTCTTTCTTTGATTTTCTGTTATTATGTTCGATTGCTGAAATTCTTTCTACAAGTCACTCAATACTTGGGTGTTTGGAAGATCACCACCTGGGCATCTTACTTAGGTGATTTCCAACACTCGCAAACGCTCGACCAAGTTTCTGTAGGTCCGAGCGTTTGCGTTGATTGTCAAACGTTTGGCCAAGTTTCTCAAGTCCGAGTGTTTGTGTTGATTGTCAAACGCTCGACCAAGCTTCTGCAAGTCCTAACATTTGAGCTGCCTCGCAAAAGCTCTGCTAAGTTTCTCCAAGTCCGAGCGTTTGACGTTTGAGCTGATTGTCAAACACTCGGCTAAGTTTCTCTAAGTCCGCGCGTTTGAGCTTATTATCAAACGCTCGACCAAGTTTCTCCAAGGCCGAGCGTTTGAGCTGCTTTGCGAACGCTCGGCTAAGCTTCTCCAGGTTCGAGCATTTGAGTTGATTGTCAAACGCTCAGCTAAGTTCCTCCAAGTCTAAGTGTTTATGCTAATTGTCAAATGCTCGGCTAAGCTTCTCCAAGTCCGAGCGTTTGAGCTGATTTGCAAATGCTCGGCCAAGTTTCTCCAGGTCTGAGCATTTAAGTTGATTAACACTTAGCCAATATTTCTCCAAGACCGGGCATTCGAACTTCTCTTCGAATACTCAGCCAAGATCTCGCCCAAAATCAAACTCTCGTTTCATGGAAGGTTAAGTATGAAAACAAGAAGGTCATGCAAAACAAAGATTAAAAGAATAATATTTTATTAATTTAAAAAGTTATAACTAATAATCTCGAAGTACAAAGAAAATATGGCCCTAATGGCCTTGAAGTACAAAGAAAAAACCAACAATTCTAGCCTAGGCAGTCTAGTACACGGGTTGCCTCAAGCTCTTGGTCTTTCCTCTGTGGGCTTCATCCTGAGCCTGAAAGCTCCTTCTTGCTATGAGTTACCCTAGGCCCAAATGACCTTCTCGCCTGTCCAACTGCTCTTGCTCAGAATCTGGAAGAGGTCCTCACTCCTTGGGCAATACCCTCCTCCAGAGTTGCCCCTTCCTCCCCCTCAGACTCTTGTGGAACAAGGCCTGAGGAATCTACCTCCAGGTGCATGACCTCGACCCCCTTCTTGGCTTCCATAAATCCCTCAAGGAAATATTGATTCCCCTCTCTCTCTATGGCCACTACCATTAGAATTCTCTAAATCGGTGCGTGAACTCTCAGTTAGAAAGCAAAGCCAAACTTCTCTTGACTCTTAAAAAACTAAACTCCTTCTAATTTAAAGGAAAGGGTAATAGAGATCCCTTTTTATAAGAAGAGAAAACACGTTCAATGAGGGCATTTAATAGAAGTGCAGAAAAAGAGAAGACCTTTAAGACTCTAAGGCTGCTCACACGCTTCTCCAGGTGACTTTTCGGTTCCCGAGAGTGACGAACTCGTTCCCAAGGTCGGCCATTTAATGTAGGTTTGACTCATATGTCCCCAAAGTTGGACACCCGACGCTTCAAGATCGAGCGCTCAGACTGCCAAGTGCATGCTCAGCCTCACTCATGCTCGGCCAGATCCTGTCCAAGAGCAACACACTGTCTCCTTTGTTAAAAGACCGTGCCCCACAATACTCCCTTAAGCACATAAATGTACTCAAGGAAGTGGGGGGCCTGTGATGAGGCCTGATGAAGCTCATAAACTCTTCGGCCCAATAAGCCTGATGTAGCCCATAAATTCTCTGGTCCAATAAACACCTTGGCCCAATAAACACTCCGACCTAGCAAGCACTCCGGCCCGATGAAGAATGGCCCAACAAACCTACACCTAGGCCCCCTCTACACATACGGCCCTGCAGCCACCCTACACTACCCTGCGACATAGCACCCTACAGCCACCTACACATGTAGCCCTACAGCTACCCTACGGCACGTCGCCCTGCAGCCACCCTACGACACGTTGACCTGTAGCCACCCTGTGACACGCTATCCCCTGAGCATATAATCAATTCCTCCACACTGACGAGACGTGAGCAACACTTGTTCAGATGGCTATAAATAAGCCGAGGTATGGAATTCATATTCATTCAGACTTATCTGCTTGTACTTGATTTACTTAAGCCCTCGGCCTTTCTCTTAAGCCCTCATGCTAATTTAAGCTTCGGAGCGCCCTCGGAGGTCTCCCCCTCCCCTCCTTCCGAGGACCTTTAGTTCATCCCTATTACTTGTGTAGCACACAAGCCACATCAGTACCCAGACCACGTCAACAGCAACAAATTTTTGGCATCAATAGGCATTATAGCAGAACATATTTTTGTTTTTACCTTTTTGAATAGGACAAATAAAAGGTTAAACAAAACGCCCTTTTAGATAAACATGCAGTACTCCCTAATACTTAAAATGGGTTTTGTGGAAAAAAAAAGAATTTTGCAAAATTTTTGGAAGGGTCAAAGGTAAACTTTTCGACATGAAGTTTACATTTGGCTACTTTAGGTAAATGAAAATCTTTTGACTCTGAGATACTCTTTTTGAATTCTTATGTAGAGGTATGGCTATTTCTGACCCTACACAACCACATGGCCTAAAGATCCTAATTGAGGACTACCCATATGCCACTTATGCAGAGGTATGGCTGTTCCTAACCCTACACAACCACATGGCCTAAAGCTCCTAATTGAGGACTACCCATATGCCACTGATGGGCTCCTAATCTGGTCAGCAATTGAGAACTAGATCCGAACCTATGTGAACTGTTACTACCCAAACTTAGACCTAATCTGCAATGACAAAGAGCTACAAGCGTGGTACTCAGAGTCCATCAATGTGGGCCAAGCTGATCTCCGTAACGAAGAGTGGTGGCCCACTTTAGCCAACCCTGATGATCTGGTCTCCATACTCACCACCATCATCTGGCTTGAATCGACCTAACATGCAGCCCTTAATTTTGGACAATATCCCTATGGTGGTTATGTGCCTAGTCGCCCAACCGTAATGCGAAGATTGATCCTTCAAGAAAATGACCCTGAGTATGCTAATTTCCTTTCTGACCCTCAAAAATATTTTTTATCAGCATTGCCAAGTTTGTCGCAAGCAACAAAATTAATGTCTGTGATTGCTAACTTATCGATGCACTCGCCGAATGAGGAGTACTTAGGGGAACGATCACAATCTTCGATTTGGACCAGTGATGCGAAGATGATTGATGAATTTTATGGATTTTGCACGGAGATTAAACAGATAGAAAATGAGATTAATAAGATGAACAATGATCCTAATCTTAAAAATCAATGTGGAGTCGGGGTGTTAGCATATAAGTTACTAGCACCTAGCTCAAGACCTGGGATAACATGTAGAGGTGTACCCAATAGTGTGACAATATGAATCCAAAATTGATTCTTTGATCTAGATAAGAGAACATATGGCTTTTCAGATGTGATCGTTGGGCATGTTTGTACTATATATATTATATAAGTTTCTTTCTAGTAGAAATAAGAAAGTCAACCATATATCACTGATCTAGAACATAATTAATAAGCCAATTGTTCTCGGAGATTGTTTTTTCTTTTCCCTTTGAGCATGCTTGATATACATAATTAAATATATATGCAATCTAATCAAAAATCAAACTTTTATTTAATTGAAACTCATTTCAGTAGAATTTTTACCCCACTGTATGTTTAATTCGTTGTAACAAACATGTAGCATTAGTCAGCAAATCATTTCAAACTTGGATCTCTTAATTTAATGAACACCTCTAGATCTTTCATAGAGTAAATCAAAATTCATTCTCTGTCCGTGCCAACATACTTAAAAATATGTTTATCACAAATCTTGTGATTAGGTGATGTTACGTTCTTAAACTCCATTTTCCAGACTCATGTTGACAAAATATGCATAATATCTGTAGATACCCAATTTTGTTCCAAAATTTTTAAACAAACCACGCGAGGGTTTTTATAACGAATCATTAATCCTAGTGTGCTCAAACTTGGTAAATGAGGAAGTTCATATTTAATTGGGGAATAAGAGCAATTGCAAGACCCTTCTGTTCAATCAATTTAATTCAATTTGGGTTTAAATCAATTGGATTTTTATTTGATTTAACTAATCTAAAACCAAAGTCTTCATTTAAATTTTGACCCTATCCAAAACCCACAAAATTCCTTTGATCTTTCCTAAGCCCAAACACTTTTGGCCCAAATTTCAAGTCCAATGGTGAACTTCCAATTTCACCCTCCACTTGGCACTCCTTGATTGGTTCACTTTTCTCAAAGTAAAAGTTACTTTTTTGTAACAAAAAAAATCTCTCTTCTTTTCCCTATGTGGTTGGCCATAATGAGGAATTTTCACTTTTTTTTTTTACTTTTTGAACTTACATCTCCCTCCTAGATTTCCTCATCTTCTTTTTTACCAAATGTTATCTTTTTCCAAACAAAATAAGATTTTTTTTTTCACCTAAAAAGCTACAACAATGCACTTATAAAGTAGCTGATTTTTCTCTCTCTTTGGACAACCATGTGTACCAAAAAGGAATTTCTCTTCTTCTCATTTTGCTTAGTTAATTGAAAATTACCTTATTAATCTTCCACCATTTCCTAAATGTTAAATAACATATTTTTTTACCAAAAAAAATCACATTTTATACTCAAAAAATAGCACCTAAAAAACAGCAGTTTGTTTTAGAATGTAAAGCCTTTTTTCTGCTTTTTTCTGCTTTCTTTTGCTTTGTAATTGCATTATTTTTATCCCTAAGATTTTTCACTTTATTATATATCAAAAACCAAATAAAATTGTGTCTTTTCCATCCCCTTTGGTCATCCAAAGCAGGGAGAGTTTCTCCTCACCTTTTTTGCTTTTGCTTTTGCTTTATTGAAAATACTTCATAATGTCCTTTCTTGTTCACTTTTTTGCAAACCTTCTTCTTCACTTTTTTTCACCTAAAAAAAACCCTCCTTCTTACCTATGTCCAACCACTTAAAAGTCTTTTCCCTCTCATTTTTCACTTGGTTTACCACACCTCACTTCTTTAGCTCCACCTTTACACCCCAAAAGTGAAACACCTTTTTCATCTCAAAAGTTGAAGCTAATTTTCCCTTTCCCTATATGACCAGCCATGCACCTTCTTTTCACTCATTATTTTGCTTTTTTTTAATCTCTTGGCCATCCCTAACTCTTCCTATAAATACCCTCCTTTTGCTAACACAACACTAAGACAAAGTAATGCAAAAAGAGTGAAAGTTTAGAGAAAAAGAAAGAATTGAGAAAAGAGAGGAAAATAAAGAAGAATAGGAAGATTAAAGAGAGAAATATATATATATATATATATATATATATATATATATATATATATATATATATATATATATATATATATATAAAGAAGAAGAGAAGAGAGTGTTCAAGGAAGGTGAGAAAAGAGAAAATAGTGAAACACAAAAGAAGAACTAGTAGGATTTATTCATCATTTTCGGTCACCTTTTTGTTTTTTGGTCTTCTAATCTTCATTCAAATCATTCTTCCAACTTCACTAAGTCCACAAGAGCACAAGTATCTTCGAAGATAATCCTTACACGTGGAAAATTTCCTTAGCCAAAGAAGGTTGGTTAAGTTTATAATTTTTGCAATATAAATTGCTAGTATGATTCATGTGTTTAAACTACCTTGAAAATAGACTAGATTAATATATCTCACTTAGAAATTTTCATCTTAAGATACTTACTAATTTTTTAACATTTTCTTTTTTACTAGTTATATGCCTTTCTTTAGTTAGCTACTAGTCATATGTAGTCTCATCGTTAAATGCAATGTTAAGTTAACGGTAGTTTTAAAGTCCTTTGCTTTAGTTTAGTACCTTAAGATTTTTTATGTTCTTTAAGTTAGATGTTTTATTTTAAGTTGTCATTAATTACATGTGAACTTTAATTCTTTAAGAAGAATTTTGTGCCCCCTTGTTAATTTTGGGCCCCCTTTGGCCCATTAAAAATGTTACTAGAGTTACTAGTTATTTTGAATCCCATCTTTAAAGTAGTTTAGTTTAAATCTATTTAGTTTAATTCCTATTTTTTAACTCATCTAGTTTACAGTAGTATATTTTAATTCGTTCAATTTAGTCTTCTAGTTTAATTCATCTAGTTCAAAATAATTTAGTCTCAATCCATCTAGTTTAACTTACATAATCCACCTAGTTTAAATGCATGAATTTAAATTTACTTTCATCCATACTTTGCATGTATTTTTAATATTCTTTTCTTCATAGTCAAAGAAATTTATTTCCTTTATATACTTACTTTTACTGCATTACTTTAAAGTTAATATTTTGTGTTGCTTTGTTTGAATAAAAATTGCAAAACGTGTGTTTGGTTTTATTAGTAGTGTATGATAATAATACTTGAATCAAAATTTCGATCTAGGTAAAAGAGATGGCTTTAAATCCTCACTCTTTTGCACTAAAGTCTCCCGAGCTTTGGAATTTCTCATGTAGACCAATGACAAGGGATTTGACCCCCTTCAAGGTCAAATGGCGGCTCCTTACCTATCATCATTGCTTTGTGCTTGGATTTCACTCATTTCTATATGCCTACTCATCGTAATCCGCACCCTCTCTATATCCATCTTCTTTAAGGGGAGTGACCTTAGGTAATGAACTGAATACATGCGTCTCAGGTGGAAAAGAGCGGTACCTACAGTTGGTGACTCCACTAGGGAGATTTAACATTAAAGTATTTCTTGGAAATCTTTTGAAATTTTAATTGAGTTATTATTTCATGCTTCACTTTACACACTAGCACTTACCCTTTGCTCTTGACGGGGTAAATTATGGGGCCCATTTCCTTTTGGTTTCTAGTGTGACCCTCATTTGCTTATCATCAGCCATTGGTGTGGGACAAGTTCCTCTTAGTTCTTGTCCGTGTAACAAAGGTTTCCCAAATGCGTTTGTACTCTTGTGGTCCACTTTTCAGGCCACTAGAGAAGAATGATAGCATCATTCTAACCGTGGGGTACCTGAGCCCACCAGAGTTGTAAAGTGAGCGTACCCTCTTTTAAGCAAACCTTAGAACATTTCCATCTAAGACAAGGACCCTTTTTATCCCTTTGCTTGCTTGTATGTGTTTTCCTTCACCTCATATGTTAAGAGAAGATAAAATCGTTTTGTTTGACAACATATTTGGTAATTTAGTATTTCCTTTGATTAAATCACAATCAAATAAATTAAACTCAATGTTGGACCTAGGTTAGCCCAAAACAGTGGATTTTCTCTTAGTTAAGTCTTGTTAGTTTGACCTCATTAAGGAGACCACAAAAGAAACTAGTGGTGATTGGGCCTTAACCCAAGAAATCTAAAATGAATGCGACTGAAGGCCTAAGGATCAGGTGGAGAGATCCATATCAGGGGAAAACTTCGTCATTCGTTTAGGCTTCTTGAGTTTAGCTCGAATCACCACTAGGTTCCAAATCTTTCGGGAAACTTAGTGATATCAAACCCACAATATTTAACTATGAGAAAGCCCATGAAGGATTGAAGGGGCCCAGACTAAGGAAGTTTGATTAGAATTTAATCGGATGAAATTTATTTTGATTAAATTATAACCAAATGAAATGAGCCCAATTTGTTTAGGTAGTTTGAAATCATTAAGAAGCCCATCAGAAGAAACTAACGTTGATTAGGCTCTAACCCAAGAAATCTAAAATAAAAGTGACTAGGTGCCTAAGGATCCAGTAGAACGATCCATGTAAGGGGCAAACTTTATCTTTCATTTGAGCCTCTTGGGTTTAGCCTAAATCATCATTAGGGTCCAACCCCCTTAGGAAGCATGTTGATGTCAAATCCACCATATTTAACCATGACAAAACCAAGAAAATTTTATTGTAATTTAATCAGTGAAAATTTTCCTTTATGTTTTTGTCTCTACCTAATTAGCCTAATTGAGAACTTATCCACAAGTGGACTTTAATTAATTTAGTGGGCCATTGGATGCAAAACTAAAACTCATTGATAAAGTTAAAGTAATACTGCGCATAAATGAGTATGGCAAAAAAGATTAGAATAAAGAACTTTAAAATGTCTTTTTTGTAAAGAAGAGTCATAGGTCTTCATTTTGGTACTAATCCTCTAGTAGAAGGCTAAAGAAAAGATCTTCTACAAGTCTAGTCTCACCTTCAATGGAAAAACTTACTAATGACTCAGCTCCCATGCCTAATTATACCTCACCAAACTTCCTTAGCATGATCAAAGAATTACTCACTACACCAAACTTGTCCACCCTAAACACAACTTCTGACCCCTCCACCCTAAACACAACCCCGACCCCTTCACTTAAAGCACAACACTTGACCTCGAGGAATACTGTCTCTACCTTTTATTCAAATGCATTTCCAATGTTAATGAAAAGATGTATGATTTTGAATGTGCTATGTTTTTTATATGTGATAAGAAATCCCTTTCAACGAACTTGATTTGGAAAACAAAAAAACTGAAACAAATTAACCCTGACTGTTAATTTGGGTACTAAATATGTTCCATTTTAATAAAAGCAAAACATTTCAAGGATATATGCATTGTATACCTAAACATTTGAGAAAAATGAAACATTGAGAAGTTCACTTGTAATCCTGAACCTATAAAATATTTAGTTTGGAAAGGCTAAGTGGTTGGATTTGAGACGACAAAAGGCTATCATTATATTTTTTTCCCATTCATCAAGATTTTTCCCTCATTATGATTTCTTTCAAAACAAACCTTACCAAGGATTGCTTTCCCACCATCCAATTAAGGCCAGACACATGGAAGCCTCCAGGGATCCCAATGAATTGATTCCAAAGTGGATTCAACCCAAACAGATTCCCCCATTGCAGTTTTTTTTTAACTTAGGTTGATTGACCCAAGCAGATTTTTCCCTTCAGTAGACCCGAGCAAACTCCAATTCCTTCCGATTTCAACACATTTGACGATAAATTTTTTAAAAGAACAGGTGTGAGGGGGCAGAAAACAAAAAGACAAAAAAAATAGAAAAGAACGATCGATGGAGGGGATGAGAAAAAAATGATAAGAATGATCGATGAAGGAGATGAAAAAAAAAGAAGAAAAAAATAAGAAGGAGGACTGATTAAGACAATAAAAAATGAAGAGAATAATTGATGAAGGAGATGAAAGTAAAAAAAAAAGGCAAAAATAAATTAAAAGGTAATCCTTGGCTTATAGGAACCTTGAAACACCTTTTAAGCCTTTCAATTATCCTTTTCTTCATTAGCCTTAGAAACCATTGATCATGTTACAAACCTTGATAAAGGACTCTCAGATTGATGAAGACCACTTAGCCTCACAAATTGTTTTTGGGTGATGATGGAACTTAGCTTTTCCGAGCGAACATACCCTTTCTTGAAACCATTCATGGAGGATTATCGCTCCGAAATAACTTCACCAAACCAACATTGACTCTTGCACCACTTGCAAGAGGGTTCTGCATCTTACCTTACATCTAAGCCAATCGATTGTGTTCGTCGAATACATGAGATGAAACCTTGGAACTACGTATGGGTTGATCCTCTTTGGGTACGTAGAGAACTACTTTGGTGTAGCCACGATCTTGAAAAGGAACCTTAGTTCCCCTTTTGTTCTCGCCATAACCTTGCAAATAAATCACTAAAACTCGGTTAAATGAACAAAACAAAATGGAATTAGATCGGTGCAAAACTGCAAGTGCACAGTATCATAGTTTTATAGTAAAGTGATAAGAAGAGTATCGTCCTCAGGGATTGGTAGCTTACTTTTGACAAGTACCGAAATTATACTAATCTCAATTTTATTTAGAAAGATCTCTTTTTTGTTGTTTGTAATTACAATATGAAATAAAATCAATTTAAATGAAATAATCAAAGGAAAAGAAAGTTGTTTTTTGAATATCAAATTAATAAGAGAAAGAACTTATAGGAAACTAATTTCACTTAATTTCTCACTATGCTTAACTCATCTAACTAATTAAAATTAACCCTCTCTGTTTGTTAGCGAAATCTCCAACTTATCCAAAAGCCTCTTTCGATAGTCAATTGGAAATATTCTTATTCATCATTCTACACAAGAGTATGCAAATTAATAAAACAAGAAAGCATTAAGACCAGCGATTTTTTTAGACTACACAAGTTCATATAAGTCTTTCGATTCTTATATTTACCTATGCTGAAATATCCAAGTTCTATCTTGTAATTCCTTCTTTCGACAACAAATCACACAATCAAGATCATCTAATTAATGGCCAGTTAATTAGAAGCAATACATTCAAAATAAATCAGCTGAACATAGAAGATAATTACTGCAAATCAGCAGAGAAAAGCAAACATAGCTTGAAATTAAATTACGTCATTTTCCTAGAATAAAAAAAGTTTAGTTCATGCTGAAAATTAAATTTAACAGCAATGAATTCACCATAATTCCATAAAATGGTGTGCATTCAGCTGCTGCTGCTGCTGTGGAGGGCTGCTGGGCGATCAACGTTGGATACCGAGTAGGGGGCGAGGTAGGTGTCGGTTGTGAGGAAGCAGCTGCTGGAGGCGGTAGCTGCTGGTGCCTAATTAGGACAACTACTGCTACCGAATGAGGAGCACTGGTGGTTGTGAGTTGCTATTGCCGAATGAGGAGGAGAGGGCTGTAAGCTATCCCCTTTAATTGGGGTTTCTCCCTTTCCTTTATATAGGCTCCCAAGTCTTCAATTAAAATTTCATTTTTTATAGGCTCCAAAGTCTTCAACTAAAATTTCCCTTTTTAAACAAGAGAAAAAGTCCCTTGACGATAGGACACTAAAATTTGGATCTTTCCCTTCTTCTAAACCTGAAATAAATTAAATGACAACAATGAAGCCTAAAACCAACAAAAATTAATAAAATTAGATTAAAGTTAAAAGTTAAGACGTCATCAAAAATAGGAAATTATGCACGGCATCAAACACCCCCAAACTTAAAAATTTATTTGTCCTCAAATAAAAATAAAACGAACCCATAGAAAAGTATCATCACTCACCAAGCCATGATCTTAATTTAGATTTCATTACTAGCATCTTACTATTTTAATATCAATGATAGCAAGAAAATCAATCAAAATTTAGCAATTGTCAACCAAGAGTTAAAAGACTACTTCAACCTAAAGCTAAGTCATTGAGTGTGTGTGTGATATAGTCAATTTAACTCCAAACCACCTACAAACTCAGATAAAAGTAGAACAACTAAAACCAGGGGAATTCTCTCAAAACTTAACTCTATAAGTCCAATTTTCAGAAACCCTCTCCATTAATGTAGTCAACACCAAAATCAAAGATCAAAAGGTGAGGGCTAAGAAAGAAATGGATAAGGAAAATTAAAGAAAATTGGAAAAATACTTGGTGGAAAGAACAATAAAAGAGATATCTACAGGTTTCAAACCATAACTCTTTCTCGATTATATGCTCATACTGGTGACATTATTATTGTTGTGCTTAATGAACCAATAACAAGTACACTTTTAACAAAATCTGAAGTGATCTGCACTCCATTCATTGAGTTTTCTCTATTTTATGCTTCCTTCCATGATGGATAAATCACCTCTGGGCAAAAAACAAACCCAGCAAAAATACTTTTTTTAAGATACACTTCGATCAAACAGAGCATAATTTCCTTTGAACTAACTTTCTCTTTAAATGTAGATTCCCACCAAAGTATTTTCTCAAACTGTAAAAGGTAAATTCATGGTTTTTCAGGCTTAGAACAGGAATGGTTAATGTAGTTAAAAGAATAAATAAAAGCTTAAATAAAGTAAGGCTCAATGGGGGTTGACTATGGAAGTACACCATGCAATGATGGTATGATAACTAGGACGGTTGGGAAAACTTTTTAGTTATGACAAAAAATGCCTAGATCATTTCCCAAATATTTGGTATCAGCTAGGATTTTGACTCAAGGATCCATCAATGGATTCTAGAGTAAAGCAAGATTGAACTCCCCCAACCCAGTTGATTCTACCCATTCTCTTTGTCAGCAAAATGGAGATAAAGAAAAAAAAAATGACTATGTGCTCAATTATGTTCAAGGACAAAGATTTAAATCAAAGTATCCACAAAACTTAGCCTGACATGAAAGAAATTTTCAAAAAATTTCCTAGTCCTATCCTCAATCACAAATTTCAGATTCATAGAGAATTCAATCATACTCAAATGTGCTTGGTAAGAAAGTTCAAAAACTCAAGACTTATAAAATCACAAGTAAGTAAAATAACCAGAAATCAAGAGGATAAAAATGACTATAGGAGTTTACACCCTCACACTTAAACTCAACAATGTCCTCATTGTGATTCAAATTAGAGAAAGATTGAAGAAATGAAAGGAACTTCCTTGGATTCATGGTGAATTCGCTGTAGTTTGCGATTTCCAACTCTTTATTCTTGCTAATAAACATGCATCAAAATCCAAATTATTCAAAATAAGACTAAAAATAAAATAGTGAAAGAAAGTTCTATGGGCTGCTTCCCGAAAGCACTTATTTTTAAGTCTATAGCCAGACTTTTCAATTTTCCTCAATTAGGGTCTCTAAGAGGAATAAGTGCATAGTTCCTCTTAACTTGTTCCCCATAATAGTGCTTCAATCTCTGACTGTTAACTCTGATTATATTCCTTGTCTTGTCCTTCAAGTCTATTTCTCCAAAAGAGGAAACACTATCAATTGTATAATGACGTGTCCATCTTGATTTTAACTTGCCCGGGAAGAGTGACATTAATTGAAGAGCAAAACTTGTTGTCTTGGGGCAAACTCACACCTAAGAATATGTTTTTCATGCCACTTTTTCGTCCGTTCTTTGTAGATCTTCGCATTTTCATAAGAATTGTTCCAGAACTCGTCCATCTCATTTTATTGTAAGAGTCACTTTTCACCTGCTGCTTTTAAATCCAAATTAAACTTCTTTACATCCCAATAGGCTTTATGGTCCAAATCAACAAGAAGATCACACGCTTTTCCAAACACTAATCGGTAAGGAGACATCCTGATAGGTGTTTTGAAAGCTATATGGTATACCCACAAAGCATCATCAAGCTTTTTTGCCCAATCCTTCCTATTGGTGTTGATCATCTTCTCGAGGATGTTCTTGATTTCTCGATTTGAAATTTTAACTTGGCCATTAGTTTGAGGATGGTAGCCAAGTGCTATCTTGGGCTTCACACTATATTTAGAAAGAAGGTTGGCAAACAACTTGTTGCAAAAGTGGGTCCCCTCGTCACTAATAATAGCTCGTGCAGTGCCAAATCTTGTGAATATATTCTTATGCAGAAATTTGAGCACAACCTTTGCATCATTTGTTGTTGTAGCAATTGCTTCCACCCATTTTAACACATAATCCACTACTAACAAGATATAGACAAAGCCAAAAGAATGAGGAAAAGGACCCATCAAATCAATTCCCTAAACATCAAATAACTTAACCTCTAAGATATTTTTCAATGGAAGCTCCTGACGGCTTAAAATATTTCCCATACGTTGGCACTGATCATAAGTCTTCACCAAAGTATAACTATCACGAAAGATAGACGACCAAAAGAAACCACTTTGAAATACCTTAGCTGTTGTTTGTGTTGCTCCAAAATGTCCTCCATATGATGATGAATGGAAATGATGGAGAATAGCTTGCATCTCTTCTTCTGGTACACATCTTCGGATAATTTGATCAGGGCATCTTTTGAATAGCAAAGGCTCATCCTAAAAATAATATTTCACATCATTAAAAACTACTTGCGTTGGTGGTAAGTGAGATTTGGTTGTAGTACTTTACAGGCTAGGTAGTTTACAATATCAGCATACCAAGGAATCTTAATCTCCCATGCAAATAACTGCTCATCAGGGAATGCTTCTTGAATCTATGAATTTGGTCTCACTTCCTCTTGCTCAAGCCGAGAGAGATGATCAACAACTAAATTTTCACTTCCCTTCTTATCTCGAACCTCCAAATCAAATTCTTAAAGAAGTAGGATCAAAAGAATTAGCCTAGACTTAGCATCCTTCTAGCCAAACAGATAACGAATTGCTGCATGATTAGTGAACACTATCACTTTTGTACCAATGAGGTAAAACCAAAATTTTTCACAGGCAAACACAACAGCAAGCATCTCCTTCTTAGTTGTTATATAATTTAGTTAAGCATCATTCAAGGTCCGGCTTATGTAACATATGGCCCTAAACAGTCTCACCTTTTTCCTAATACTGCTCCAATTGCAAAGTCACTTGCATCACACATGACTTTAAAAGGTTGACTCCAATCAGGTACAGTCATAACTGGTGTTGAAACTAATTTGTCCTTGATTGCATCAAAGGCCTACAAACAAGCATTATCAAAGTCAAATGCAGAATTTTTTTCAAGAAGATTACATAAAGGTTTAGAGAGTTTAGAAAAATCCTTGATAAATCTTCTATAAAATCCTGCATGACCCAGAAAGCTTCTAATTCTTTAGAGGTGGTAGTTTTTCTATGGTTAAGCACGATCCCTTCTTAAACCATGAAATGATACTTCTCCCAATTTAGGACTAGATTTTTGTCTTCATATCTCTGCAAAATGAGAGCTAAATTATACAAACAATGATCAAAAGATGTACCAAAAACTGAAAAATCATCCATAAAAATTTCTATTATCTCTTCTGCCATGTCAGAAAAAATAGGCATCATGCAAGGTTGAAATGTTGCTGGGGCATTGCACAATCTGAATGGCATCCTCTTAAAAGAAAATATGCCATAGAGTCATGTAAATGTAGTTTTCTCTTGATCTTCGGGGGCTATAGAAATATAGTTATACCTAGAATAACCATCTAAGAAGCAATAGTAGGAATACCCAGCCAATCGATCCAACATTTGATCAATAAAGGGTAATGGAAAATGATCATTACTTGTTACTTTGTTCAACTTGTGGTAATCCATACATACACGCTAACCAGTGACTGTTCTTGTAGGAATAAACTCATTGTTTTTGTTTCTCACCACTGTCCACCCTTTTTTGGTACAACCTGCACTGGACTTACCCATGAGCTGTCTAAAATAGCATAGATAATTCCAGCATTGAGGAGCTTCAAAATTTTAGCTCTCACGACCTCATTCATTGCTGGATTTAATCTTCTTTGGTGCTCGATCGATGGTTTGTAAAGTTTATCCATTAAAATCTTGTGCATTCAAATGGAGGGGCTTATACCATATATGTCAGAAATAGTCCATCCCAAGGCTGTTCTATGCTCCCTTAACATACACAACAACTTTTCCTCTTCTTCGAGTGTGAGTGATGCAGCAACAATCACTGGAAATTTGTAACTATCACCCAGAATTCATAGTGAAGATGCTCAGGTAATTGCTTCAACTCTAGAGTTGTAGTTTACTGCATATTTTCTCTAGAAATTTCATAATTAGACCTTGTTACAATCGAATCTAGCCTTCCCACTTCGTTGTTAAGTGATGCATCCTACTGCAAGGCTCCCAAGGCAAATACATAATGGAGAAATTCTTCACTAACAAAAGATAAATCAAATTCACAAACAACAGAATTGGTAAAATTATAAGCTTGAGATGAAGTGGTGATACAACATTCTAGGTGATCAGTTGGTACATTTTCTTGAAAGGTTTCTTCTACACATTTCTTAATGACATCTAACCAAAAGCAAATGCTTGGATCTTCTGGAAATCTTGTGGCTTGGTAGATGTTGAACATAACCTTTTCCTTGCTTACTCTCAATGTTAATTCACCATTTTGAACATCAATTAAATCCCTTCTCGTAGCCAAGAATGGTCGGCCAAGAATTAGTGGGATTTCTTGGTCCTCCTCCATATCTAACACCACAAAATCAGCAAGAAAAATAAAATTATCCACCTTTACCAATTGATGAGAGTCATAAAATGCATCTAAACAATACTTAATTGTTAACACTTTAGGGTTAATCTCGGTCGTAATCGCACTTTTACATGTTGATAACTCTAAAGTGTTATTCATAAATCATTGACTTAATTCGATGCATTTTCAGGTGCGTTGAGTACAAAAGAGATGATAAAGCGATCCATGTTTAAAGCGCCAAAAGATCTTGGGTGTCGGTGCTCGTTTTTGTCCAAGGTTTAGACATTTCCAAAAATGATTTAAAGATGATTAAAAGTCTAAACCAAGGTTGGAGAAATAAATTAAATTGAGTTAAAAGACTGCACACAAGTGTGTGCATCACTTTGGAACAAGTTAAGGGTAGACACACTAGTGTGTGCACTTCTGCATACAAGCTGAAGGAGTTTCACTAAATTGCCAGAATTTCCCGTACAGATCAATCATCTTTTCAGATTAAACTGTATTGATGTAGGGAGAACCAGGAGATGACCCATATACTCTTAGAAAGATCCGGAAGTCTATTTTCTGGAGAATTTTACGGTTCGAAAAAAGGATTTTTCTAGTGAAAGTTATGGCAGGTTTAGCGGAAACAGTTCAGGCCTCCATAACAAAGCCCAGCGCCTCACCTCTCACTGTCCAGCGCCCCAGCGCCCAGGAAAACAAGAGTGAGCGCCTAGGCGCCCATGAACCAGCGCCCCAGCGCCCAGGCAAACAAGAGAGTGCCTAGGCACCCATGAACCAGCGCCCTAGCGCCCAGGCAAACAAGAGTGAGCGCCTAGGCGCCCATGAACCAGCGCTGCGCCCCTCGGCCATCAGCGCCGCGCCCCTCGCCAACTAACGCTGCACCTTTACTTTCCAGTGCCCAGGCGCACACTTGGACACGCGCACACACTGCTGGACCCACCTCCATGTTCCAGCCTTCACTTTCCAGCACCCAGGCACACGCTCAGACAAAGCCAGCAGCGCGCACATGCTGCTGGTCCACCTTCACGTTCCAGCCTTCACTTTCCAGCTTTCAGGCGCATGCTCAGACAAAGCCAGCAGTGCGCACATGCTTCTGGACTCCAATTCAGACTCAAATTAAGGATGTGCAAAGACAGCTCTCCCTTGGGCTATAAATATATGCTTAAGGTTTGCAGCCGGAGAGGGAGCTCGATGAGAAAAAAAGACAGTTTTTTATAGATACAAATTAGAGAAGTTTTTAGCATTCTGTTTAAGTTTTCGTGAGTTGGAAATCAAGGAGAGAACATCCACATTGTTCTTCCACCTTGAGCTCCATGGCCAAGAAATTAAGGGGAGAACATCTATATTGTTTTTCCACCTTGAGTTTCATGGCTAACTAATCATCAAACAAGGGAAAGGGATGAATCGTTAGGGTTTTATTGTTCCTTATTTCCTGTTTTTGATTCATTTGTATGGACTTATTGTTAAAACTTTTTCTATGATTTACTCCTTGATTAATTAAGAAGGATTTGAGTTCATGTGATAGCTGTATTCTATATTCTTCTTCTTTTAGTTTCTCTCAATCCGGTGATTGCATCCTTCTACTCCACATAAGTCTAGTCAAGCTCTTCTTGTATCAAGTTGTTTGGATGTAAGTGATTTCGGTATATTTATCTTATAGATCGGCCATTACTGTGATATCATTATTGCAATATATTGTCGTTTCTTGCTAATCTATAAGATAAATCATGTGTACTTGAATTGAAATCAAAGAGTAATTTGTAGCAATTATATTAGAGATATAAATGCGCTTGATTGAATACTTTCTGATTGCCTGTTTAGGATGTGAAACTTGCAATCGAGATAGAAATTTGAATCAAGAGTGGAATAGGGAACGAACCTAAGGAGGATTCCTGGAACCTTGTTATTTCTTATTTATATTCTTCGTTATATTCGCACAACTCTTTTACACAATATTGCATTATCAAAACTCATATTCTCTCACCTAATCATTATTGTTAGTGTTAAAGTTTATACCTTCTTTCGTAATTAACTTGTTTCCCTGTGGAATCGACACCCCAAAGTTATACTACAATAACCGTGTTATACTTTGGGCGTAATCAAATTTTGGCGCCGTTGCCGGGGAAACGCGCTTAAGTACAAAGGAAGCTTGTCAACTTTAAGTAAAAAAAAAAAATATTAAGAAAAAAAATCGTAAATATTTTTCTTTTCAGCACTTTGTAAATACCGTAATATTGTTCCTTTACTTTTATTTTTTTTTTAATTTTCTTTTATTATTCTGTTTTATTTATTTGTTTATTATTCTGTTTTATTTATCTGTTTATTATTCTGTTTTATTTATTTGTTTATTATTCTGTTTTATTTATTTATTTATTTAATTATTTATTATTCTGTTTTACATATTTTATTTACCCTCTAAATTAATTGGTGCATGCTTAAATTGAGAGATTCGCGAGGCAGATTCATTAGAGGACCCGAATTAGAGTCACTCTCTCCTTCCACGTCCGTTAGTGAAACCTCGCCTAGATCATACCATAGTGCACCCCCATCCAAGAATTTAGAGGATTTTGATAACATGGCCGGCAATCACAATGAAAATGTTGCTAGGACACTTAAAGACTATTTGCACCCTAGCCGAACGACCACACTCTCTTGTATCATGTTCCCCTCTAATGCCCCACAAGTTGAGTTTAAGCCGGGCATGATACAATTGCTACCAACTTTCCATGGGTTTGAGAATGAAAGCCCCTACATCCACATTAGGGAATTCGAGGAAGTAGTAGCAACCTTCCAAAATAGGGCTGATATGGTGGACACTGTCAGACTCCGGTTTTTCTCTTTTTCACTTAAGGAAAAAGCCAAGACTTGGTTGTACTCATTAAGGCCTAGGTCTATTGGTAGTTGGGATGAGATGACCCGAGTTTTCTTCCAAAAACACTTCCCAACCCATAAGACCAACAACCTTAAGAGACAAATCTCAAACTTTGCACAAAAGGAGAGTGAAACCTTATATCAAGTTTGGGAACGTTTCAAGGACCTTTTAAATTCTTTTCCACACCATGGGTATGAAAGTTGGCGGGTAGTCAGCTATTTCTATGATGGACTCCTAAGTAGGGAGAGGCAATTCATAGAAATGATGTGTAATGGGGATTTTCTTCAAAAAGATCCCGATCAAGCCATAGATTTCCTAGATGACCTATCAGAAAAAGCCCACACTTGGACAGGACCGAGTGCCATGGAAAGTACTAGGAGAAATCAACCCGTTGGAATCTACCAACTTAAGGTAGAGGACAGCCTTAAAGCCCGTTTAGAGGCCCTAACTAAGGAAATTGAAGTCTTAAGAGCCAAAGATGCTAGAGCCCCCGAACCAGTTGCTAGGGTAGAGTCCCGTGAGCCTTGTTTCATGTGTAATGGGGTAGAACATGTGCCTAGGGATTGTCCAATCTATTTTGAGATGAAAGGAGAGTGTAATGCTTTAGGTATATCCTCTAGCAAACCATACTCACCCTATTCTAACACCTATAATCCCGGTTGGAAGAATCACCCAAATTTTAATTGGAGACCCGACACACAACCCCCAGCCCAAACTAGCACCCGTTGGAGATCCGATATACAACCTCATCCCCACTCTAGTACCCAATGGCAACCGGAAGCAACCTCATCTAATGCACCACAACAATCTTTACCTTTGGAAGATATGTTTAAGTCATTTCTGCAAGTACATGCCAAGAGTGTGGAAGAACAAGGCAAGATAAATCAACGGGTGCTAGAAGAGCAAAAAGGGATCAAAGATGAGCAAAAGGAGATAAAAAGTCAACTCACTAAGTTAACTAGTTTCTTGACAATTCAAGAGCAAGGTCGGTTCCCTTCGCAGCCGCAACAAAATCCAAGGGGACAACATATGGCACAAACCTCTGATCTGAAAAAATCAAAATATTAAAGAGGTTAACGCCATAATCTCCTGCAGTGGTAAGAAAATTGATGGACCCACACTACCACCACACTTGATTCCTAATACTGTGAACAACAAGGATAAAGTGCCCAAGGAACAAGAGGCCCATGATGATTATTCTCCACCGGTGCCTTTCCCTCAAGCTCTCCTTAAACCTAAGGAGAGAAATTCAGCACTAAAAGGCGAGATTCTTGAACAACTTCAGCATGTTAAGATTAACCTCCCTCTTCTTCATGTTATAAAACAGATTCCCAATTATGCTAAAGTCATCAAGGATCTATGCACACTCAAGATGAGGCACAATGTTAAGAAGACTGCATTCTTAACGGAGCAAGCAAGTGCGGTAATTGATAGCACGACACCGCCCAAATATAAAGATCCAGGCTGTCCAACAGTGGCTTGCCAAATTGGAAACAAATCTTATGGCCAAGCATTGCTAGATTTGGGAGCTAGCGTGAACCTCATGCCATACTCCATGTACTTGCAACTCGGTTTAGGTGAGATTAAACCAACCTCCGTGGTACTTCAACTAGCGGATAGATCGGTAAGAAAACTAAGAGGTATTGTAGAAGATATTTTGTTACAAATTGATAATTTCTATTATCCTGTTGACTTCTTGGTTTTAGATACTGTTTCTATGGTAAATACAGAGTCCAAAATTTCTTTGATACTTGGAAGACCATTCCTTGCCACTGCTAATGCCCTTATTAATTGTAGGAATGGCCTAATGACATTATCATTTGGAAATAGGACTTTAGAGGTAAATGTTTTCCGAATCTCAAGGCAGCCAATTGAAGAGGATGAGTGTTTCAACACTTATATGATTGATAAGCTTAATTTAGAGGATGAGAACATTGAAGATAATTCTAACTCTTTGGAATTCCTTCCTAGTAATTTCAAGTTCAATGATTCTTCAATTTATCCCCATGTTGTTAACGTTATTGATATTTGTGATAAGTCACAGGGATTTATTAAGAAATCTGGGCAACCATGCTTTGAGAAGTTGCTTGAGAGAAGTCACATAGATGCGGGAATCAAATACCCTACTGCTGATTGTAAATGGGCAACACCAAGAACACTTGAGCCATATGTGGTGGACTTTAAGTATTCCTTGCCAAAAGATTAACACTGAGGCCATTGAGTTTGGAGCCTCATTTTCAGCACCACAATGAGGCCATCAGTGAGAGTGGTGCATCGTCTGGCTGAAGACGTAAAACTTAGCGCTCATGGGAGGCACCCCAAAGCATATCTTTTTATTTATTTGTTTATTTTTTTTCTTTTCTTTTCGTAACTCTTTTTCGTGTTTATTATTAGTATTTTGCTATTTTTCAGTTTTACTTTCGTGTTTCTTTTTCAGGGACAAATATGCGAAGCAATTCAAATGGTGGTGCACAATTTTTAGCTTCTGTGCACTTTTGACTAACAAAGGGAGTTTCTTTTCCTTTTTCTTTCACATTGAGGTCAATGCAATGTTTAGGTTGGGGGTGGAGGAAACACATTTCTTTCCTTTTTCCATTGAACTGCTTGGTGTCACTTTCCTACGTTTTGTTTGTTAGGATAATTTTTTTAAAAAAAAAGTTTGTTTTTAGCATGCTTTGTGTTAGTCTTGGAGTTATTAACATGTCAATGATATGACCTTAATTGAGATAACATATAGCACTTAGAAGAAATTAAATCTTGCTTCGGTTTGAAATTAATTTAAGTATCAATCTTGATTTGGTTAGAGACTCTAGCTTGTGGTAAGATTGTATGATTAATCGTAAGCATTTAGAAAAGTTTTATGTGTGATTATTTTGTGAATATTTTTGCGGTCTCGGCAAGCTCTAGAACTTACTTGATAACCACTTGAGGCGAATTCCTAGAATGCACATTACTTAGGATATGATATAGGCCATTTTTGAACCGTTTGAGCCTTTCAAACCTACCCTTGCGATATATATCACTAGTCACCTATTTGAGCCTTTTTCTTGAAAACGAAGTTGAGCCTGGTTTCTTTCAAAAACCCATTCACTTACCCTTATAAGCCTAAAGAGAATATTTTATCCTTACCTCTCTCTTAAAAAGAATTTAACTATACACATGTTGTGAGAAGCACTTAAAATGAGTAAGGGTGGAAATATGAAAAAATATCACTACCACAACCCAAGTACATTAAAGGAGATAAGTTGGGGGTTGTGGAAAAGAAAAAAATGAAAAAGGAGGTGAATGGTCTTTTATGCCAAAATACAAAAGAAAAGAAAAACAAATGGTGATTTGTTGAGAAAACAATCCTCGAAAAGAATAAAATAAAATAAAAATGGTTGGAAGAGTTGGGTACTGAAGTAAGGTTATCCAGTGCTTAAAGAGCTATGTTCAAAACTAAGAGATTAAGTTCTTTTACTTGTGAATTCTTCCCAGTCTTTCTTAGCCTTTACCTTAACCGAACGTTACAAGCTTATTAAAGACCTATTGATCCAATGTAATGTGATTTTTCTACAATAGTGGAGAGTGGTTTGAAATGTAAGCTTATGGAGCTTGTTTTTGTGATTGATGTCACGCGATTTATTTTTTTTAGAGGCCAAGACTTTTATTCATGAATATTGTGCATAAAATCATCCGGATGTTCAGATTAATGGATTGTGGTAAGACGGATGTTAAGAGTCAATAACGATTTTAAGATTGATGTTTGAATTATTTTTGGATTTGAGTGAAATTTAATGATTCTATATGCTATATGTTACGCATGATTTTTGAGACAAAGATTTTTGAATCACTCTCGGTTAACACTAGCATTTTTGTATTTTGCATTAATTTCTAAATAAAGAACTCATTTCATGTCTTTCGCTTGAATTGCTAGGGACTAGCAATAAGCTAGTTGGGGGTTGTGATGAGAGTCATAAAATGCATATAAACAATACTTAATTGTTAACACTTTAGGGTTAATCTCGGTCGTAATCGCACTTTTACATGCTGATAACTCTAAAGTGTTATTCATAAATCATTGACATAATTCGATGCATTTTCAGGTGCGTTGAGTACAAAAGAGATGATAAAGCGATCCATGTTTAAAGCGCCAAAAGATCTTGGGTGTCGGTGCTCGTTTTTGTCCAAGGTTTAGACATTTCCAAAAATGATTTCAAGATGATTAAAAGTCTAAACCAACATTGGTGCAATAAAGTACATTGAGTTAAAAGACTACACACAAGTGTGTGCATCACTTTGGAACAAGTTAAGGGTAGGCACACTAGTGTGTGCACTTCTGCATACAAGCTGAAGGAGTTTCACTAAATTGCCAGAATTTCCCGTACAGATCAATCATCTTTGCAGATTAAACTGTATTGATAGGAAGAACCAGGAGATGAGCCATATATGCTTAGAAAGATCCAGAAGTCTATTTTCTGGAGAATTTTACGGTTCAAAAAAAGAATTTTTCTAGTGAAAGTTATGGCAGTTTTAGCGGAAACAGTTCAGGCCTCCATAACAAAGCCCAGCGCCTCACCTCTCACTGTCCAGCGCCCCAGCGCCCAGGAAAACAAGAGTGAGCACCTAGGCGCCCATGAACCAGCGCCCCAGCACCCAGGCAAACAAGAGAGCACCTAGGTGCCCATGAACCAGCGCCCCAGCACCCAGG